>JAGFNQ010006908.1:55209-77959 GCA_024364735.1 Boesenbergia rotunda
GTGAAATCCTCTACCACCCAGGTAAAGCTAATAAAGTGGCAGATGCACTGAGCAGGAAATCCTGCGCAGCACTGATGTCCCTATCATCACTGTCCCTACCACTTCAGAAAGAAATAAAGGATTTTGGAGTCGAGGTAATAATTGGGCAACTTTCTGCATTGACTCTAGAGTCAACCCTGCTTGTGGATATACAAAGAAAGCAAAGTTAAGGCCCAGAAATCCAGAAGATCAAGAAGGAGATCCAAGAGGTAGAAAATTCAGAGTTTCGAGTATCAGATAGTGGCATCCTCTATCTTGGAGACCGCCTTTGCGTCCCCAATGATGAGGAACTAAGAAAGAATATTTTAGAAGAAGCCCACAGTACCCCGTACTCTATGCATCCTGGTTCTACCAAGATGTACCAAGATGTAAAGCAAAGATTCTGGTGGTCTGGACTCAAGCGAGACGTGGCCAGATATATCAGTACCTGCTTGACCTGCCAGAGAGTCAAAGCAGAGCACCAGAGACCAGGAGGAGTTCTACAGCCACTTCCCATTCCAGAGTGGAAGTGGGAAGAAATATCCATGGATTTTATCACAGGTCTCCCAAGGACCACCCATGGACACGATGCAATATGGGTGATAGTGGATAGATTGACCAAGTCTGCCCACTTCCTAGCCATCAAGTTATCGCATTCGGTAGAGCAGTTAGCACAGCTGTACGTGAAAGAAGTAATCAGGCTTCACGGAGTTCCGAAGTCGATCGTTTCTGACAGAGATGGGCGGTTCATCTCCCATTTTTGGAGGTGTGTTCAGGACGCCCTAGGCACCAGACTTCAGTTCAGCACAGCTTTCCATCCCCAGACAGATGGACAAACAGAGAGAGTAAATCAGATTTTAGAAGACATGCTCAGGGCTTGTGCGTTGGACTTTAAAGGCAGTTGGTGCAAATTCCTATGCTTAGCTAAGTTTGCCTACAACAATAGCTATCAGGCCACCATCAGGATGACACCTTATGAGGCATTGTATGGCAGGAAATGCAGATCACCCATATGTTGGCAAGAAGCTGGTGAGAAGAAAGAGATGGAGTCAGGACTAGACAGCCAGACTGAGCTTATAGATGAGACCACTCAGCTATCCAGACGATCCGCCAGAGGATTGAGACTGCCCAGAGTAGACAGAAAAGTTATGCTGACACACGCCGTAGGCCACTGGAATTCCAAGTTGGAGATTCAGTATTTCTCAAGGTCGCTCCTATGAAGGGAGTGATGAGATTTGGTAAAAAGGGTAAGCTAAGTCCTCGCTACATAGGACCCTACAAGATCATAAGGAGGGTTGGTAAGGTAGCATATGAGTTGGACTTACCAGAGGATATGTCAGCTATCCACAGTACGTTCCATGTCTCCATGCTAAAGAAGTGTATTCACGACCCTAGCCAAGTGATTCAGCCTCAGTCAGTACAGATCCAAGAAGATCTTAGTTATGAGAGCAGACCGACACAGATAGTGGACAAAGCAGTTAAAAGATTAAGAAACAGAGAAGTGCCACTAGTGAAGGTCATCTGGCAGAATCAAAAGCATGAAGAGGCTACTTGGGAACGTGAGGACAGCATGAGAGAGAGATATCCAGAATTATTCTAAGTTCGAGGACGAACTTTTCATAAGGTATGGGGGATTGTAACGCCCCAAAATTCCCATTTTTAGTTCTTAAAGTCCTTAGAATTATTTAAAAATGGTTTAGAAATATTCTAGATATTTTTAGGGATTTTTAGAACATTTTTATGGAATTTTCCGAGTCCGTTTAGTATATTTAAAAAAAGAAAAACGTTTAAGGGCAGCAGGGGGTTCGAACCCGCGACCACCGGAAGAGCAAGCACGCGCGCGACCACATGGGCTGGTTGGTTATGTTGAAATAAGCTGGGCGAAACAATAGATAAGGTATAATTAGGTAAATTCGCCCCATAAGTATAAATAGATAATTAAAGAGAGAAATTTTATTTTCTCTCAACCTAAACCCTTTCTCTCCCTCGCCCAGCACCTTGCGCCGACTCCTTTCCCCTCTCCTCTCTTGGGCAACACCACATCAAGCCCTAGAGGGCCGGCCAAGGCTCTCCTCCGAGAGATATTCCTATATTCGGGATCCCCGCGACGAGAGGAACGCGTAGGCGCGAAGAATTCTCCGAGATCTCAATTTTCTTCCGAGCCCTAGACGTCAATCTTGGTTGTAAGTCCAAGATATCAATGTAAGTACTGCTCACCTGCAGTAAGAGGCGGTTTTTCCGCAAGAATTTCCCTTAAAAGTTTTTAAAAGAGATATTTCCTTTTTGTTTAAGTTTTTGCATGTAATCTTAGTTCATTATATGCTTGTATAAGTTTGATTAAGCACCCTATGTGAGATTAGGGGCTAAGAAAGTTATGAGAAAAGAAAAGAGAAGATAAAGATAAGAAAAGAAAAGGCCAAGGCCTTAAGAAATCCCCAAAAGTCAAGACTTAGGGATTTTAGCACGCAAGGTGCTCGAGAAAATGCCAAGGCATTTACAGATAAGAAAGAAAAGAAAGAAAAGCTATTTTATTTTCTAAGGCCAGTACCCGACGTCCAAGGGCGTCGTTAAAGAAATCCAGGTGTCCAATTCCAAGGTCTTGGCCCTGGTAGACCAAGGTCTGCTCTATTAGGATTGGTGGCTCGCTACCCCAACCTTTTAGGGAACGCGCATGAGATGGTACTTACGTCTTCAGTGGATCCGAGTGATTATTATTTTCAAGTATATGCTTTAGCAAAGTTTCTAAAGTTTAAAGAGTTTTCAAAAAGTTAAAGAATAGCTAAAGTTTCAAGTTGAGCCAAGAAAAGTAAATTGAGATTTATTAACGCTTGAGTATGCATGTTTTGAGTTATACATGTTCTTAGTTTTCTTTCAAGCATATAAGTATCTCATATGATTTTCATATTGTTCAAGAAGCATGTTTGCACATTTCGAGATTTTGTGAGCTAGATAGTACTTACTAAGCTTTTTGCTTACTAGTTGCATTTCCTCTTATTGCAGATAAAGGTAAAGGCAAGCAATTCTGAAGGAAGGCGACGAGGCGGTGCTGAGTAAAGTGTGTGTGGTGGCTGATTTTGGAGAGATCCTTGAGACGAGACAATTTAGTTATTTGAATTACAATGTTTTAGTTTATTCAAATTTCAAGTTCTTGCTTTATGGAGTTTAGCGAACATTTAAGTTTTGGATAGTTTTACATGCTCAATTTCTTAGAGTAAAGATTCCATGTCATTTCATTTAGCATACATATCCTTATGATTGCATTGGATGAGTAGAAGTGTGAGTAGTTTGAAATATTGATACTTTGTTAGAGAAATAGATGCATGTGCCAAGATAGTATTAATTTCCCTTAGAATCAAGTTTTATTGCTTAAGTATGTTTAGAAAAGTTGCTTTCTCATTTGATAATGCCTTAGGGATGTTTCAGAATTTTGTGTGATGAGTTTCAATGGTTAGAAGTTAAGTTTGGTACAAACTCTAGCTCAAAGTCTATGTAGATTTTTCATAACTTGCTAAATTCCGCAAAAGTCCTAATTTCAAGTTTATGGATTCGTTTTGATGGGCTAAATTGTTTAGAAAACTGGTATAGAGTATAGAAATGGTGTCATGATTTTATATGGCTCGAAAGTATAGGTTTGGTGGAGTTTTGAAACAATGCTTCGAATCTGAAAAACAGGTTTCAGACTTATCAGTCGACTGGTACAGTATCAGTCGACTGATACCCGTAAGCTGAGTTGGGCGAGGCAAGTTTCAATAAGTATTTTCTTACGAGTTTTTGAGAAAGAAAGTGTGACATGGTATCATGCATGACTATTTAAGTTAGAATACCATTCTTAAATAGATTAAAAAGAAAAAAAAAAGATTTCCGCATTTTTAGTCGTGCATTAGAGTCGAGAAGTAGACAAAAGTAACGATCCGTCTAAGGCAGGAGAAGGCGGGTCGCTACAGGTAGTTTGCTATACCTCACAGCCAGTCGACCTGATATACTTTTTGCTGTGGGTATGTGCGCTAGGTATCAAGTATGTGCCAAGGAATCTCATTTAATTGCTGTTAAACGAATTTTGAGATACCTTAAGGGCACAATTGAAGTTGGTCTATGGTACCCTCGTACCGAGTCGTTTGACCTAATTGGCTATACTGATTCCGACTATGCTGGGTGCAAGTTGGATCGGAAGAGCACAAGTGGGGGTTGCCAATTCTTAGGATCTTCATTAGTTAGTTGGTCAAGTCGGAAGCAACATTGTGTTGCTCTCTCCACGACCGAGGCAGAATATATCGCCATGGGAGAGAGTGTATCACAATTGTTGTAGATGATTCATACATTAGGGGACTATGGATTGACTTACAAGGGTGTACAAGTGTTGTGTGACAACATAAGCACGATCAACCTAACAAAGAATCCAGTCCATCATTCTAGGACAAAACATATTGAAGTGCGTCACCACTTCATTAGAGATCATGTTGCTAGAGGAGATATTGTACTCTCACATGTAGAGTCCAAATCGAATCTAGCGGACATTTTCACTAAACCACTCTCCGAGAATGAATTTAGCTTCTTAAGAAGGGAATTGGGAATGTGTCGTTCTTCATAGGATTAACAAGCATTTAAAACCCTTCATGATCAATTCAAATTGTTGGGAACAATTGGGTAACTTGGGGGCATCTCACATAAACTATAAGGTTTAACAAAATATTTTTGTTTGCTAGAAATGGGGTGAGATGCTAGGATTAACCTAATTACTCAAAATGTCAATGCATCCCTTGAGAAATTAGGTTGACGAGACAATAATCACTACGGTGACTAAGTATGGGAAAAACCAATGCATAACATATGTGTACTTGGCTCCATGATCATACTTGGACATTCCAATCAAGGAAACTTGATTGGAGATTTTATATTGATACAAACTTGGGTGACAATTGATTGGATGTTTGTGATTGAGTTTGCCTCCACTTGGGTGGAGCAAATTGATTTGTTAGACCCATTAGGACCTTTGATCCTTCTTAAAGGATCAATTATAGTCAAGGGATCACTTCCCAGATCGATAATTTTCATCAGATCTTATCAGAAATCGATAGGAGAGGTGTAGGGGAGTTACCGAGAGCAGCCCATGATCAGATGCATCAGGAGCCGCCCACTGCTGCAGAGGGCTACTATGAGTCGAATCCTGACCTTTGCTGGCAGATTGCCGAGCTGGAGCAGACGATCCAGCATGGTATGTATGTCTCAGAGCTCTGGAGACAGAAGGTCCGATCTCAGTTTCGGTCTTTCGACCGCAGACTACACGCGTTAGAGTCCGACGTTTCTAGGATTCGCTCCCGGCAGAGGACATGGCATGAGGAGTGGCACAGTTGGGCAGCTGGTCATCCGTACCAGCCTTCATCCTCTGGAGTGGCGCCTTCCAGTAGCACTGCACCAGGGAGCTTTATATATATTGATGATACATCTGATGACGACCCTGCTGAGGATTGATTTGATCTTGGTTTCATGATTTGTGATGACTGTTTTGACTTGATGGCGATATGTCTGTGGTCTGACTATCATGCTTTGGTGTTGTACTTGACTTTGATGCTGTATTATGCATCTGATTTTATGACTGATTTCCTTGTATGCCTTGCCATATTGTGCTTACTGTTAGTTCATATGTTTGTTCATATGATAGATATCTTCATGTATGCCTTGCTATATTATGCATTGCTATGCATATTATTACTCTATGTTGATATGATATATATGATTGTTTTGTCATGCCTTATATTTGTCATATGGTTTCATATGCCTTCAAATCAAATCTTATCTTGTTTTGGGAAACCCCTAGGATTGAGGAGGAGTATGATTAAACTTAACAACCCCTCTAGACCTTTTTCGGTGTTTGACAAAGGGGGAGAGTGTGGTTAGTTAAGTTTAGGATGATTACAAGCTTAATTATTGTAGGGGGAGGATCCTGATTCCCCTATGAGTGTGAAATTTGCAACTATGGATTTCAAATCCCTAAACTTAAATCGGGTTGTCAAACAACAAAAAGGGGGAGATTGTTGATGCAGCCTGATCCTGATTGTTGTTTTGGTGTTGATACCGATTTTAGTTTAGGTTGATGAGATGATTATGACTAAGTCCTGGTCGGGGACTGGGCTTTGGATGAATAAAAAGTCCTAGCTTGGAGGGCTAGGTGTGGAAAGTCCTAGCTTGGAGGGCTAGGTGTGTAAAAAGTCCTAGCTTGGAGGGCTAGGTGTGAAAAGTCCTGGCTTGGAGGGCCAGGTCCTAGCCTGGAGGGCTAGGTTGGATGAACCTGGCTTGGAGGTTCAGGTCCTCGCTTGAAGGGCTAGGTGGATGAAACCCTGGCTTGGAGGGTCAGGTCGTAGCCTGGAGGGCTAGGTTGGATGAAATCCTGGCTTGGAGGGTCAGGTCCTAGCCTAGAGGGCTAGGTGGATGAAACCCTGGTTTGGAGGGTCAGGTCCTAGCTTGGAGGGCTAGGTTGGATAAAACCCTGGCTTGGAGGGCCAGGTCCTAGCTTGGAGGGCTAGGTTGAAGTCCCGGTGAGTGAGACTGGGCATGGAGTCTTGGTCCGGGGGACTGAGCACGAGTCAGGGGAGGCTGGGAGCTAGTTCTCTTGACTTAGAGTAGGTTTGGCCTTGCTTGGATCGGTCTGGTGACCGATCAGGGAAGTTGGCATGGTGTTCCCTCGTGGATCGGTCTGGTGACCGATCCAGCGATGTCTGATCGGTCTGGTGACCGATCAGGGAACATACGGTGACTTTGGCAAACCTACTGATCGGCTTTTGATCGGTCTGGTGACCGATCATGGAGCATACAGTGAGTTTGGGAACTTTACTGATCGACTCCTGATCGGTCCGGTGACCGATCAGGGATACTGTTCGGATCATTCTGGTGAACGATCAAACGTCGAGGACTTCTCACTATAACCGATCAGGTTGGAGCCTGATCGGTCACCAGTCCGATCAGGCCACATCCTGATCGGTCTGGGGACCGATCAGGAGGTTTGGGCTGCGACGCTGGGAAATCACCCTCCAAAGGGGTGGATCGGTCTGGTGACCGATCCACGACTTGGGATCGGTGTGGTGATCGGTCACGGAGAAGTCACGATTTCTGATTACGCGTTGGGGACCGATCAGGATGGAGCCTGATCGGTCTGAACCCAGTCTGATCGTTCTGGCGACCGATTAGGAGTCACTCTGATCGGTCCGGTGACCTATCAGTACCTGACAGCTTTAATTCAAAAACGCTGTCAGAGCTCTGATTACGTCTATTTCTTTGCTGATTCGCTACTGATCTCTGCGCCTAACTTCTGATTGTTGATACTCCATTGATTTGTTGAGCTAATGAGCTGCTAAGTGTGCAGGTTACTCAGGTTTACTTCAAGGGAGTCAAACTGAGGCTTTTGCTATGTCAGATTGGACAGGTTTCCATCTCAGGTTGCAATGGATGCTGGCGCTGCTGGAGCTGCTGACTGGGGCTCGTCTGAGGGAAGCTCAGGGAGTCCAGAAGAGCTCAGTGGTAGGTGAGCAGTTGCAGTTGAGCAGCTGGGAGCTGCAGAGAGGTGGTTGTGACCTGGCGATCAGTGGGAGAGGCTTAAGGGCTTGGTAGCGATGAAGCCTCAAACACTGGATCACTTCTTGCGACAAGCTTTGCTCCATCACTTTGCAAACACTCTGATTCTAGGAGCAACATACTGATGCTTCAGCACTTGGAGGAAACAAGAAGCTTGACGAGTCCATCAGCAAGAAGACACGAAGAAGGGAGTTCTTGCGTGAGATCTGTGCTGAGTGGAGTTCGGGAGAAGTTCTCTTGTGTTCCTTTGGTTCCTAGTGCTTTGTAAGCCTTCTTGTTTCACTGTTCTTAACTTCATTATTTCTGTGAAACACTGTGGAGAGGTTTCTCCACCGAGAAGGAGGTTCATTTGATATCCGGATTTTCCGGGGCTTGATCTGCCGACGATCAAGGGATCGCCCACCTCACGGGCACGCCAAGGAGTAGGGGCAAGTTATCCCCGAACCTTGTAAACCCTCCTTGTTAGCGATCTTGTTTGTTACTTTAGTTTGTTTTTGTTTTCTGCATTTCTGCATTTCTCTGTTTGCATTTGTTTCCGTTGCTGTGCTACTAACCTTGAAGTGCAAAGAAACCCTAAAGTGAAAGAAGTTTGTGTCTGGCTATATTCACCCCCCCTCTCTAGCCATCCAAGTTCCAACATGATGGACCTACAATATTTGAATTTCTTAATACTTGATATCACTAGGTTGGGTTGAGTTAGGAGAAAGTAATTATGATGTTAAAACTTAGTCCTAACCACAAAAAATGATCTTCTTGTGTCGTGCCACTTGTGTCGTACCCACTAATGGACCTACAAAAGTCCTATTGCAACAAATTCTGAAAATATGAGTTTATGGTCTACAAGGAACTTAATTTTGCTATGCATTGTGTATTTAGGTAGTATCCAGATAGAACTTTCTTATTTCAAGTTTAAACAAATGTAAGCATGTTTTGATCATACCGGAGCATTTCAATAAAATGAGAGAATTTTGTCATAACTTGTAGAATTATATAAAAGATTACCCTATAAATAATTAATTTAATAAATCATGATTAAATATTATAAAAAATATTTTTAAAATGAAAAAAAATTTGAGTCCACGTTGGGCCTGAAATTAGATGATTTCAGGCCCAATGTGGGCCTGAAAATAAAGAGCCTGAAATCATCTGCGTAGGCCTGAAATTATATGTTACGATAGATTTTTTTTATATATTAATATATTTATTAATACATTATTTAATATATTAATTTATATTAATCAAATATAAAGAAATATCTCTTTATATTTCTGAAATTATAATAAAAATCGCTGCGAAAGAGTATCTTACGTAAGGAACATCTCTTTTATTTTCAGAATAGGTTTTTTTTTTTGTTTTCAGAGAGGTTCCCATAATATAAAAATCACAATATAATGGAACATCTCATTACGTTTTCAAAATAAGTTTACCTTACGTTTTTTAGTCGATTTCATAATATATTATTTTAATTAAAAAGTATGAAAAAGTAGGTTCAGATGTCTCGGAATTTTAACTGAGAAAGAGAAAGACAATTTTTGACGGGAGGGGTATAAGAGGAAAATCACTTCAATCGCTACGCCCTTTGGTAAAAATGAAACTTCAGTATACTTTTTTGTAATTACCAATTATCAGATGTACTCTTTGATAAAAAACCGAATTCAATTCAATTAAAGAAGTTTATAAGTTAGACAGATCATCACACAAGCTCGTTAAAAAATAAAAAATATAGAAAATTTTAAATTTGGATGGTGAATTAAATCTAGGAGCTATTAAATTTTTTTATTTTTATTTTAAATTTAAAAAAAAATTCTCAACTTGTGAATCAATCCGTGTGCGTCATAAGTGGGTCTGCCTAGGCTTCCAATTCGTACGATTTATTTGGATTCATCTTTAAATGACTAGATAAAATTTTAATTAATCTATTTATATTATTTGACTGAAAATTTTAAATTTGGATGGTGAATTAAATCTAGGAGCTATTAAATTTTTTTTTTTTATTTTAAAATTAGAAAAATTTCTTAACTTGCGAATCAATCCGTGTGCGTCATAAGTGGGTCTGCCTAGGCTTCCAATTCATACCGATTGATTTATTTGGATCCATCATTAAATGACTGGATAAAATTTTAATTAATCTATTTATATTATTTGACTGGCTCATGTAAGTCCATAATACCACACGGTCTCTATCCCAAAATGGCCTCGGTTTGCGTGTCTTAAATGGTCGACGATGGCTGACAATTTATACGATCATCGATCGAATATCATCGGTGGCATTGGATCACCGTCCCGAACTAAATGATACCTTATAGAACGGTAAATCGGTCGAGATCGTAATAATTGTGATTTCGTCGGATTCAATGATAAATCAGAGTATAATTTAATTCGGAACGATGATCGAAGACGACCGACAATTTAATTTACGATAAAGGTATCGTCGGTCACCGCCGATTTAAGATACGGGACAACAGAAATCATTTTGGAACAGAGCTTCCCTGCACCATAACCCGTGCGGATTGAATATTTTTCACTCCGTTGGATGGGCAGACGGGTCGTCCGTCAATGCGTTTTCGACGGATCGACTGACCGTTCTACATTTAGCAACGAGCAAACAAATCACGTGTGTGATTTAATAATAAAGTATTAAATAAAAGTTAAATAAAAGAGTCAAATTTTTTATTCCAATTAATACCGATGAACATTTTAAAAATCGATTTCACACCCACGGAAAGAAACACCCGTGCGTCAGATTCTCTCTCGATTAGGAAGCCTATAAATCTACCCATTTTGTGCCAGCTGATTACCGGAGAGCTCCTACAGCAACAGAGATGGATTATCTCCTTCTTTCTGCGTGGTCGCTGCTACTGTTGCTCTTCTTCTTCAGCGCAAAGGCGATATACTCTCTCTGGTGGAAGCCCAAGTCGTTGGAGAGGCAGCTGAGACGTCAAGGCATTAATGGCAACCCTTATAGGTAGAGGATTATTTCTTCCACCTAGTAGTTTGTTCTTGGTTGAAGTTAACTGATGAATGATTGTTAACAGGTTCCTTTATGGAGACATGAAGGATGAAGAAAAGGCAAGGGCCGTGGCCTTGTCCAAGCCAATCGATTTAACGCACCGGATCGTGCATCGAGCTGCTCCTTTCTTTCACCAACTGCTTCAGAAATACGGTATGGTAATTCTTCTCGGGGAAGAAATTATGTAGCTTCCCGCAGTTCGGTTCTGCCTGGTTATTGTTTGATTGAATGCGTGAATGGCGGAGCAACAGGGAAAAGGTCCATGTCTTGGTTCGGAACGACGCCGACGGTGACTATTTACGACCCACATATGGTGGCCGAAGTGCTGATTGATAGGACGCACCAGTTTCAGAAGCCTACTCTTAACCCCCACGAGAAGCTTCTGGCCAAGGGGGTCATCACCCTGGAGGGAGAGGAGTGGGCCAACAGGAGGAAGATCATCAACCCAGCTTTCCGCATCGAGAAACTAAAGGTTTGCGTGGCTGGATACATGTAATTGCATTCTTATAAAAGGACAAAACTAAAAAAACAGACATCTCAATTTTTTATTAGTCTTCAAAAAAGTCAAAAAGCACTATATCTGTGATTTATATTGAAAATATCTTTTATTCAAGCAACTAGCGTAACTATGTTAAGTAAATGCTACATTACATAATAACGAAAAACCTCGTTAAATATACTATTAATTGTTGCTAAATCCTAAATTTAATATTTTGAATCATAAATTTTAAATTTTGAATATTATTATATCAAAATATTCTCTATCAATTTGATCAAAATTATTTAAATTTCATTAAAATCACTTTAAAATAGTTATAAAAGTTTCTAAGTATTATTATAATACTATAACAATATTGTATGGGCTGTTATAGGTTATAACAATTATATAATAACTTTTATATATTGCAGTAGTTAATTGTAACTACTATAATAACGGTGAAAATAAAAAATGAAATTGTAATAACTACGGCTTTTACACGTTGTAGTCGCAGGTATTACAATAGATTTTGGAATAAAAGATATTTTAGGAATAAAGTATTTGATGGGATGTTCCAATTTGTCAGTGATTCACAATTTGAAATGGTGTTTCTGTCACTGCAGTCCATGGTGCCAGCGTTCCAGAAGAGTTGCATCGACATGGTGGAGAGGTGGCAGAACATGATCAGCGAACAAGGATCTTGTGAAGTAGATGTTTGGGATGAGCTCCAGAATCTTACTGGGGACGTCATTTCGCGCACTGCATTCGGAAGCAACTACAAGGAAGGCAAGAAAATCTTCGAGCTGCAGAAGGAGCAAATTCTACTAGTCATGGAAGCCGCACGGATTCCTTACATTCCAGGCTTCAGATTTGTACCTACTTCAAGTAACAAGAGGAGAATGCTCATTGACAATGAGATCAGGAGCTTGTTAAAGGACGTGATCAACAAAAAGGCAGATGCCATTTCCAAGGGAGACGCTACTGGTGACGATTTGCTCGGCTTGCTAGTCCAATACAGTAATGATAAGGCTCTCGGCCGCAGCATTACAATCGTCGACGTGATCGAGGAATGCAAGCTCTTCTACTTTGCTGGCCAAGAGACAACCTCAGTCATGTTGACATGGACACTAATCCTTCTATCCATCCACCCAGAGTGGCAACAGAGAGCCCGAGAGGAAGTTCTCAGTGTTTGTGGCAAAGAGTTGCCTGATTTCGAGTCAATAGGCCACTTAAAGCTTGTGAGTAGAAGATCATCTTGCAATTCAGTATAAAACTTGTGTATTGAAACTCTGGCTGTTCATCTCTTTCAGGTCACTATGATACTGTATGAGGTTCTGAGGTTGTATCCACCTGTGACTGCCTTAGTTAGACGAACAATCAAGACTGCGAAGATAGGAGGCCACTTATCGTTGCCTGCTGGAGTTGAAGTTCTGCTACCAATAATATTCATTCACCATGATAGAGAAATATGGGGGGAGGATGTCGAAGAATTCAAACCTGAGAGGTTCTCAAAAGGCATTGCAAAGGCATCGAAAGTTTCAAATGCTTTCTTTCCTTTCGGATGGGGTCCCAGGATCTGCTTGGGCCAGAACTTTGCGATGATTGAGGCGAAGTTGGCTTTGGCTAGCATTCTTCAGCAATTCTGTGTTGAACTATCACCTTCTTATGCTCATGCTCCTCATGCTGTAATAACTCTGCAGCCACAATTTGGAGCTCAGCTCATCCTGCATCAACTCTGAGTTACTATGTTCTGAATCTTCTCTTGAATCTATTTAAAATAAAGTTTTTAATTAAAGTTATTGTTAGAGATCGACAATCTTTTCTTGAATCTATTTGAATAAAGTTTTTTTGCCTCTGGGTTATGTTGCAGCGGAAGTACGTCTAATTTTCTCTCAAACATCCGTGGTTTGATTCCCAATCACGACGAATTTTGTAAGATTTTTTTTTTTTTCAAATGGGATTCGTAACCATGGGATATTAGGTTTTGGACCGTCCGCCGCGAGCGCTTTCCGATTTACCTTGGTGATCGATGAAAAACTTCCGTGGGTCGGGCAGGTCACTCAGATTCGATGTTACCTAACCTGGTTAATTATTTTTTATTTGAATAAAGTTTTCTAACAAAATAGTACCCCTATTTTGAATGTATTTGAATCTATGGCGGCTACACCGTTCTGATTAATTAAGTTATTTTCACATTGAATTTACTAGCTTAATTGTATGATGAATTGAAGAACATCAGGTTAAGTGTACAAGCTAGGGCATGACTTGAGCAGTCTTGATGCAATTTCGCAAGTCCCTAGACATTTTTAGCCAGAATTTTTTAGATAATTCAGGTCCAGCATATAACCTCCCGGTTTTGGCTGCCAACCACATATAATCATTCATATAGTTTATTATTAGCTATCTTGCCAAAGAAACTTATAATCGTCTGACAATCTGTTTGGATGATCAGACTTTCCTTGTCTAAGAAATAAATCTTTAGGGCTTCCAATGAATTTATGACTGCGTGAATTTCTGCATCTATTGTCGACTTAGGAGGATTGAACTTGCTGCTAGCATAGACACATTTTTTTAAGTGATTTGGGGTCAAATTTGCTCTTTTTCCATTTGCATATTCCTCCCCAACCTTCCATGCATCCATCGATTTCGAGAATAATATATCATTCTTCGGGTGATACCTCTAGATCTGACAATTTCCGTATCAACTCCTTGATTTGCTTGATTAAAGCCCAGTCTTGGTTATTTAATCTACTTTCACCCTTTGGGCTAGTCTTTGTGTACAAGGGGCTTAATAATTTCCCCAAGTTGGGAATATAATTCCTGGCGTAGTTGAGAAGTCCGAGCCAGGATCTCATCCCCCTAGTAGTCTTTAACTCGTCGTCCTGAAAATTTGTAATTTTGGTAATAATATATGGTTGAAGTTTAATCTTTCTATTACCAAGTATTGCGCTGAGGAATTCAATTTCTGGGACAGTTATCTTTATTTTTGTTGGGCTTAATACAAGCCCATTCCGCTTGCAAATATCCACCATTTTCCTTAAGTCCCTGCATGTTATTCTTCGGTTTGTAAGAATACTTGTATGTCATCAATATAAACTGCTATGAAACCTTCTGTCCCTTTGAAGCAATTATCCATTTTGCGCTGAAAAATTGCTGGTGCATTTTTGAGTCCGAATGACATAACTAGCCATTCGTAGAGGTTATCAGGGACCTAAAATGCTGTCCATTCTATAGAATCTGGATGCATGGCTACTTGATGGAAACCACTCTTGAGGTCAAACTTAGAATAAATTTTACTGTTGTTGACCTTTCTTAAGATGGTGTTGATTCCTGGGAGACTGTACTGATCTTTATTGATTAGGTCATTAAGGCGTTTGTAATTGAAAACCATTCTCTCCTTGCCTTTTACCTCCTTTCCAGTTTTCGGGTCGATAGTCGTTCCGAAATTGACTATTATTACAGTAGTCCGATGTCTGCTTTTGCTTGGGCGGATCACCCCTAGTTCTAACAGTGCGTTGATATGAATGGTGAAAGCCTCCTTGTGATGTGGAGTTAGGTGCTTCAATGGTCTATCTTCGATTATAAAATCTGGGTTTTTGATATCCAGTTGGCAGACCACTTGGTTCTTCGCCCAATGCATTAATGGATTTTTCCCAATATAGCCTTGGTCTCATAATTCCTTCAAAAGAGGGCTGAATTGATCCCTGAACTTCCACTGAGAATGTACTGCAGAATAGTTTACCATTTCTTTAATCTGCAGATACTCTTCTTCTTCCATTCCCAACTCCTTTATTGTTGCAGCTATTACAAAGGGTAGAGTGTTAAATATAGTAAGATTCTTATAGAACGTTACCACATTCCCCTCTATGCGGAGTCCTCCGTGCATAGCTCTTATGAAATTGCAACCAATTATCATTGTCGATTCTAATGCATGAAATCGTGAACGAATTGAATCTACATTTATAAAAACGGTAAACACTTACAGCGATTTACGCTCGTCCTTCGTTGTTCTTCGCGCTTGTCGTCGGAAGAACGATCACAGAATTGGAAAGTCCTTCAACGTCCACAAATCAAATCCCTCTTCCGACGCAATTTTCCTCTTCGGAAAACTCGTTGCCGAAACCTCCTCGGATGCTTCCGATTCTCTTCTACTCTTGCACACCTTGGACGAACCCCCCTTCCCCCTTTTTATAGCAAGGACCAAGGGGGAGGGGGTGAAGTGGGGACGTGGGGAAGTGGGTAACTTCCCCACGTCTCCCACTACCAACATCTCCCACTCGTCCAAGTCAAGTCACATAGATCAATACAAGAATCAGGTCACAAAGACCATATAGTCACATAGACTAATACAAGAATCAGGTCACAAAGACCATATAGTCACATAGACTAATACAAGAATCAGGTCACAGAGACCATATAGTCACATAGACTAATAGATCATCCAATTCATACTTTAGGGAAAATGATTCGTGCGACAGCAAGCATACTGAGCCATCATTGCTAAGAAAGTTATGACACTTAACTTAGCTGCTCTCTGAGCGATCAATACTAAGAAAGTTGTTACACTTTACTTAGTCGCTCTATCACATGAATCAGAAACATCAATCACTTACTTTTACCCCAGACTAAAACATTTACATCAACATGAACATCTCTAATCCCTCGTAATGACCATTAAGTCAAGAGCATGTTCAGTATTTCCATTCAATACAATTATTCACAATCATATCTTAAGTACTCAACAAAAATGTAATTGGTCGACCAGTGAATAAGTGTCAATGATGTAAATCTCTCTTAGTCTTCCTATTTAGCTTGAATCTATTCATTCTAATCAGTTGCTTTCCTAGTTATGTTCCATAGACCGAATCATCCATAGCCAATAGGATACATGCTAAGGTAGCAGACACTGATTAAAATTTCAAGCAGACAGTCAAATAGTCACATAGGGTAAATCTGAGATTATAATCTGAGATTAACTTATAATCTCAAGGGTCTCACATAGTAGAGAAGCAGGGATCCATTCTCCTACTACCCTTATTGTCGCTATAGCACATGCGGTATGAATCACATGCTACGATGTTTTTCTCTTTAACAAAAGAGTGCATGTGTTCTCAAAAATAACATCGTACAGATTTGATCTAGACATACCCAATGTCTAATCCTGAATTCAACTTATGAATTCCTATCTGGCTTTAAGCAGATTCAGTAAATGGTGGGTTCATTTACTCCGATCATTACATAAATGATCTCATCTTGATACAAAATCAAGGCGACTTCAACTTATGAGTATGTCTCTATTTATAGCTACATAAGCTATCCCATAAGTAATAGTCTTACCTCTATTTATACTCAACAAATAGAGATGATTGTCCATGTGAGTGGACCAATCTCAACTTGCCACATGCTTATCGAAACTTTATTCAAAATGTAACACCAATACATACACTGAATAAATCATGGCACTTTCATATATATAATGAATTTGTCTGTACATTGTGTTACATTTTTCGAAATCCCATGGACTTCACATATCCAAGAAATGACTCTTTAGTCAATGGCTTAGTAAAAGGATCTGCAAGCATAGCACGTGTAGGGATATACTCAAGAACTACCTTTTTCTTGTCCACAATATCCCTTACATAATTATATTTAATTTCTATGTGTTTGCCTTTACTGTGATATTTGGGATCCTTGGAAAAAGCTATTGCAGCTTGATTGTCACAATACAATGTAACGGGACTCCCACTATCCTCAGCAATCTTCAAATGCTTCAGGAACCTTCTTAACCAGACAGCTTCTTGTACAGCCGCTGCACAAGCCACATATTCGGCTTCCATTGTCGACAGTGCTACACAAGCCTGTTTCTTGCTATTCCATGAGATGGCGCCACCATTCAGCAAGAATGCATAACCCGATGTGGATTTTCTGTCATCAAGATCTCCTGCCCAATCTGCATCTGTGTAGCCCTTCAGGCTCAACTTTGATCCTTGGAAGCAGAGACAATAATCTGCCGTCCCTTTGAGATATCTAAATATTCTCTTCACCGCCTTCCAGTGTCTCGATCCTGGGTTTGACTGGAAACGGCTAACTAGGCCAACAGCATAGCTGATATCAGGACGTGTACACAACATAGTATACATTAAGCTACCAATGGCACTGGCATATGATTTTTTCTTCATTTCGGCTATTTCATTAGGAGTCTTGGGATACATACTTTTGCTCAGAACAGTACCTCTCGCTATAGGAGTTTGTTCAATGTTGCAGTTTGACATATTGAAGTGTTGTAACATCTTAGTAATATAAGCCTCTTGAGACAAACCCAAAAGTCTTTTTGTTCGATCTCTAATGATCTTTACCCCTAAGATGTACTCAGCTTCTCCCATATCTATTATGTCAAATTGTGATGAAAGCCACGATTTTATTTCTATCACAAACTGTATGTCATTTCCAGCTATTAGCATATCATCAACATATAACGATAATATGACAATCTTTCCTTTATCCTTCTTGAGGTATACACAATGATCCTCATTGATCATTTCGAAATCATAAGATAAAATGACTTCATTAAATCTTATGTTCCATTGTCTCGACGCTTGCTTTAGCCCATATATAGACTTTTTAAGTCTACATACTTTATCCTCTTGGCCTTCAGCAATATAACCTTCTGGCTGTGCCATATAGATTTCCTCGTCAAGATTACCATTAAGGAAAGCCGTTTTTACATCCATCTAATGTAATTCTAAGTCATAATATGCCACTATAGCTAAAATGACACGTATTGACACAAACTTCACAACTGGGGAAAATGTCTCTTCAAAATCAATACCCTCCATTTGGGTATATCCTTTTGCAACCAGACGAGCTTTGTATCTATTAATCGATCCATCTCCCTTCCTCTTGATTTTGAGAATCCACTTATTCCCAATAGCCCTTCAGCCCGGAGGAAGATCGACTAAATCCCAAACATGATTCTTTCTCATAGACTCCATTTCTTCATCCATTGCAATTCTCCATTTTTCTTTAACTGAGCATCTCAATGCTTCCTCAACCGTTCGAGGTTCCTCATCGTCAATAGGGAGAATCATTAATGCCTCATTCTCAATGTCAAACCTTCTTTTAGGAATAATCTTGCGATTACTCCTCCGCAAGTCTGACTGTTGAGAAACTGAAACTAATTCATTCATTGGCAAATCACTCCCACTGGGTTGACTAGATTCAGGGTTCTGCTGTGATTCCTGATTTGTTGATAAAGGAACAATATCCTCCTCCTCTATAGCAAATAGAGGAATCGATTTATCAACTTCACCTCTTGTTGGGAACTCAGTTTCGAGAAAAACCGCATCTCTTGACTCAATTTCAGAGACGGTTCCATCTTGCTGCTCACCAATGAAAACATAACCCTTAGAAGTATCAGAATACCTTATAAAGATACACTTTTTACCTCTTGGTCCTAGTTTTCCATATTTGTGAGTCTTATCATGAACATAGGCAGCTGACCCCCAGGGTCTCAGATTACTCAAATCTGGTTTTCTGCCTATCCAACGTTCATATGGAGTAGATGGAACAGACTTGGAAGGCACTCGGTTAAGTATGTAGGTCGCAGCTAATAATGCATCTCCCCAATAGGAAATTGGCAAATTAGCTTGAGCCATCATAGACCTAACCATATCTAGAAGAGTTCTATTTCTTCTTTCAGCAACCCCTTTTTGCTGTGGAGTTCCAGGGATCGTTAGCTGTCTAATAATCCCTTTTTCGTAACATATTGTCTTAAACTGATTAGACAAATATTCACCTCCACGGTCAGTGCGTAAGGTTTTAATCTTACGATCCAATTGATTCTCAACTTCGTTCAAATAACGTTTGAAGCAATCTAATACTTCATATTTATGAGAAATCAAATACACATGACCGAAACGTGTGAAGTCATCAATAAATGTAACGAAATAGGAACCTCCATGTCTAGCCTTTACATTCATTGGACCACATACATCCGAATGAATTAATTGCAATGGTGAATCAGCTCTAATAGCCTTGCCAAATGGTTTCCTCGTTGCTTTTCCAGCAAGACAATGCTCACATACTGACAAGTTAATCTTAGCATGAGAGCCTAATAGACCCTCCTTAGCTAATCGATTCATTCTTTCTTGTCCTATATGTCCTAGTCTAGCATGCCAAATTTCCTCATTGATATCAGCATCACTAGCAAGAGCAATGTTTGAAAAACAACTATTAATTCCGCAATTAATATCATGTTCCACATCAAGAACCATGAAACCATTCATTACATAACCACACCCAATTAACACAGAGTTAATTCGAAGTTCCACACAACGACTGTAAAAGTTTATACAATAGCCCAAATCAAGAAGACAAGTAACGGAAACCAAATTCCGTCGAATATCAGGAGCATAAAGGACATCATGTAGAAACAACGTTTGTCCACCACGAAGGTTGAGCTTGCAAGTGCCAATGCCTTTGACTTCTATTCTTGCATTGTTTCCTACATATATCCATTTGTTACCAGCTGGTACCCAACGGTACTCCACGTATGTAGCTCGATCACGAGCTACGTGGTTCGTTGCTCCTGAATCTATAATCCACAAAGGATGAGAATCGGCTAACAACACTGAACTAGCAACATTATGCTCATGAAAAGAAGTTAAATATGGAATTACCTTTTTCGGCTCGGTACAATCTCGAGCGAAGTGGCCCTTCTTGCCACAGTTATAGCAAGTCAGCTTGCTTTTAGGTTTCTTTCCATACTTCTTTCCTTTAAACTCCTTCTTGATCGGGCCTTGCCCAGCAGCAGCTTCTTTTCCTCTTCCCTTTCCCTTTCCTTTCTTGAACCAGATCTTCTTATTCTTGGGTCTAGATCCTTCAGCTACGAAAGCTTGTCCAGATATCCTCGCAGACTCTACTCTCTCCGCCTCCAGTTCAACATGGCGTGAGACATCAATGAAAGTTTTAATGCTTTCACTGTGAGTAAGATTCTGCTTCATCGATTCCCAAGAATCAGGAAGGGAACGGATAACTGCCTGAACCTGTTGTTCATCTGTCAACTCATGACCGGCAGTTTTTAGCTCTCGAATCATATTTCCCATTTCCCTAAGATGTTGGGTCATGGTGACATTCGGGCGTTTCTTGAAGCTGTCAAATTTGATTGTCAGCTGGCGAAGCTTACTTATGCTAACTCTACTATATTTATTTCTCAGGGCAACCCAGACCGCATGAGCTGAAGGCAATGACTCATACTCATACACTAGGTCATCAACCATTGAACTAATCAAAATGCCCTTTGCTGTGGAGTCCTTTTTCTTCCATGTCTTGTAGGCATCAAGATCACGCTTATGCTGGGCGGTAGCACCGTCTACAGGTTCTACCATAAACTGATTTACAGCTTCTAGAACTTCTTGTTCCTCAAGTACATACTGTATCTTGAGGTGCCATATTTTGTAGTTGTCCCCATTTAGTTTCTCTCCTTTGTTCAGTTCAGCTATAATATTCTTTGTTGCCATGACCTAACATAAATAAACGCATTATTTAGTAATTCAGTGTATGTTATATGCATGTAATCAATAACTAACTCATTGTAAATAGAGTTGGTTTACAAAATCAAGTGACAACCACGTTCCCACTCATCCTTTGTATGTTCCAATCTAATAAACAATGATTAGTTATATCACACACATCCCATCAAATGAACAAATCACCATTAAATGAACTAATCATTTAATTATAATGAACTAATCATCATTAAATGAACTAATCATTTAATTATGATGAACTAATCATCATTAAATAAACTAATCATTTAACAAATTTGTTAACATATAACATTACTTAAACTGTTCGTAGATAACGACAATTACACTACATGGTAAATACTGACTGTACATAACGTCAGTAACTAAAGGAAGCTAAGAGAACAAATAAGTTGATATTGCTCCAATAGAGCGGACAGTAGAATCGTAGCTAAAAATTGACCCGTCTCTCTAGTCTGGACCAGAGTGACATCAGGTGGAGGAGGAATCTCCTCTGGGACCTCTTCAGGATCCTCTACTGTCTCTTCAGGATCTTCTTCTTCTTCTAGATCCTGCTCTATTTCCATATTATCCACGTCCGGATCCCAATCAATTTCCTCAGGATCCCCTTGGAATTCTTCAATCAGATCTATCTCTGGATCTTCTTCTTCTGGATCCTCCTCTGGATCCTCCTCCATCTCAGGATCTTCTTCGTATTCAAGAATCTCGAGATCCTCTTCTTCCTCGAGATTCTCCTCGGGTTCAGGATCCTCCCTCCATTTCAGACTCGGAGTCAGATTCCCCCAAGTCCTCAGGAAACTGTTGGCGCAGCAGCTGATTGCATAGCCCAATGTAGGAGAGGCGAAAGTTGTGTTCAGCCCATATCTGATTCGCAACTTTCCCTGCTCTCTTTGGTAGAGCACGCATTAATTCCCCGATTCGGTGATCATCAATCATGGGGAACCCGGCCTGCTCAAGTTTCCAGAAGATCCGATCCAGTCGTCCTATAACGCCCTGGACTCCGAGAAATGGACTATAGAAAACTGTCCTGAATTCCGCCAATAGCTCCTCTAGTCGCTCATTATGACCAGCCATGCTGTCCCTATCGTGCAATATTTAGAATTGAAAAATATACATTGTCAGTACAAAACCGACAATCCAGTACAAAACTGGTTCAATTCAATTCATATGTATACACGTAAAATCACAAATAGACAAGAAAAACAAATTTTCTTCGAGGAGCCTCGATTGACTGACATCGGACTGATCGATCAGATTCTTAGGTTGAATTTATTGTCCTTATTAGAACTAATCTAATTGGACATGATTATCTTAATCTTTAGTCGTTCATTTAATTCAAGTCAATATCTATTGATCGAACCAAATAAATCGGCTCTGGTTTGTATTAAACTGATAGGATTAAATCAACTAATGATTTAATCAAGACTAAGTTTGCTTGGACTAACCTGATCTAGTTAAATTAACTATAATTTAAACTAGATTGTGTTCTCATTGAACCAATTATTTAAGTTCAGGTATAAGTCAAACTCAAACTCAAACTTAATTGATTATCAAGTTCGATTTAATCGAGTTAAATTATTCCCGTAATTGATGTAGGTATGAAGCAGATGAATATTCATGTACAGTATATGAACAAATCAAAATCATTTTATGAATATCACATGAACACTAATCGAAATAGTATTTTATGAACAGTATTATATTGGAAATAATAAAAAAAATACACATGTCACTATATATAATTTTATTGAATTCCAACTGTTCACATAAAAGAATATATATGTGATCACCGTTCATTCTTCCATATCAGTCGCTTAAGTGTTCATTTCAAACCTAAACGTACGCCGCTTCATTTTCTTCCTCGCTATCACATTCACGCCGCCATTTTTTCTCTCTGGCCAAAGTCAGGGGAAAAAAAATATGGGGTGCCCACTACTTTCGAAGCTATTAACAACGACAGACCGCGACACATTCGCGATCTTGTATTGTGATGGCAACGACGGTGGTTGATCGCGATATAGTCACAATCGTTGATAGCGACGACCAAGAAAATAACTCATGCATATTTTTAGACAGTGGTTGAATTGTATTACAGGGATTGCAGAGGTAATTTAGACACACAGATTCAAGAAA
>JAGFNQ010006909.1:0-86694 GCA_024364735.1 Boesenbergia rotunda
TAGTCCGGGTCCAATTAATTAATTATTAGCTATGATTCGCAATCAAAATAATTAAATAACACACATGAAATGACGACGTAAATAAACAAGGCACAATAAAACATAAGGAGCTTGGGAAGAGATTATACCTTTCCAATTACCTCGCGACCTTCTACCTTATGTCCCTCCCTTCCCGGACGTCGTGTGGGCAACGATCTACTAGGATCCGAGATCACCAAGGTCCTCAAACAATCACTTCTTCTTGCCAACCAAAAACCCTAACCTTAGGGTTTCCGACCGCCGGCCTCACCAAGAAGAACCAAGGAAGGGAGATCAAGAAGAGCTCTCTCCTTCCTCACTACCACCCTCTTCAACCTCCTCCTCCTCTTCCTATCCCGTAGCACAAAGCATACAAGGAAGAAGACCCTTCTCTTCCACTCCCTTGCGTGCGCCCGAGCCACTCCAAGAGCAGCCGCCACCCCTCCTTGCACCGTCACCGGCCCCTTCTTTTCTCCCTCTCCGGCCACCACAATAACGGAAGAAGACTCCCTTATGCCTAGTAGATGGCTGCCGCCGAGAGGTTGAGAGAAAAAGAAGAAAAGAAGAAGAAGGAGATCCTTCTTCTTCCTTGCCGCCAAGACCTAGGAGGGAGAAGGGAGAGAGAAAAGTGATTAATGAGGGTTTTCCAACCTCGGGCGATCGGCCCGGCCTCACGGAAATTTCCCATCGGCCGCCAGGGTAAATCGGGAAGCGCTCACAGTGGGCAGTCTAGAAGCCCAGCGTCCCAGGGTTCACGCCCCATTTGGAGGAAAAATTCCTGCAAATACACCGTAGCTAGGGATCGAACCACGGATGTTTGGGATAGCGACTAGTCGCCCTACCGCTGCACCATAGCCCCAGAGGCTAGGGAGAAGGGAGAGAGAGAGGCTTAGGGTGGTTGATTAATTAGATTGATTGATTAGCCTTGGTTTCATGATCCCATGGGGTATTTATAGGGCTACGGTAGGGACCAAGAGGAGGAGTTGGATCTTGGCCCACCAATGGATCTAAACCCGATCCATTAATTAAGATCCATTCCACTAAAGGATCTTAATTGAACTTCCTCACCAACCCCCATATTTTCAGATGGCCTCCACATATTACGAGTCGTCCATCCCCTCATGTTTAAGATATCGAATACCCGTTAATTAATTTAAATTACTGACAATTTAAATTAATTAACTTCTGTATCCTTGATTAGTACCACTCAACCATATCATCATGTTGGATCAAATCCACCTGTAGGGTTTAACATGATGAACCATTTGAGATCATCAAGGGGGCATCATCATCCCGACTCACCAGGACACGGATTCCGTCAATAATCAATGGCACACCATATAATTAATATTATCTCCCAACTTACCAGGCCTATCGATCTAACAGAATAGATCTTGCCCATTGGTAAATCAAAGAAATAATAATTAATAATATGTGTTCGTTATTATATCAGGATTTAGGGATCATACTCCATAATAAAATTTGAGGTCCTATCCAATTATCAAGCTAGTACAAATTGGATAGCCTCTGGTTTTGGTCCTGCTCAATGTGCTCAAAGCACACTAGTGTAATTCTATAGTCAAGACCAACCACACCTAATTACACTACAACTATCCCGATGGGTTGTCCAATTTCATCTCGGCTGTGAGCCTCTACTTATACTAGGCAAGGGACTGATAACATGATCTTCCGTGTGACACCACACACCATGTTATCTACAATACCAAGTAAATGACTTTTATGCATGTACTAATATAAACAAGCACCTAGTGTTATTGTCATTCTCTTTTCAAAATAAAGATGATCATATATATAAAAGAGGCAAGTCTTTCAGTATACACATCTTACAGTATTAGGGTTTTATTTCTTGGTTGGGCGTCCGTAACATCAAGACCAAGCCTAAGTACCCCGGGCATTCGCAGCACCATGAGGTATTAGAGTTTTTGTTTCTTGGTTGGGCATCTGTGGAACCCAGACCAAGTCTAAGTATCCCGGGCATCTGTAGCACCGTGAGGTATTAGGGTTTTTGTTTCTTGATCGGGTGTCCGTAGCACCCAGACCAAGCCTAAGTACCCCGGGCATCCGCAGCACCGCGAGTTATTAGGGTTTTGTTTCTTGGTTGGGCGTCCGTAGCACCCAGACCAAGCCTAAGTACCCCGGACATCCGCAGCACCATGAGGTATTAGGGTTTTGGTTTCTTTGTTTGGCGTCTGTAGCACCCAGACCAAGCGTAAGTACCCCGGGCATCCACAGCACCATGAGGTATTAGGGTTTTTTTTCTTGGTCGAGCGTCCGTAGCACCCAGACCAAGCCTAAGTACTCCGGGCATCCGCAGCATCGCGAGGTATTAGGGTTTTGTTTCTTGGTTGGTTGTCCGTAGCACCTAGACCATGCCTAAGTACCCCGGGCATCCGCAGCACCGCGAGGTATTAGGGTTTTGGATTCTTGGTTGGGCGTTCGTAGCACCCAGACCAAGCCTAAATACCCCGGGCATCCGCAACACCGTGAGGAATTAGGGTTTTGTTTCTTGGTTGGGCGTCCGCAACACCCAGGCCAAGCCTAAGTACCCCGGGCATCCGCAGCACCGTGAGGTATTAGGGTTTTGGTTTCATAGTTGGGCGTCCGTAGCACCTAGACCAAGCCTAAGTACCCCGGGCATCCGCAACACCACGAGATATTAGGGTTTTGTTTCTTGGTTGGGCGTCCGTAGCACCCAGACCAAGCCTAAGTACCCTGAGCATCCGTAATACGGCGAGGTATTAGGGTTTTGGTTTCTTGGTTGGGCGTCCGTAGCACCTAGACCAAGCCTAAGTACCCCGGGCATCCGCAGCACCACGAGGTATTAGGGTTTTGGTTTCTTGGTTGGGCGCCCATAGCACCCAGACCAAGCCTAAGTACCCCGGGCATCCGCAGCACCGCGAGGTATTAGAGTTTTTGTTTGACGTACTGGTACTGGTGCGATGGCATGTTCCTTTATTTCATGAACTCACTGCAACGCAGCAAGAATACACAGGCGAGTATATAGTATGCTACACAAATCTTACCAGGGATGATAGGGTTGAAGATAGTTGGCCTGTTCTAGCTTCGTGAGCTGTTTGTTCCTATCCTCCTGTGAATGGCCGCTTCCTCCGGTTAGTCTTCCTGCACCCTCGGGTTTTTCCGGGACTCCGATCTGACTTCCCCACTGTAGCATCACCGAGACACCAGTTGGTCCCCTTCGACTTCAGCCACTCGGTCGCCTATCGGGAATTTTATCTTCTGGTGGTAGACAGAGACCACATCCTGGATGACACTGAGCGTCGGGCAACCCAAGATGGAGTTGTAGGATGAGGGAGCATCCACGATCAAAAAGGGTTCCTCCTGGTCCTCTCAAGCAGGTTTCTGCCCAATGATAGCGATAAGGTGATTTGCCCTATCGACTGTACTCGATACCCGATGAAGACAAACAGCGGGGTCGAGACCGGAAGTAGTTCATCCTTGTCGATCTGCATTTGATCTAGAGCAATCTTGTACAGGATGTTCATGGAACTTCCTGTACCCACGAAGATGCGCTTGACCTCATAGTTGGTGATGCAGGCAAGGATCACCAGGGCATCTTCATGGGGAGCTTCCACCTCTTCCAAGTCTTCAAGGCCGAACGAGATCATAGGGGCGTGATCCTGGGTCCAGCTCATCCCAATTGCATAGTTCTCTAGACGTCGGGTGTTGGACATCCTTGCCCGATGGTAATCTCCTCTGGTGGGTCCTCCAGAGATTACTCCCACATGCCCCGAGGGCGGGCGGCGTGCAAGGGCCTTGCCCTTCCTGGGGTCTCTTTCCACGGAGGGAGACCTGCGGGGTGCAGGCCCTCGACTTCTTCCCCTTGACCACGACCGAGACTGATGCCAGGTCTCGCTCTCCATCGGCAGGCGTTGTCGGGGAGAAGAGCTTCGCCGAGGGGAATTCCGGCGATACCCCGTCTTCTTCCATTTCCTCCGAGGTTTGGTGTCTGCCTCCTCACTCAATTTTTTCTTCAAGGCATGACACTCCTCGGCGGAGTGTGTCGTACTACCATGGAAACCGCAGTACTTCATCAGTGGCTCCGGCTGCTTGGTGTCCACTGTCTCGACCAGCTTTCGCCTGCCAGCCCACTGGTCCTTCCTCAGGTGAAGGTCTTTTCCTCGGGCTGGTGCTGGGGGTTCCCTCCTCTCGGACCGAGTGATGGCTTGAGGGGGGGCCTCTGCTAGTTCTTTGCGTCGGGCGAATTGCACCTCCTCCACGTTGACGTGCTTGACCGAATGTCCCAGCAGATCATCGAAGCTGGCGAGTGGCTTCTTCACCAATGATTGGAAAAAATCCCCTTCCGAGAGCCCTTGGGTACAGGCACTGACGAGGATTTTCGACGTTGCACTTGGCACATCTTGTGCCACCCGGTTGAACCGCTGGATGTACTCCTTGAGCGGCTCTTTCGGCTTCTGCTTGAGAGCGAATAGATTGAGTGTCGTCTTCTGATAGTGACGGCTACTGGCGAAGTGGTGGAGGAAGGCGGTTCTAAACTCCATGAAGGAGTTGATAGAACCCAGGGGCAATCTCTGTAACCATCGTTGGGCTGCTTCGGATAGGGTGTTCAAGAACACCCGGTACTTTACACCATCGGTATACTGGTGTAGGAGTGTCGCATTCTCAAACTTGCAGACATGATCCTTCAAATTTGTCTTCCTATCGTAATCAGCAATCCCAGACCCACGAAACTACTTCGGCATGGGATCTTGTACAATCTCAAATGTGAAGGGAGTAGAGGGAGCCTTAGGAGAGGCCTTAGGTTCCTCCCTCTTCCCTTGTCCTTCTTCGTGTCTCATCGTGCTAGAGGCTACTGAGTTAGCCTTCTCCATGTCTCCAGGAGAGTCTCACCAGTGATCTGGGGCTGCTCCGGTGCGTCGCCCCGATGGTGTGACGGATCTTCGCGGTTGGGGTGCCAGATGGAGATTCTGGGGATCTCCTCCCGCACAAAAACACCTCGTTGTGAGGCGGCGTGCTCGATTTGGTGTTGTTCGAGCGCCTCTTTGATGGCTTTGGCCACCAAGCGATCCAGTTCCTCCTTTGTCAGGACAATGAGTTGTCCCGCCGGCTTTGCCATTAGTGCTCCTTCTGGTGCTTTACTGGTTTCCCATAGACGATGCCAAACTTGTTCCAGAAGGAATCAACGTCGACAGCCAGTCACCAGGGTTCAACCCCCGCGTACGCTGACACCAGAGGAAGAACTTCACACACTGCGAGATTAACACGAGCGTTAGGGGAACACATCAGAGGTTGTCCAGCGGAGCCCACTCCAACGCTCAAGTCAGTGCCTCGATCCAGGAGACGAAGAGAAGGCAGAAAAGAAGATGCGTGAAGTAGGGAGAGCGTAACCCCTTTACCGGAGGCGTTGGAGTACCTTTTATACCTGCGGTGTTGTCGCATGAGTCTCCACGATCTTTGCCACGTCCACCTTATTTGTCGATTACAGGATAACCTTTGCAACGGTCCACGCCGTCATTAAGTTCGGACCGTTGCGACAATTATGGGTCATGCTGACTCCGTGATAATTGATGATGGTTATTCGCAGATCCGAAGAAAGGGGGACCGTTACTTGAGGTCGAATGCTTCTTGGGCTCCGCTTCCCCGAGGTGATCTCGGGGTCTTCTGGCTCGGGGGTTCCGGGCATTTTGCCTTCTCGAGGGGGTCTCGGGGACCTGGCTTCCCGAGATGATCTCGGGAGTGAGTCTTCTGATTTGATCTCCGGGGCATGTCTACTTGCGGGGGGTCTGGGGGATCCCCTTTCCGAGAAAGTCTCAGGAGCTCCGAAAAGAGAGTCGTTCTGACTCGCTCTATCTTGCCACACAGCTTCTTCAGCCCACGTGTCAGCCACGGGGTACTCGACCCCATCATTGATTATAAAGATCATATATATAATTTCTAATATTATATATAATATTTACTAGGTCAGGAGAAGAAGAATCTTTAATAGGAATTAAAGTATCATAATATAAAGTTAACATTTCTTATAAAATTTCTAATTTAAATCTAGGATCTAAAACAAATGTAATTAAATAAAATTTAAAAATAAAATAAAATATTTTCCCCATTTACTTTTCATAGCTAATATGTAAACAGTTAAAGCTTCATTATTAATATATTTATTTAATACTAATACTATACTAGAAAAATTCACTAAAACTAAATGAGCAGTGGGATAATAAATACCAAAAAGTTATTTGGTTGCATCGTTAAATACTTTTAAAATTTTACAAATATTACTACAAATATTCCATTGTTGTGAAAATAAATATATATTGGTATTACTATTTTGTGCAAAAATAAACATAATAAATATTTATATTGAAATAAATCATGTAATAATTGATATATTAAATTCCAATGTATTGGACCATCACGTGGAAATTTTTTAGGTCTCATTCCATTAGCTTTGCGAAACCTATCCCTTTGTTTCATCATAGATGGATGCGACCATACATATGAAATTGCAATTTTAATTGGTTTGATATAATTTTCTAAAAGTTTTAATCCATCTTGAACACATAAATTTAAAGCATGACATACATAACAAATATGAAAAAATAAACCACAATAACAAGTTGACATACAAATTTAGTTCATCTATAGAAGCGGTATTAGAATTAACATTATCTAATGATATTGAAAATATTTTATGAGTAAATCCATATTCTTCTAAAATTAAATATAATAATTATGCATTGTTAGGGAAGTATGTGATTCATTAAAATCTCTATAAGCTATCAATCTTTTTTGGAAATCTAAGAGTTATCAATACAATGGCAAGTTACACCTATATAAGAATGAGTTTTCCAATAATCACTCTAAATATTGGAACATAAAAAAAATTATTATTTAATTTACTAAATTCATCAATTAAATTCTTTTTTCTTGTTTTACTAATCTTTTAATTATACGAGTAAGTGTAGTTCTAGGAATATGTTTAGCATATGGATTAAGATATTCTTTCCAAAAATCTTCAAATGTGTATTTATATCCAAAACTAAAAGAATGATATTCTACGGAAACAAATTTAGCTAATGCTTCCCTTAATTTATTATCAGAATATAAAAATAAACCGGAATCAGTACTACTACCGCTAAAAATCTAGATAATTATGCTTGAGAGCAGTCGAGTCCATATTCCATCGGGTGCTTCATTTCTATATGTTGTTTCAACGACCCATAGCCACTGCCAGCTTGAAATTTATAGGAAGTTTGCAATGCTTATATTTTACACGCAATTCTCCTGACAGAAGAGTAACCTTCTCAAAATGTTTAGTGAAAAAAGAAGATTTTAGAGAAGGATTTTCCCGAACCTTAGAAGTAATTACATCAATACTTCCTTGTGTTTCGAGCGTCGAAAGGTGCTGGGGCTAGACCTCGGTCTCATCATCAGTGGATTGAATTTGAATATTGGGATCCTCGTGCACTATTTCTTTTTCCCTCTAAGATTGAGATGATGAAGCTCCGTGGCCTCCTTCATTGTTGGCAAAAGATGGAGTCGAACATAGAGAATATGAAGTTGAGAATGAGAATAGAGAAAATGTAAGTGGAAATGATGAAATGAATTCCTTATTTATAGAGTTTGGATCATAACAATCAGTAAATCATAATCATTGATCCAAAAATGATCAAATAATCTTAACCGTTGAAAAAACAAAAAAAATCAAAAAAAATCCTGGCGGCTCTAAACCGTAGTTAACTTGCGGTTTGGAGCCTTTAGAACTGCCAGTTCCAATGGCAAAAAAAAAAATTTGCTGAATGGCGGTTCGACCCCCGATTAATCGGCGAGTCATCGATTCAGCGGAAGCTGGAACCAAAACCGGCCCGGCATCCTTTCAGGTCGATTCCGATTTGACTTGGTGAACCGAGTCAACAGGCCACCCGACCCATTGACCCGGGCTGGTTCGGGCTTGACCCAGCCCTTGGTCGGGTCAAACTAACATTGTCACACTTTTTTGTACCGTTGACATCAATACTGGCACCAACATAATTTCCAATTCTGCTATCAATGCCAACATTAACAACCTAATTTTACAACATAAACATAAAAACTCAAAGTAATTAAAAAAAATTCATGTTGCTTAATTATTAACCTGTTCTTATTCTTCTTGTTGCCTTATATTTTCAAAAATCATAGACCTCATTTCTTGCATGTCTTTTTTGAACATTATATACTATACTTTGGAGATGTTTAATGGCTTTATTTTGTTACACGGGCATTCCAACTTTTGATGGAGTAACTACAAAACCTATTCCACACACTCTACCTCGAGATTCTTGTCAAATACAATACTAATTGCATCATCAACAATGTTAATTATGTTTAAAGATTCGGGTGGACATGCTTCTATTTTTTTTTTTTTGGCAAATAACAAGATACAACATATATAAAATAAGAATTTTAGGTTACTAGTGGGGGGGGGGGGGGAATTGGTATGAAAATTTTTGATATAATAATAATAGATATTCTTATTACCAATTTCTCTCCGACAGATTGACTAATAGGTTGTCTATTTTCTTTGTGTGAGTTTCAATCTAAACTTGACTTGAGATCTTATAATTGGTGTATTTGCAAGACTTTCTTTTTCCTAAACATATAATGTTTAATAAAAAAAGTTAAGAAAAAATAATAATGTTAATAAGTATATCCATAAAGATTTTCATAACGTAAATTACATTAAAATGCTTACAATTTATGCTAGCCAAATGGGCATATCCTCTTCATCACTTTGTGTGAATGTAGTCTTGATTTTATCTCATTATTCTAAAATTTTCACTCTGTTCCTGATAATAAAAATATATCTATTATATTCATATATTTAATTATCTATCCTTTCTAATTCAATAAAATTCATTAAAAGCAAGGATTTTTAATTAATACTTACTTGAAATTCAGATGATAGTGTTCTCTTCACATACAATTTCCCCTGCTATTGATCCATAAATTCAGGCATCAAAAGTTTAAGATTTCTTGAAACTACTTGACAAACATTAGCTTCTCGTATAAGTATTTGAAGTTTGAACTTTTTATCACGCCACAACTTAGCTAACCTTTGAAAGATTATTTTCTTTTCACCTTCCTCAACATTATAATTCACCTAGAAAGAAGCATAAATTATATTTATATTTTTATATAATCAGACATAAAAAATTCAATAACTCAAGAAATTACACGAAAACAACTCCACATCTTATTCTTCATTTCTTCACTTACATTATTTCACTCTTCTAATATATATGATACAAATTCCTTTACCATACATCCTAGAAAAGAAGCATACTTCACAGAATTAATTCTAATCACTACAAAAAAAACTCGATTTTGCGACAAATTTTGCGACGAATTTTTAAAAAAAATTCGTCGCAAAAAATTTTTGCGACAAATTTGGCGACAAAAAAAAATTCGTCGCCAAATACTCGTCGCAGAATTCTACGAAAAAAAAAAAGAATTTGTCGCAAATTTTGCGACAAATTCATTAATAGTCGAAAAATTTCCAACAAATTAAATTTTCGTCGCAATCTTTGTCGCAAATTTTAATATAATTTATCTAAATTTTTGCAACGAATTTGAAAATTCGTCGCAGATTTTGCGACAAATTTTTAAATTCGTCGCAGATTCTGCGACAAATTTTCAAATTCGTTGCAAAAAATCTGCAACAAATTATAAATATTTGTCGCAGAATTTGCGACTAATTTTAAAATTTGTTGCAGATTATTTCCAATGAATAAAAAATTTGTCGCAAAATTTGCGACGAATAATAAAATTTGTCGCAGATTTTTTGGGACGAAAACAAAACTTGTTGCAAAAACTGCGATAAATTTTTTATTCGTCGCAAAAAATCTGCGACAAATTTAAAAATTCGTTGCAAATTCTGCGACGAATTTTATAATTTGTCGCAAAATTTCGTCGCAAAATTTGCGACGAATTTCAGAATTCATCACAAAATATCTGCAACAAATACCTAAATTTATCGCAGATTTTGCGACAAATTTAAGAATTCGTTGCAGATTCTGCGACGAATTTTTGACTCGTCCCAGATTATTGCAACGAAAATATTAATTTATTGTAAAATCTGCCACAATTTTTTTTAGATTCTGCGACAAATTTTATAAATTTGTCGCAGAATCTGCGACGAATTTAGCAACAAATCCAAAATTTGTCGCAAAATCTGCGACGAATTCTATAAATTTGTCGCAGATTCTGCGACAAATTTTATAAAATTGTCGCAAAATCTGCGACGAATTTTATAAATTTGTCGCAGATTTGCAACGAATTTAGCAACAAATTCAAAATTCATCGCAAATTTTCGATAAACAGTAATATCGATAATTTTGCGACGAAAATATTTTCGTCACAAAAGTCATCGCAAAATGATTAAAATGTTTTAAAAATTATATTTATAAATAAAATTTTATTAAAATAAATCTCAAATCATTAGATTCAAAATTCATACCTGTTTTATTTTCTCAAGATTTTCAATTACAATATGCTCTAGTTGATTAAAAATTATATTTATAAATAAAATTTTAATAAAACTAATCTCAAATCATTAGAATCAAAATCGATACCTATTTTATTTTCTCATAATTTTCAACTACAATACGCTCTAATTGATTATCCATCAATAGCAAGATTAAAAAAAAAAGAAAATTTAAAGACAAAGATTAAAACTAATTCATAGTTTGCTTAAATGAAATCTAAAACAATAAATATTATACTTTACATGATAACAAAATCGCAAACAATAAATGTAATAGTTTACATAGAAGAAGTCAATATCAACTCAAAAGATGATGACCGTCATAATTACAAGGTAACGAGTTAAATTTCCTATTACAAAAACCTCAACAAGCTTCTAGGTGACATGGAGAAATGAGAGGAGATGACCTGTCGCTATCCTTCAAAATGATCTGTATAGTACCTGATAACATTGAAGAGAAAAAGTAAGATATTCATGAAATGGAACAACAATTTTAGTGTATGATGCTCTAATACAATACAATGAAAAGAAATAGTGCAGGCAGTAATATAGATAGCATAATACCTCCATGCTCTTCTGCACTACTCTTATTGAGGATTTCAATGATAAAGACCATAAAGGAAACTCAAACTTCCATATTAATGCAGGCAAGATAAAACCCAACTATACAAACAAGTATATATGTCAAATAAATCTAAAAACTAAGAACTTACTACAAGCTAGAAAATGATATCTCTGTTATTGGAATTGAACTATAAGATGTAAGACTAAAAAAATATAATGGTACATAGAAAATAAAATAAGTTGTAGAAAAGAAAACCTTACCATATTCGTAGAGATAAAGAGAATGTGCAAATCCTGTGACGACAAGATATCACCTGTGATGACCTATAAATAGTAAGAAATATAAAGCATTAACAAATAATATATATAAGATTACAAATGAGATATCAACTATACATTAATTTTTTATATTAAGATAATAAATTTACCCATCATCAAAAATCAACGTCCTCATTGTCATCCTCATCCTCCACCTCGTCCTCCTCCTCCTCCTCATCATCTTCTTCATCATCATCGTCGTCATCATCATCATCATCATCATCAATTTCACTTGCATCCACATTTATCACTATTCCACTGGGATCTCGTAATGTTGGAATATTATATTCCTCTGTCTAAAATGTATTTACAACTTGCTCTTGTTGATATGCAATGTCTTCCCAACGTTCCTCAATTTTTTTCCGTGCTTTCGTTTTACAAACAGCCCACCAATCCAATTTGTCACGTTTCAAACTAGGATATGAAGCATAAAATACTTGAATTGCTTGTTGTGCCAATATAAATGGTTCATATCTCTTATACAATCTCTTATGATTTATTTCAACCAAATTATACTGTGGATGCACATTCATCCCTTTGATAGGGTCAAACCAATGACACATGAATAGAATAACTCGCATAGCTGGGCCAGGATATTCTACCTCTATAATTTCATCAAGCAAGCCATAAAAATCATTGCTTGGATCTTCATCATTTGATGATTTTACACAAACTCCACTATTCATTGTACTCTTGCCCGTGCCATATTCTTGAGTATGAAAATTATATCCATTTATAAAATAAGCTGGCCAAGTGCGGACCAATGCTTTTGGACCCCATGATAGATGGAACAACATTTCATGTTGAATGTGAGTTCGATTATCATGAACCTAATGACAAAGATGTCAATTGTTAAAAATATGTTTATATAAAACCAAATTTGGATTTTATACTTACATATGATTTGAACCATGGTGCAAATTCTTCTTCACATAAACGATCAAACTCGTGTGTCGATAATTCAGAATATAAGTTTTGAAAAATCCTACCATCAAAAAAAAATAATTATGCAATCAATTTAACACATAAAAATTGGAAATTGAGGGAATATATACTTACTGGTAATATGGCGATACTTCAGGACAATTAAGTAAAATATATGTATGCGATGCCCGCCATTCTTGACCAGTTAAGTATCTCTCTTTACATTGTCCACTTGGTCGACCAAGATAATTAAAAATTGAGAATGAGTTAAAATTAGGATCAATAGGACCCTCATCATTTCTTCCTGGTCTCCGTCTCTTGCTTTGAACGTGGGGTTCAAAATAATAAGATGCAAAAGTTGTAATTTCTTCCACAATATATGCATTAACAATAGAAGCTTCAACTCGTGCCTTATTTTTAATTTTTTTTCTTCAAATGATATAGAAATCTAATTGTAATAAAATAACTTATATTAGATATTAATATATAATAAAATGAAATAATTACTATGCATTAAGATATTGTCTTAGGATATTTTACCTTTCAAATGGATACATCCAGCGAAAATGTACAGGTCCTCCAACTTTGGCCTCGTATGGCAAATGAACCAAAAGATGTTCCATGGAATCAAAAAATGAAGGTGGAAAAATCCTTTCCAAATTACACAAAATAATTGGAATGTGCCTCTCTAGCGCCTCCATGTGTGAATGTCTTAAAACTGTTGAACATATATCATGTAAGAAAATGCTTAACTCGCTAATGGCACCCCAAACAAAATTCGGTAAGAATTCCTTAAAAGCAATAGGAATAAGTCTTTGCATGATTATATGGCAATCATGACTTTTCAAACCAATCAATTTGTATTCCTTCAAATCAACACATCTTCCAAGATTAGAGACATAGCCATCTAGAAATTTCAATGATTTAAACCATTCACAAACAACACGTCTTTGATCCTTATTTAATGTATAAATTGCCTTTGGCTTTGGTCCTCTACTATTTTCATCGACATCGAGAGTGGGTCTTTTGCAAAGGAGTCGCAAGTCTTTTCTTGCATTCAAATTGTCTTTGGTTTTTCCATTGATATCCATTACTGTATTTATCAGATTATCACAAACATTCTTCTCAATATGCATTACATCGAGATTATGATGAATCAAATGACTATACCAATATGGTAAATTCCAAAATATACTTCGTTTAGTCCATTTATGTGTTCTTCCATATTCATATGTTGTATCATACGGCTTTTCAATAACAGATGAAAAGTCAGCCACTCGCCACCATATCTGTTCACCAGTTAATCTCAATGGTGGAGGTGTTCTTTCAATTCTGTTCTTGGTGAATTCATTTTTATTTTTTCTGAAATTATGATTTGTTGGTAAAAATTGTCTATGACAGTCAAAATAACTCGGCTTCTTTCCATGTTTCAATCTGATAGACTTTGATCTCTCCATACATATTGGGCATCCTAAGATCCCAGCGGTACTCCAACCGGATAACATACCATAAGCAGGAAAGTCATTTATTGTCCAAAGAAGAGCAACCTTCATTACAAACGTCTGATTAGTATGAACATCGTATGTAGAAACACCTTCATCCCATAATTGTTTAAGTTCTGCAATCAGTGGTTGCATATAAATATCTATTAACTTTTTCGGATTTTGCGGGCCAAGTACAACTAAAGTTAAAAACATATAAGGTGTTTTCATGCACATCCCAGGTGGAAGATTATATGGAGTTAAGATAACTGGCCAACATGAATAGTTTCTTCCTGATTTGCCAAACGGAGCAAACCCATCTGCACATAGACCTAATCTAATGTTTCTAATCTCCTTTGCAAATTCCGGATATGTTCTATCAAAATTCTTCCATGCCTCTGCATCTGATGGATGACACATTAGCCCCTCTTCTGTTTGATGATTTGCATGCCATGTCATGTGTTCAGCAGTTGCTTTTGAAGCATAAAGTCTTTGTAATCTAGGAGTTAAGGGCAAATAAAACATTTGACTATATGATTTATATCGTTGTTGATTAGTTCTACTGCTCTTGTACCGAGATTGATTACAGAATTTACAAACCTCTGCATTTTCATCAACTCCCCAATATAACATACAACTATCTCTGCAAACATCAATTCTTTGCACCGGAAGACCCAATTCTTTCACGAGTTTTTTCATACTATAAAAATCATTAGGCAGTATGTGATCACGTGGCAATGCCTCTCCAATAACTTGAACAAAATCATTAAAACAATCTTGTGACACATTATGCTCTGCTTTGACATTTAACAGTCTTGCGGTAAGAGATAATTTAGTGTGACTGTCACAACCAGACCATAATGGTTCATCAGCAGCACTGAACACTTCTTGAAATTGAAGATATGTGTCATTAACAGGTGGTACTTCTACTCCCTCCAATGGTGATGTATAAGTAGTAAACATTTGTTCAACTATTGGTGGATAACTAGAACTTGCACCACACATGTCAGGATTGAAATTCTGACCGACTGCATCAAATATCATTCTTTGATATGAATTTAATTGATCATAATAACTCTGATCACCACCAACTGAGACTTGTATATTTTGTTGATAATCTTCATCAGATATGAACGGTTCACCGTGAGATGACCAATTATAGTAATTCGGGATAAATCCAAATCTACAAAGATGTTCTTCAACTTTATCGCAGAGTAAAAATTTACCATTGTGACACTTTTTGCATGGACATCTTATCTTATTGCCATCCATATACTGAAATTGACTAGATGCAAAACTCAAAAATTGTCTCAATCCAGTAATAAACTCATCAGATAAACCCCGACGATCTCGGGTAAATTTTTTTTATACATCCACCTCCTTTCATTCTACATTTTACCTGTTTATAAATTATAATAACATAAATAATAATTTCCAAAAAAAATTAGATATGCATAACAATATTCTTGTGAAATTAATTGATTAAATTTATTAATTAAGGTATAAATTAAGATTTAAGAATTAATAGTTAGCTAATTAAATTATTGAGTTTACGATTAATTAATATCATATTTTTGAATTAATTTAAAATTTAAAATTAATTAATTAAGTTTGATATCACAACTGTATAAATTAATTAAAATAAATAATTAATTACTAATAATTTCATAATAGGTTAAATTAATTATTTTATGATTTTATTAATATGGAATAAATAATTTTTAAAATTTAAAATTAATTAATTAAGTTTGATATCACAACTATATAAATTATTTAAAATAAATAATTAATTACTAATTATTTCATATTAGGTTAAATTAATTATTTTATGATTTTATTAATTTGGAATAAATAATTTTTAAAATTTCAAATTAAAAAATAATTTGAGATTTACTTAAATTAAATAATTACTTTTATATTAAAATGAAGAATTAATTAATAATATCCTAAATCGATCAATTAGTTAATCACATACAAACAAAGAAAAACACATGATCATTCAAATAATATCCTAATTGTATGTTATAATACAAGCAAACACAAATTTTTACAAACCAATATAAACTAACAAAACCTAATCTTATATAGCACTCACACTAAGACATGGAATACTATAGTAAACATTAATCAAAATAATAAACAATAAAAGAAGGATACAGACGTACCAAACAAAGGTCACCAACAAAGACGATGGTAGTCAATGTAGGACCGGTGTCGTCGATAGAGGGGGGGTGAATATCGACCGTTCAAAATCTTTAGCGGAAATCTTCGTGAAGCTTTCGTTCGTTCTAGACTTAGAATATTAGTAGCACAGCGGAAAAATAAAAATAGAAAAATAAATGCAAAACAGAAGGACACGCGGGATTTATTTACTTGGTTCCCGACCCCCCTGGGTCAGTACGTCCAAGGCCTATGTACTCGGCGTGAGTCCACTATTGGTCTCCTTTCCGAAATTTCCGGAGGCGGAGAAAACCCGTCTTACAGTTTGATTTACAAGCAAAAGGATAAATAAACTTAATTGCAGAATGTAAATCAAACCAAAACAACTTATGTCGAAGCGTCAGCCGATCTGGACCTCCGAAGTGTCGCGCACTTCCTCCTGGAGCCTCCCGATCGTAGAGCCTCGTCTTTAGCACGTTGTCGTCGGTCGGAATGATCAGAATGGCTCTGAAATATTGTATCTGAAGCAGAGGGGTCGAAGCCCCTTATATAGGCCTCCTGGGGCGCCCTGGACGTCGGGGGCGCCCCGAAAGACTCGGTCAAACCTTATCCTTGCGCCTACTTCGCCGCAGGTGATAAGATCTTTGACCAAGGCACCCCGGACCTCCCGGGTGCCCTCATGATGGCTTATCTGTGTTTTGGGTTCGAAACTGCAAATACAGCTTTGAACCAGGGCGCCCCAGACGCTCCGGGCGCCCCGCTTGACACCTGTTCTGCCTGCTTCACGTTTACTGCATTTTTACCTTTGGCTTAGGGCGCCCTGGCTGATGAGGGCGCCCTGGATGATGGGGGTGCCCTCCCTGATGGGGGCGCCCTGCTTCAGGGCATCCAGCCCTTGTTCCGCTTACTTTGTCTTCCAATCTTGGTACCTGCAAGATACACAAACACAAAGCATATACATACAACATTAAGCTTAAGGATTTGGTTCTGACTTCGGATCTCCACGAAACCCTAGGTTGAACCGGCACAAGTTCCTATCCCCGAGAACTCGCCCTTCACCTACTCCTTCAGGAGACAGTTGCCACCCAGCCCTTCGGGTGGACTTTTGCTTAGCCTCCGATTACTCCGGATCTCGAGACGCCCGAACCCCGACCCGTCTCTACTCCTGTCCTTAGTCATCGCTCAGCTAAGTTGCTCAGTCCCTCGGACCAAGACTTCATTCCCTAGCAGTCCTTCGCCAGGTGCCTAGCAGTCCTTCGCTAGGTCTTTGTTACCAAGCGGTCCTTCGCCTGGTGCCTAGCAATCCTTCGCTAGGTCTTCTATGCCTAGCAGCCCTTCGCTAGGTGCCTAGCAGCCCTTCGCTAGGTCTTCTATGCCTAGCAGCCCTTCTCTAGGTGCCTAGCAGTCCTTCGCTAGGTCTTGGGGTTTCGATACCTAGCAGTCCTTCGCTAGGTCTTGGGGTTTCGATACCTAGCAGCCCTTCGCTAGGTGCCCAGCAGCCCTTCGCCGGGTCTTGGGGTTTCGATACCTAGCAGCCCTTCGCTAGGTGCCCAACAGCCCTTCGCTGAGACTTAGGGGTTTCGATGCCTAGATTAACTAGGACTTTTCTTCAGCTTTGGTTACTTCTCTCTTACTCCCCTTTGTCTGTTCAATGTATCACTGACTTAAGTGTATTGTCAAACATTAAAACATTTAAAGAAGAACATCATTGATGCAACTTGCACCAACAGTCAATCCAAACACATTCACTTAAGACCTACACAAAAAATATTACACAATCAAATATAAATATATATATATATATATATATATATATAAATCACATCTTTAATTATAAAACTCGACTTGAGCAACGTGGCACAAGCCGAGCCAAGCTTAATATGTTCGGCCTGGACCAGTCCCTCCCGGACCAACCCAGCACGCACCAGCCCGGCCAAGCCAGGCCCAGCCGAACGGGTCCGCCCTGGCACGGCCAGTCCCGTGCAAAATGGTCGCGCCCGCCTAAGAAATTGAGAGCAAGCCCGCGCAGGCCGGGATCGCGTGAGCGCGGCCATGCCTAACCGGGAACGCTCGAGGGAGGCTGAGCGCGGCCGGAAGAGAGCGAGCAACCCAGTCTGTGCGCAGCTGGTATCGCGCGATGTCCCCTGCGTGCGCCAGGTATCGCGCAAATGCACCCGCACGTGACCGGTAGCGAGCGAGGCGACCGCCGCCGCGTCAGGCCGGTAGCGCGCGAGGAGAGCACGGCTGGTAGCGCGCGAGGCGAGCGGCGCCGTGAGACGCTGGTAGCGGGCGCGCGCGGGCGCGCGCGGACGATAGCGGTCGAGCGCGGCCGGTAGCACTCGAGCGCGGCCGTGCGAGTCCGGTAGCACGGGCGGACGTCGCGTGCTACCGAGCGCGGCCGGTAGCACGCGAGCGCGGTCGTGCGAGTCCGGTAGCGCGCAAACTCGGCCGCGCGATGCCGGTAGCTCGCGCACGGTCGGTAGCGTGAGCACGGGCGCGCGCGATCGGTAGCTCGAGCGCGGCCGAAGAGAGAAAAGAGGGAGAAAAATCGCAACCAGAAAAATCACGGAGAAAGAAGAGAGAAAGAGTAGACGCTTACCGGAGCATCGTCGCAGGGATGGAGCGCGCGCCAGAAAAATCACACAGCCGCCAAAACCCAAAACGAGATAGGGCAAAAAGCAGATCTGGAGGTATATATAATTAGAATTTTGCGACAAAAATTAATTTGTCACATATTTCGACCCTAAATTATTTTTTTTAAGAAAAACATAAATACCTTCAAAAAAAAATAATATGATGTTATAAATAATTAAGAATTTTCGACCCAAAATAATCTGCATAATATATTTTTATTTATAATATTTTAAATATTATTTACTCTAAAAATATAATTTTGAATAACTTTAATTAAAATTTTGCGACGAATTTCAAAATTCGTCCCAAATTCTGCGACAAATTTCAAAATTCGTTGCAAATTTTACGATGAATTTACAAATTCGTTGCAAATTTTGCGACACATTTCTAAATTCGTCGCAAATAATTATTTTTAAATAAACCAAAAGACTATTAATAAATTTCATATATGGACCTACAAAACACGAAATTTAACGAAACGAGTTTCTACGTGCTCGTATCGATATCCTCCGATATAAATGACCTTAAACTTAAATTTTACTTAATATATTTTTATTTTTAATTTTCTAAATATTATTTACTTGGAAAATATATTTTTGTGGCTTTAAAATTTTTTTCCTATAAATTTATCCAGTAAAATTTAAGTTTGACGTCATTTATTTCATGATGAAATCGCTACGAGCACGTAGAAACTTGTTTCATGAAATTCGGAGCTCCGCACGTTTATTTATGATTTTTTGAAGGTATTTAGGTTTTTTTAAAAAATTTAAACTTTTGCGACGAATATCAAAATTCGTCCCAAATTCTGCAACGAATTTCCAAATTCGTCGCAGATTAGGGACGAATTTTGAAATTCGTCGCAGAATTAAATTTTTAAAAAATCACAACAAATACCGTTTAATTGTCGTAGATGGACCTAGAGAACTCGGAATTTAATGAAACAAGTTTCTATGTGTTCGTATTGATCCCCTGATGAGCTAAATGGCCACAAATATGTATTTCCGTTAATATATATTTTTTTCATAGTTCATTATTTATATCAGCGAATGACTTAGTTAAAATTTTCTAAGTTTGAAACTGTTATAAGCAATTTCATATTAATCCTTCATGGATCCCTAGAATTTTTATTGAAATTTGTGTTTAAGATCATTTATATCACGAGGACGTCGATACGAACTCGTAGAAACTTGTTTCATGTCATTCCGAATTCTGTAGCTCAATCTGCGACATTTCGAATGTATTTTGGATTTTCCAAGTTTGCGACGAATTTCTAAATTCGTCCCAAATCTGTGACGAATTTCCAAATTCGTTGCAAATTTTGCGACAAATTTACAAATTCGTTGCAAATTTTGCAACGAATTTCGAAATTCGTCGCAAATAATTATTTTTAAATAAATCAAAAGAATATTAATAAATTTCATATATGGACCTACAGAACTCGGAATTTAACGAAACAAGTTTCTACGTGCTCGTATCGATATCCTCGTGATATAAAAGACCTCAAACTTAAATTTTACATAATATATTTTTATTTGTGATTTTCTAAATATTATTTACTTGGAAAATATATTTTTGTGTCTTAAAATTTTTTTTCTATAAATTTATCCGGTAAAATTTAAGTTTGAAGTCATTTATTTCATGATGAAATCGTTACGAGTACATAGAAACTTATTTCATGAAATTCGAAGCTTCGTACGTTTATTTATGATTTTTTAAAGGTATTTAGGTTTCTTTTTTGAAAATTAAATTCTGCGACGAATTTCAGAATTCGTCCCAGATTTTGCGACGAATTTTCAAATTCGTCCCAGATTCTGCGACGAATTTTCAAATTCGTCGCAGAATTAAATTTGTAAAAAATCAAAATAAATATCGTTTAATTGTCGTAGATGGACCTAGAGAACTCGGAATTTAATGAAACAAGTTTCTATATGTTCGTATTGATCCCCTGATGAGCTAAACGACCACAAATATAAATTTCTGTCAATATATTTTTTTTCATAGTTCATTATTTATATCAGCATTAACTTAGTTAAAAGTTTCTAAGTCTGAAATTTTTATAAGCAATGTCATATTAATCCTTCATTAATCCCTAGAATTTTATTTGAAATTTGTGTTTAAGATCATTTATACCACGAGGACGTCGATACGAACTCGTAGAAACATGTTTCATGTCATTCCGAGTTCTGTAGCTCAATCTGCGACATTTCAAATTTATTTTGGATTTTCCAAGTTTGCGACGAATTTCTAAATTCGTCCCAAATCTGCAACGAATTTTCAAATTCGTTGCAAATTTTGCGACAAATTTACAAATTCGTTGCAAATTTTGCAACGAATTTCGAAATTCGTCGCAAATAATTATTTTTAAATAAACCAAAAGAATATTAATAAATTTCATATATGGACTTACAGAACTCGAAATTTAACGAAACAAGTTTCTACGTGCTCGTATCGATATCCTCGTAATATAAATGACCTCAAACTTAAATTTTACATAATATAATTTTATTTGTAATTTTCTAAATATTATTTACTTGGAAAATATATTTTTGTGTCTTAAAATTTTTTTTCTATAAATTTATCCGGTAAAATTTAAGTTTGAAGTCATGTATTTCATGATGAAATCGCTACGAGCATGTAGAAACTTATTTCATGAAATTCGGAGCTCTGTACGTTTATTTATGATTTTTTGAAGGTATTTAGGTTTCTTTTTAAAAATTTAATTCTGCGACGAATTTCAGAATTCGTCCCAGATTCTGCGATGAATTTTCAAATTTGTCCCAGATTCTGCGACGAATTTACAAATTCGTCGCAGATTAGGGACGAATTTTAAAATTCGTCGAAATTCGTCGCAAATAATTATTTTTAAATAAATCAAAAGAATATTAATAAATTTCATATATGGACCTACAGAACTCGGAATTTAACGAAACGAGTTTCTGCGTGCTCGTATCGATATCCTCGTGATATAAATGACCTCAAACTTAAATTTTACATAATATATTTTTATTTGTGATTTTCTAAATATTATTTACTTGGAAAATATATTTTTGTGTCTTAAAATTTTTTTTCTATAAATTTATCCGGTAAAATTTAAGTTTGACATCATTTATTTCATGAAATTCGGAGATCCGTACGTTTATTTATGATTTTTTGAAGGTATTTAGGTTTCTTTTTAAAAATTTAATTCTGCGACGAATTTCAGAATTCGTCCCAGATTCTGCGACGAATTTTCAAATTCGTCCCAGATTCTGCGACGAATTTTGAAATTCGTCGCAGAATTAAATTTTTGAAAAATCAAAATAAATATTGTTTAATTGTCGTAGATGGACCTAGAGAACTCGGAATTTAATGAAACAAGTTTCTATATGTTCGTATTGATCCCCTGATGAGCTAAACGGCCACAAATATAAATTTCTGTCAATATATTTTTTTTTCATAGTTCATTATTTATATCAGCATTAACTTAGTTAAAAGTTTCTAAGTCTGAAATTTTTATAAGCAATGTCATATTAATCCTTCATTGATCCCTAGAATTTTATTTGAAATTTGTGTTTAAGATCGTTTATATCACGAGGACGTCGATACGAACTTGTAGAAACTTGTTTCATGTCATTCCGAGTTCTGTAGCTCAATCTGCGACATTTCAAATTTATTTTGGATTTTCCAAGTTTGCGACGAATTTCTAAATTCGTCCCAAATCTGCAACGAATTTCCAAATTCGTTGCAAATTTTGCGACAAATTTACAAATTCGTTGCAAATTTTGCTACGAATTTCGAAATTCGTCGCAAATAATTATTTTTAAATAAACCAAATGAATATTAATAAATTTCATATATGGACCTACAGAACTCGGAATTTAACGAAACGAGTTTCTACGTGCTCGTATCGATATCCTCGTGATATAAATGACCTCAAACTTAAATTTTACATAATATATTTTTATTTGTAATTTTCTAAATATTATTTACTTGGAAAATATATTTTTGTGTCTTAAAAATTTTTTTCTATAAATTTATCTTGTAAAATTTAAGTTTAACATCATTTATTTCATGATGAAATCGCTACGAGCATGTAGAAACTTATTTCATGAAATTTGGAGCTCCGTACGTTTATTTATGATTTTTTGAAGGTATTTAGGTTTCTTTTTAAAAATTTAATTTTGCGACGAATTTCAGAATTCGTCCCAGATTCTGCGACGAATTTTCAAATTCATCCCAGATTTTGCGACGAATTTCCAAATTTGTCGCAGAATTAAATATTTAAAAAATCAAAACAAATACTGTCCAAATTTTGCGACGAATTATATTTTTAGGATAAATTAAATATTTTTTGTAAGTTTGCGACAAATTTTAAATTCGTCGCAAATTTTGCAACGAAAAAAATATTGTTGCTAATTTTGCGACGAATATTCATTTTCGTTGCAAAATTGCCAACAAATTTTTTTTCGTTGCAAAATTGTTGCAAAAGTTGCGACAAATATCAAATTCGTCGCAAATTTTGCAACGATTTGGCAACGAAAAAAAATTGGTTGCAAATTTTGCATCTAATAATTATTTTTGTCGCAAAAGCGCAACAAATTTGGCAACGAAAAATTTTTATCGCTAATTGGCGACAATTGGGTTTTCGTCGCAAAATTTGTTGCAAATTAGCAACGAATATTTTTTTTGTCGCAAAATTTATCGCTAATCTGCGACGAAAATTTTTTGTCGCAAAAATTTGTCGCAGAATACCCCTTTTTTTGTAGCGAATAGGCTGTTCGAACTCATTACGCTCTAGCTCTTTGGATTTTTGTTGACCACTAGATAAATTCAACTTCGATGGACTTCATCCTTTTTCTTATCAATTGTGGCATCATCAACTGGTCTTTACCATGCAAATCTTCTAATGTATTAGGTGGATTGTTAGAGTCCACTCCCGGTAACCTATTAGCTATATTTTCCTGTAAAATAGCATAAAGAGACTTTATTAATATTAACCAAGATTTTAAGAATAATGCAATATCACCGAAATTTTATCTACATATGGTTTGCCGCATTTTTTTCTCAGTTGTCTCATATGTTGAATGTTATATATAATAACCAGCTCATAAATAATATTACATTTTACATTGCCAAAAATAAAGAATCCGGAAAAAATATAGAAACAATAAAATATATAATGGAACTTAAAAAAGAACATTTGTTATTGAAATAAGGCAACTATAAAATATGCTCTTGAAAAGTTAATTCATGGATAGTCACGTCAATTCCATTACACTTATTCTTTGCATATAATTATTTCTCAGTAATATTTATATTAAGTCTGGACAAATCAATAGGTGTTGATGACGTATAAACTTCTTCCTCTTCAATCAAATTTATGTCATGAATATCCTGAGGTGATGCCTTTAGCAACACATACTAATTTGATTCATTATTATTCGTAGAATAGAATACTTATTTTGCCTGTGATGCTAAAATGAAAGGATCGCTTTCAAAAGTTTTCAGCCCTTGATGTAAGTTGACCAATGTAAAATCATTTTCTATTTTAATACCTATTACAGGATTGGCCTAATCAAATCTAAAAATAAGTACGTTGAAAAAATAATAGTCTAGTAAAATAATATGTCATATAACCCCATAGTATGATAGTCTACCTCTTGTATTTGAATAATTAATAGGACTAGATTGACAAATAGTATCGAATTTAATTGAAACACCAATATCTTGCGTTAATCATTCAACATCGATCACTGTATGGAACCGATATCTATTTATAATATAATCTGTATAAGATATAACTTGATTTCTTTGACCATGTGCTAGTCATTGAATTCGGCTTGAGGAGTTGTCAAGATCATTTTGATAACTATTGAGCAAATGTTTCCTTATGTTGCTTTTGTAACAACGTTTTACTAGTTATGAAACGATGATCTACTTGTTTAATTCCTCGATGTGCATCCTATTTAAAATCATAGAAAGGGAAGATCTTTAGAATATACGAATTATGTAATAGACTATAATTATATAATAGGATTTGCAATTAATTATACTCATTTTAAGTAAGGTTCAACTTCAGCAGCATTGAATAACACAAATCGATGTGTGGCTTGCAAAACATGGCCCTCTAAGATCCTTTCATTTTCCTTTTGAAATTGGTCGACCTTCCACTAATCCATACTGCAAATCCTCATTCCGATTAGAACGGAGACCAACACTAGTAGTTTTTTTTTAAATATGCGCAACAAAATTGCATTCTTTCTTATGCAAGATAACACTCAACTATGCATCCCTCTAGCCTTGTTCGGTTCTTCACATAACCTTTAAGTATTTTCATAAATCTAAATAACAAAACATAATTCACAATCAAGAGTAGTCTATAGCAAAATCTAACTTGTTTTATAACTTTTGTTACCTTTCAAATGGATACATCCAGCAAAAGTGAACTGATCCATACAAGCGAGCCTTTCTTATTAAATGAATTGAAATTGTAAAGAAAGCAAGTAGAAAATATCTTTCTAACATGCATAGAGTTTCAATAATATTCTCTTCAAATTGTTCTAAATGGTTCCTGTCTTATACTTTTTGACATAGTTCATTGTAAAATGCATACAATAGAAATAGAACATTGTGTGGACCTTTCGATAAAAGACTTCTCAATGCAACTGATATTAATTGTTGTATTAGGACATGACAATCATGAGATTTCAGTCCAATAAGCTTACGCTCTTCTAAAGATATATAATTACCAATATTTGAGCTATAGCTATCTGAAAACTTTAATTTCTTCAGCCTAGAGCAAAATATATTCATTTCTTTTTTAGACAATGTATAAGGTGTAGTAGGTAAGTGGTACTTTATTATTATTTTTGAGAATGTAATTCTTCTCTAATTTTTAAGTACATAAATCTTTGCAAACATTGACACCATCCTTTTAAGAGCCCTACAAGTAATCATTAACATTTCATGGTGTTAGTTCAATAATATAATAAATTCATTAAAAGATAAATAATTGCTATGAGCAAAAAAACTTACATTCCAATATGACAAATTGAAAAAGATTGATTTTTTCTTTCATATTTGCACTAGTTGTTTTACCTTTTTTGAATTTGCCTACCTCTTCCTCTTTTCTTTGTAGTGTTGATAGGGTCACCCTTTTGTTTTTTACTCCAGTCATTTTCAATGTCTTTTATTGTATTAAGAATTTCTAACCTAGACAAAGGTCTAGGTTTTCCTTTTCTCTCTTGTTTCCCACTAGACCACTTTTTTTTCTGGCGAAACGGATGATCAAGAGCAAGGAATATCCTGTGGCCCATGTATGCAAAATTTCTACTATATTTAAGCCACATAGAACATGTGTCTTCAGCACATATCGAACAAACAAATTTATCTTTTGTGGCACATCCAGCTAGATTTTCATAAGCTAGAAAATCATTGATTGTCCATAACAAAATAGCCTTTAGACTGAACGTTGACTTATTAAATGCATCACACCCCTCCACACCTGTGTCCCATAGCTCCATCAATTCCTCCATAAGGGGTCCATGTATATATCTATATCATTTCTTGGTTGCTTGAGCCTAGAATCAGTAATGTCAACATAAGATTTTCCTTTGCCATACACATCAATAGCGAAGGTTATAACTAATGAAAATCACCGACCAACAATCATATTTGGAACTAAGGTCACCAAAAGGATTGAATCCATCTGTTGCAAGACTAAACCATAGATTTCTAGGATCCGATGCAAAAGCTAGTCATTTATGATTTATTGTATCCCAATCTACTAAATCAACTAGATGACGCATCATATGATCTTAACTTTTGTGGTTGGAGTGCCAAATCAAGCCTTTAACCTTTTCTTTTAACGTAAACATCCTTTTAAATCTAGGTATTACGGAAAAATACCGTAGCATCTTTTCTGAAACTCCTTTGCAAACTTTAGTAGTGATTTCATCCACCTTCCATCTTGATGAACCACACTTTGGGCATGAGTCCAAATCTTTAAGCACTTTTCTAAATAGACAGCAATCATTAGGGCAAACATGAATCATCTCATATCCTAAATCAATTGATTTCAATAGCTTTCTCATTGAGTAAACATTTTCTAGAGGTGTATTTTTTTTTAAACATGCCACCTAAGATCTTAAGCATCTCATTGAAACTATTGTCACTATGACCATTATTACACTTATAATTGCATAATGTGATAACTGTTGACAACTTTATGTAAGTTATACAATCAAGGAAAAGAAAAGTTTCTACATCTTCTAATAAATCAACAAATTTACAGTCTCTTATTTTAGACATAATATGTCCAGCCTTTTCTGCTGCCACAAAGACATCTCTATATAATTCATAAGTCTCTCTACTTTCATTCTCCTCTTCTTGAACTCCTCTTGAACTACCTTGACTATAAAATTGTGAGATATAATTTTCACCATGGAAGACCCAAATAGTATAAAAAGGATTAATTCCTTTTATAATTAAGTGTTCATACACTTGGTCAAATTTCAGATACTTTTTATTTTGACAACACTTGCAAGGATATAAGATTATTTCACGTGTTTTTGGCATAGTTCCTAGCTTGTGTAAGAAATTTATGAATCCCTTCTGTTGATGCAGTCTGGCCCGATTGTTGTTTTGGTGTTGACAACGATTTAAGTTTAGTTGAATGGATTTGGATTAAGTCCAGGTGAATCGGGAGATCGCACGCTGGCATATGAAAAAGTCCTAGCTTGGAGGGCTAGGTATGTGAAAAGTCCTAATTCGGAAGAGGTGGGTGAAAAGTCCTAGCTTGGAGGGCTAGGTGAAAAATCCTAACTTGGAGGGTTATGTGCAAATTCCCATCTTGGAGAATTAGGTGAAAAAGTCCTGGCTTGGAGGGTCAGGTGCCTAGCTTGGAGGGCTAGGTTGGATGAAGTTCTAACTCCGAAAAGTTGGGTGAAAAGTCCTAGCTGGGAAGGTTGGGTGAAAAGTCCTAGCTTGGAGGGCTAGATGAAAAGTCTTAACTTGGAGGGTTAGGTGTAAATTCCCAACTTGGAGAGTTAGATGGTAAAATCCTTGGCTTGGAGGCTAAGGTGGATGAATCCCTAGCTTGGAGGGCTAGGTTTGAGTCCCTGGATCGGTCTGGTGACCGATCAGGGATATTGGCACGCTGCTTCTTCGTGGATCGGTCTGGTGACCGATCTAGCGAGGACTGATCGGTCTGGTGACCAATCAAGGAGCGCACAGTGAGGTTGGGAACCTACTGTGTGGCTCCTGATCAGTCCCTGATCGGTCTGGTGACCGATCAGGGAGCAGGCAGCTTCCTCGCTGCCTTGCTCCTGATCGGTCTGGTGACCGATACGGGAGCGGACAGTGAGTGAGTTCTCCCACAGATCATGTCCTGAACGGTCAGGTGACCGATCAGGGACTTAGGATTTGATTTCCGAGAACACTGTTCATCAGACCTGATCGGTCTAAGTGACCGATCAGGCTTCACTCTGATCGGTCCGATGACCGATCAGGCATCACACTGATCGGTCTGGTGACCGATCAGGCTGTGTTGCCGTGAGAGCTAGGAATCCCAGCACAGAGGTGGATCGGTCTGGTGACCGATCCACAAGCCCTGGATCGGTCCGGTGACCGATCACTTTAATTCAAATTGCACTGTCAGACGCGATCAGAGCGTCTGATCGTATCCGATTCTCTGCGCTTCACTTCTGAATCTTGATTTACTGCTTGATATGCTGCTCTAACACTCTGATTAAGCTGCAGGTGACAAGGGAGGATTCAAACACTCAAGGAGAAGTCAATGGAGGCTTTCCTTGGAGCAGGTTTGTCCGTTTTCCATCTCAGGTTACAACGGCCGGAGCTGCAGACTGGAGCCGCTGACTGGAGCTTGGCTGAGGGAGCTCAGGAAGTCCAGGGAAGGCTCAATGGTAGCTGGCGTTGGCAGTGAGGTAGCTGGAGGCTGCAGGAGATACTGTCACCTGATGCTGAGTGGAGAAACAAAAAGGGCGGAGAAGGCTTCGTGGAAGTGGGGTTTTGTTTTTGCGAACTGAGTCTCTTGCCGCGTCTTGAGTTCTCCACAACTTGCTTGCTGTGTTTCTGAAGTTCTCATCACCTTGAGCAAGCTACTGCATTCTTGAAGCAACAATTACTTGAGCGCTTGAAGGAGAGAACAAGAGGCTTGGAGTCCGACAGCGGGAAGACACGAGGAAGGGTTCCTTGCGTGAGATCGCTGCTGGGTGGAGCTCGGGAAAGCTTGCTGTGTTCTTGTCTTTGCTGAGTGCTTGAGTAAGATCCTTCCTATTGTTTCATTGTGCTTAAACATATATTTGTGATTGAAACGCTGTGGAGAGGTTTCTCCACCGAGAAGGAGGTTGTCTTCTATCCGGTGTTAACCGGGGCTTGATCTGCCGATGATCAAGGGATCGCCCACCTTAAGGGCACGCCAAGGAGTAGGGGCAATTATCCCCGAACCTTGTAAACCCTCCTTGTTAGCGATCTTGCTAGTTGTGTTTGTTTTGCTTTCGTTTCTGTTTTTAGTTTTCTGCACACTCTGTTTTCTACTCTTTCCGCTGTGCTACTGATATCTGAGTTGCAGAAACTTCATAAGTGTTTAAAGTCGAAGTGATTGGCTATATTCACCCCCCCCCCTCTCTAGCCATCCGTTTCCAACACCTTCTTCATACTCCAGTATAAGCCTTGAAGACAAGCACATTCATTCCTTATCCATTTTGTAAATGATCAAAACCCTAATAGACATTACAATCCATTGCTAAAATGCATAAGAATCACTCTAATCAATCCTAAACAAATAACTACGATAGATGGAAGTTGGAAGCCTACTTTTTCAATGTAAAAGTATATGTTCAACAAACGATTAAAAAAACAAGGTGCATAGGAAATTTCTGTTATTACAGAATGATTATAAAGATTCTTGAATATGAATGGCCAAGCTAATCAGGTTATCAAGCCAAATCAGATAATTACGACTTCCAGCTAATACATTTTTCTCTACATGAGAACATGTACACACGAATCTACAGATCTAATTGTGAGAATAAATATGGAAATTCAGCAATGATGAATACACCTTTTGATGTCCTCCTTTTGAACGAGGATGGGAAACTGGGACTCTAGATTTTTGGAACATTGGACTTTTGGATCGTTTGTCGTGAGTACTTTTTGAATTAACATGGCGGTCGATGAAAAATTTTCATGAAATCAGATCGATCATCCGAGGTTCGACGTTATCCAACTTCGTTAATCATTTTTTTCTTTTGAACGAGGATGCACTCCTTGCAGAAGAGGTGCCCCTTCTGGCAACAAAGAGGATCGATGAGGAGCTTGTGGCAGAGGCAACAAGCGTCAAAAAGGAGATTTATGGAACAACTGAAGAAAAGAAAATTCATGGAACAAAAGAACTATTACATCTTTAAATAGATTAGGGTTTTTGAAGAAGATTTATGGAACCGTTGAACTGGTGATTCCGAACCATTAAACAGGAGGTTTTGATCAGTCAAATCGACAATTTTGAACCATCAAACCATTGGCTCTGAATAGTTGGTTCTAAACCGTGGTTGGGTCTACTCATTATGGATAAAGGTTGGGTCATCTATGTTAGAACTCGTGCGAGCTAGAGGAGCGTGAACAGTTCTGATCACTTAGTCTTGATTGTGTGCTCGTCATTTAAATGCGTAGTGGAATACTTGTATCAAACTTGATGTCACATGTGAATCATCTTTGTTTTACTTGGTATCCACCTCTTAAAGCGACTAATCCAAAGCCTAGTCCTAGTGATCTATCACAACTAAATCTTCTTATTCTCGGATATCTTTCGGAGGCAGAGAAGTTTCTTACAACCTATTCTTGCAACAAATATAATAAACATACAAATAGAAATACAATTGAAAGCATAAACAACTTTACAAATGAAACGTGCTTTGGATGCTTTTTAGTGACTTAGAATTACCTTTTGTTGGTCTGGAAATACAACAACACTTCGTCCTCAAACTTCTAAGAACATGCCCCAAAAATCTCCTCAAATTGCTTCTTTTAATGTCTTTAGGTCAAGGTTGATTTTTGTCTATCAGCCAATTGATCTTACCCATCAGTAGATTGATATAGTCTCCAACACTATTACTGTCATTGAACAACCTTTGAACTTTTTGAAATATGTCTGATTTTATTGATATTTCAAACATTAGTCAACTAATTCATCCAAGCAATCGACTGAATCAGTCGAATCTCGCAGCCAAATAGACCTTTTTCTATTCAACTCCTAATTAATATTAGTTCACTGATATCAACTATTAGTCAATTGATGTCATCAGTCAAGTTGAACAGTCGAATCGACTTGCTTCTATTAGATTTTTATCGATATCAGTCGATTGATGTCATTAGTCAAGTCAAACAATTGAATTATAAAGCTTATGGACAATTTATAAAGCTATCAATCGACTTATACTGTATGTTTTGAGGTTTGAGGGTTTTGCGTTCATTAATTGATCGATACACCCTATCAATTGACTAATACTCATGTTTCACTCTTATCAATGATGAATTCTCATCTTGTCTAATATTTAATTAACTCAATTTACCAGGACTTTTTTTACTCTACATCCGGTTAACATTGACCTACCGAGACTTCCCGTTATCTAGCATCTGGTCAATCTTGATATGTTGGGACTTCTTTGTTATCTAACATTTAGTTAATCTTGACTTCTCAAGACTTCTTCATTGCTTAGCATACGATCAACGTTGATATTCTAGGACTTCTCCATTGCCTAATATCTAATCAACCTTAATCTACTAAGAGTTTATGTTAACTAATATATTAATCGACTATCAAGTATTCAATCAATTTCGATTTACTTGATGTCTCAATCAATTAATATATTGATCAAATATTGAAATCCTAACCTGAATCAATCCGAGTTTCATCAATCTTGACAAGGAGTCTATTATACCAATAATCTTGTAGTGAAGCACCTCTTATGGGATGGACAATTAATCAAATCAGCTCTTGAACGGGGTGGAGAGAGAGAGACGGATGTCGATGATGAATATCATAGTTGGGTTTGGGACTTCTCTCTGATTAACAAGTGGACAGGAAGATTACAACCACAAAAGGTAAGTTATAAAGAGGGCATGGAATAGCGAAAGGATGATTAGTTATCATTTTAGATATTTGTGGTTCAAATCTCAGCTACGGTGTATTTTGTAGAAATTTTTCTTTCAGATGGAGCGCGAACCTTGGGATGATGAGCTTTTGGATCGCCGTTACGAGCACTTCCCAATTTACCTTAACAACCATTGGGAAATTTCTGTGGAATCAGATCGATCGTCTGAGGTTAAAAAAACTTTGTTAATTATTTTTTTAAAAAAAAAACAAAAAGTGGGTTAAGATGAACGTTGACAAAATCTCTTTAGCACTAAGTCAGATATAAAAATGATGACCCAAAAATATCAATGTAGAATAGCATATCTCTATCCACTCGTATGGATATTATTGTATACTAAGGGTTATGGATATTATTTTATACTAGGTTAGGTTTATATTTGATTAAGAATTATGTAATTAAGTTTGTAATATAATTAAATTTGAAATATAATTTTGAATTATATGTCGTTGTCTTGTAATTCAAATTATATAATTTTAATTAGTTATTATAATTCAAATTATATTATATTACAATTTTAAATTTTTATCAAATAAAATAATTAATTTAATAATATAATTTAAATTATATTAGAAAGTTAATTATTCATGATCAAACATCGCCCACAAGAGAGGAGAGTGAGTATAGACCTCGTCCCACACTCTCGGCACTTCTGCCCTGTAGTCCAGGCCTATGTGTCTCCCACTTATTAGCCCACGTACCTAGGCCATCACCCTTGCGCCCAGCTCACGTCATATCACTGCGCACCCAAACTCGAGAATATGAGAGATTGACCTGCGCTCTTCATTGGGTTGGATTGATTTGGTTGGATTGGATTAGATTAGATGGGTTGGATTAAGATGACTTATTAATATTTTTTTAATTAATATTAGTATCGATTAATTTTGATCGATTTGACTTTCTGTCCATCATTCAAGTAAATCAGAAAGTATTCCTAACAGATATTTTATCAATTTAATATTTTAGGTCAATTATCTAAAAAAATTATTTTATTAATTCATCTTGATTAGAATTCGAATGTTAGATACATTAAAATATTCTAGACTCGATACTTATATATACATAAAATTTAAAAAATATCCTGCATCATAATCTCATGATGACTTATTAATATTAGAGATCGCCTCGGATGCTCTCACCATATTAATTAATTAAAATTATTTAATTTTATCAAAAATATTCAAATTGGTGCGACACTGATATAATAATTTTAACTAAAACTGCTATAATACGTAAACATTTGATGAAAATTGCGAAAATAGTGTAAAAAGGATGTTTTTTAGATAAAACGAAAGATGAAATGCTCTTTTGATATTATTTTTGACAATAAAAAATAAAACAAAGGCTCCTTTTTAATTTTTACCCATGCATTTATCATGTTTTATATAGTCATAACTAATTTCCTAATTTAATAAATTGAGAAATTGATAAATCAGTCCAATGTTTTTTAAATTACCAATAATAACATTTAAAAAGTTTATCACCAATATGACAATAATGATAACTTTTTTATGATTTAAGTGATAATTTATTTTATAGTATATCATTACTAAATAATGCAATAATGATACAATTTTTTATAATAATTTTATCATTACAAATATTTTTAGTGACATGTAATTTTAGTGGAACCTTATGCTTTTCGACATGTACTACTCTTAAGAAGAAACATACTTCCACTTTAACAGTCGAAGAGATGAACAATAACTACTACACATCAAAGCAAGCTATGGATTTTAAGTTTGGTTTATGTATCCCAAATGCGCGTCATGATCGGGTTCGCAAAAGAGTGGCACAGCCAAGAACATCTTCACTCCCTTTGTTGGTTTCCGCAAGATAACGAAAAGAAAGAACGAGCAAACACGTCGTCTCAACTTGCGGGTTTAAGCCCTCTCGGATCCACTAGTTTCCACATGTGTCTTCGAGATCATATCCTTCAGGCCCATTGCAACGGTTTCATAAAACTGGAATTATGTTATGAACAGAAGAACACAGGTGTTTAGAATGAAGCAAAGGTCTTTGATCTAATCAAAATGAGTAAACTAGAGATTCATGGGCATCTTGCACTTCACCTTGTGAAACTCGAATGTGTCTCCCTTCGTCTTGCGGAGCTCCACCATATGCAATGAGGGTGCTACTTCAAAAACCTTGGAGAGGCACACATATTAAGTTCTAGATACATAATCTCAAAGAAGATACATCAGCTTTCAACTCCCTTACTTCAGTCGCGATAGCTAAATGCCCTTTCCTTCCAGGGTTTTCTCCTTCAAGCTTTATCTGAAATACAAGATAAACATGTCGATAATAATCTTTGTAAGAAACAACAATAAAACACTATATCACGGCCACAACATCAAGAGCAAGGGAATGAACCAATGGAAGAACCAACTATAGTCAAGACCATAAGCTGAAGGATAAAGTTGTTTATCCGAACACAAAGGCCCGGCAAAATGAAACAATGAGGTAGACAGAAAGGAGCAACAAACCTTGTAATTTTGTTTCTTGACACTAAATCCCAGAGGCTTTGCCGCTGATTCAATTTTCGAAAGTATCTCATCTGCAGGGAGCTTTGACGTAAATCTTATTTCGCGCTCGAGATGGCCCTGCCACAACGAAGGTTTGCATCCGTAATAATACTATCAGTTATATGATAATCATAAGTATACCAAATTGATACTGTAAAACAGAGGTAAAGGAAAGAGCAAGTTGAGAACCTGTCGTCATATTTCACATGATTTACGCAAGGCAAACTGCATTCTTGGAATAAATAAATAGTATTTACTATGTAAAACTATATAAAGGGACAACTTTATGGCAAAGAAATGCATTGGTCAACTAAGATGAGATCTAGCATCTGTTGGCTTAGAAAACTAGTTTTGAAGAAATGTGACGGTCTACAAAGTGCATTATGTAGTAAAATACAGATAAACCTGAAAGTATGTTGAGAATCCTGTTTGTGTTTTTGGATTTGGAGAAGTGCTCATCTTCAAGAATATGTTGAGAATCCTTTATTATAATCATCCATGCTAAACTTACTTTGATGCTAGAAAGTTGGATGGGTTGGCCTTTGTGTAAGGACTATATTACCCCAATTTTTACGAAATACGATGCTCTGGCTATGGAACAAAGGGTAAGCAACAATAATGTCTACCTAATCAGGAACAAAGTCTCAGCTGTTATATAATACATTGGATGAACAATTATTCTGGAATTACTCACCACTTGCTTGTTGAAAAGTGTGCTAAGGTTAAAACCCTGAGATTTAGAGATGAGTTCAAAGGCGTTCATTACGACGGGCTTTTCTTCTCGCCTCTCAACAACCATATCTGCTAGCTCCTGCACAAATAAGTAATTATAGAATTATTTGAGATCAGATATATGGATCTTAAGTTTCAATTTGAACTTATGTAAGACTGTATCATCAATAATGTTATGAAAATTGTCACTTTTTAGTCAACTATATTCCATTTATTGCCCCTGAATAGTGTTTTACTTAATTTTTTATTTCTAGTAACTATATACGTTTATCATAGCATTCTCATTTTTACTTATTGCTTTATTTTTTTAACACCCTAATACTTAGATTTAAAGAATAAATTGTACATGGAAAACTTCCCTTTTAGCCAAAGGGTCGCAAAAAGATAAAACTCCTCCCCGTTTACCCACATTTTTCCCTTTAATGATATCTTTCTCGTCATCTCATCGATGAATGATAATCAACATGCTTGGCTCTTACAACACCATCATCTGTTCATAAAGTTCATCATGTCTCTTGGATGTTGTCTTTCATTCATCCCGAATTTGGTGGTATCCAGTTTGCAAGTCAACTTTTGAGAAAGATCACAGCTGATGGAACTATGTAAGAGATCATCAATTGGGAAACGATAGTTAATAGTAATTAAATTTTGTTCACAACCCAACTCTCGATGCACAAGCATCAAAAACCATCTTTTTCCAATAAATAAGCAAAGTTGGAATGAAACAAGGGCTCATTCTCTCAGAATAGGCACTTACTGATATATTCTCCAACTGGCTTTGCAGCTATGTTCTTCTACTCTCATCCAATATACAACTTTGCTGAGAATAGAAGAGCAGGGAAAGAAGTCAAAGCAATCCTAAATATCCCTCACGGGAGGAACTACAAGAGCTATCTCGACAGAGACAAGATCTACAAATTTCTTTAAGAGTGGTTGTACTTAATGGGGATGGTTAGTAACTGACTCATTGTCGTCTAAATGAAGAAGAGCAAAGGTAAAAAAAAATTACTTGCCTTTAAAACTTGATTCTGAAGAGCAAATTTTTCCCCTCTCCATTTGATAATTCAGACATCCCTACAACCTTAAAAGGGTCTAATACAATGCTAACACTATCTTTTGTGAAAGAATAAGTGTGGGAGATAGCCATCGTGGAGAGTTCTCCTGTTATATTGTTAAGGTCTTTCAAGAAGTAGATGGCAAGCATCCACGGAGACCATGTATCACCATAGACAGCATCTTCTGTTTGTTACCAATAGAGAATCAAACAAGGCAACCTTACCTTGCTTTCTCCTTTCTTATCTAGCCAAATGAGTTTTTAAGGCCTTGGATGATTCTCCACCATTCTGGTTGAAACAACATCCTCAAAGCTTTCATAGTTGATGATGATGCCACGAACGTTTCCATGAGAGGTACACTGGAAAATAATATGACGCGACCAATAGGGATCATCCTCCATACGTTGGAGGCTCAAGTTTCTAGAAACAAGGAGCTCACCTTGACCTACATAGATGATATCCTCCTTCGTTTGGATGGCATGTTCTTCTCCATAGTTAGTTTCTTCATCAATAAGAGCTAGTTTCTAATGGCCATGGCACTTAAATATATCGATTTGAACAATCCACTGTAATATATCAATGACCACGGCACTTAAACCATTCACGAGAGCTAGTTTCTAATGGCAATACTTCCTCGTTGCTTTGTGGTTTCTTTAAAGACGTCAATTGTGACGATACGCGAGGTTTCATGGGAATAACACCAACCTGGTTGAAAGAACTCCCTTGAATTCAAAGCAGTTGTTGTGAGATTTGGCTTCATTTTCTTGCTTCACAACCTTGAAGGTCAATTTCAAGGCAACAATAGAAGTCCAATTAGCTACACAATAATTGATAGTTCTACATGTAAGCCACCTAGAAAATGAGCAATTGTTTGCTTCTCAAGTTCTTCCACATGGCTTGAAAACATAAGATGCTCAAATTCAGGTGTATATGATTCCTCAGATTTGGCTCATTAAAATTGCGAAACTTACAATATGCATCTTGCTTATAAGTTGCTGGCAAAAACTTCTTTAACTCCATCTCCTCCCATGTTTTGATCCACTTTTTTCCTTCATTCTCTATGCCTTTTTAAGATTATCCCACCAAATGGGAGCATATTTCATGAGATTCTCAGGAATGTTCCTATAGTCAAACACTTGCTCCACAGTGTTTAGTCAATCAATAAATTCATCAAGATACATCATATTTTCAAATTTTGGAATAAAACCTTAATGCTAAAATCATAATTAGCATTCTAAGTCTGCCAATACCATGAAGATGAGCTGACTCACCAAATGGTTCAAAACGATTATCATGAAAATGATTAATATCCTCTTCAACCTCTGAATCTCATTTTCATGATTCGAGGAGCTTCATCATGTCACCTCATCGGAAGTCTTTGCTCAAGTTGTTGAATTTGTCTTCGCAATTCAGCAATTTCCACTTCACAAAGACCATGCTCATGTGCCACGATTGCTTAGGCATTTTTGTGCACAACGATCAACCATAATTGAGCTCTGATACCATTTGATGTTGAGGCAAACCATGAACTCAGGATGCAAAGGAAAGCATAATAGGGAACTAAAAACTCTCAAGATCCTAAGAGATATAGGGTAAGAATCACCACTCTCAAATTGCAAGTAGAAAAAACTTACCACCCAAAAGAGAGAGATATCGGGAAGAACTTACTCTAAGAGATAACTTGTATAATGCTCTAGTACCTTGCACCTTCATGCGAACTCTTATTTATAAAGCCTCCTGGGACAACTCTTCAAGTAGGCATTTATATGACTTTAAGTAGTTCAAACATTCCGTTAAATATGACTCTTAGTAACCATCAAACACCTTGAAAATGAAAATTTTATTCTTTAATCATCCTTGGAGACTCCACCACTACAAAAGTCAAAACATTTGACTTTTCTCCCCTTTGATTGTCGTATCATTTCTCCTTCGTTGTCGCATCATCAATCTTCATAAACTAATCACTTAGCATGATATCAAATGAAAATAATGTACATCAAGGAGGTCCATCTTCAAAACATTGATGGCATCATCTAGTACTCACCTAAAAGTATGAAACTTAAAACTAACCCTTGAAGCAAACCTATAATTGTAGAAAAATCATGAATCGCACACTAGATAGCTCTAACCATGCACATCATTTATCATATCAATATAATTAATAGATACTTTTTCATCCTCTAAAATTTACCACAAGAATTATCCAAAAACTATCATAAACTTGGAGCCTATACGATTATCAAAACATTGACAAAAAAAGTTACCGTCGACTCATTGAAGATGGCATCTACATCGTCAAGATTAATATCAGCTGTTTCAAAGTGGGGTGGCTGATAATCCTTTTTAAACCAATCATTCTCAATGACTTGTTGAATTGTTATGCGCTGCCAAGAATATGTACTAGATCAGGAACACCCAATATTTTCAATACCAATGTTTCAGATTAATCAAACAATTTTCTCGAGCTGGTCAAGCTTTCAGGCACCAAAAAAAAAACTCACAGTTAAAGGGTTTGGATCTAAAATCCTCTGAATCAATTTCTTGGCACTTGTCGAAAACCAGGGCGGACAGGAGAAGTCAGCTTTGAAGATCTGTGAGGACTCCATAATAGAGACTGGTAAGTTTGTCCAATGAATACCAGAACCATTATTTAGCTAGAATGTTGAATATTAAGATAGTTTTACAGCATTTTACCTTTTTGTATAATGACATTAGGTTGGAATCTTCGAAAGGCAAAAATCCTGCCATGAGGATGTAAAGGATTACGCCACATGACCATAAATCTGCCTTAGCTCCATCATAACCTTTGTGCTTGACAACCTTTGGAGAATACGTAAAATACATAGAAAATTGATCCATGATACTGATGCAATGAATCCACTAAAAATACCTCAGGAGCAACATAATTTGGAGTACCACACGTAGTGTAAAGTTTTCCATCCTCCTACAATGCAAAGTAAAAGGGTTCAATATACATTGTTTCATTAATTTTCCAATTATTTGCTCCACATCATCCCTTCTCACACTTCAACAATTTACTTGCAAGAAGTGTTTATGAACAAATAGAAAGGCATAATTACCTTTTTCCAAAAGAAAAACAAATGGTTATCTAATATGCATGCATAGTCTGTAAGTAGGGATCAATACAATCAACAATAAGATGTCTCTCAAACTGTCAACTTTGTAACATTTCATAGTAAAACACAACGTATACAAACTACATTGATATTAAGTAATGAGCTTACATGAACTTGCTGAGGTAATGCGCTGAGTCCAAAATCTGTGATCTTAAGAGTACCATTAGCATCCATCAAGAGATTCTCAAGCTGTTCATATTAAATGAACTACATTGGTATCCACTGAGTTCAAAGTAAGATACCATAATTAAATGACATATTATTAATTTGTTAATCACCCTTTTGATACTCAACCTTAAGATCCCGATGTGAAACACCTCTACTATGGCAATAATCTACAGCATTAATTAGTTGTTGGAAGTATTTTCTAGCTTCATCCTCCTTTAATTTTCCATTACGGGCCTAGTACAAGAAAATTACAAATTAGCAAAAGAAAACAGGTGATAAGGATATCCTTCACTGCTTTCTCCCTAAGAATACAATTGCATGCTAGACTAACTCTTTCTTACAATCTTGTCAAAGAGTTCACCCCCAGTCACAAATTCCATAACTATGTATATCTTTGTCTTGCTAGCCATCACCTACAACAAAAGATTTGAGCAGTCAACAATGGTCTCTCTTAATTATATAAGAGCATGGAAGGTAGAACATTTCATATTAAAGACTATATATAAGCTGAAATGGACAAAAGTAGATAGAAAATTTGAAAGACTGCCATTTGAGGAAGTTTTGCATCAGCAAATACAAACAGATCAAAATTCTAGGTAGACATTTGAACAAACTATATTTGCCCACTATATTTGTCACCAGAAAGTAACTAAACAAAGAGGTGATTTTAAAATAAATGCCATAAGTGAAAATTGTATCGAAATGTTTTGCTTCACCTCATACATCCGTATGACATTCGGATGTCTGATCAGTTTCATTGTTGAGATCTCACGTTTTATCTGCATCGAAAAACGACAGATGATTCAGCTTATCTACAAGGGTCTTAGGAACTTTTCAATATGGTATCCAAAGCAGAATACCATATGATGATAAGTATCATTACTAACTTCTCAGTGAATGGCCACTCCAATTATCAATCATGAAAAATACAAGAAAAAGTTTCGTCGAAGAAAAAAAGGAGACCGAATCAAGATTACAAATTGCATATAAAGAATTTACGTCCATGCAAGTCATCGAGAAAAAGCAAGCAGCAATATCGCATTTTTCCTGACCTGGCCGACCATCTTATGCCGCAAGATCTTTTCTTTGTCGAAAATCTTGATGGCGACGCCCTCCCCCGTCTCCACGCTCTTGGCAAACTTCACCTTGGCGAAGGTCCCCTCGCCGAGCGTCCGGCCCAGCTCGTACTTCCCAACCCTCGTCGTCCTCCCCACCGAGGCCATTCCTCCTCCCCTTCTCTTCCCACTCAACCCCCACCAAAACAACGGCAGACGGCAACAGGAAATTCCCAAATCCGCCGCCACCCCAGAAGTCAAGATCTCTTCTTGTTACAGGGCTGCCACGCCTGCGACTTCCCTTTGACAACGTTCATCGCCGCCGCGCGATCAGATCTGGCCGAACTGCTGGGAGATTCCTCGCCGGCGGACATGCTACGGGAGGGGAAGGAGTGGAAGAGGAGCGACGCGGGGTTTGGCAATGGGAAGAGATCAAGAGACGAGAAAGACGGGATTTTTATTGGGAAAAGCGATGGAATGAAAGGAACACAAAAGGAGAAGTCAAAAAGAAGAACACACTGAATAAGGGGTAAATTTTCTTAAACTCCCCAATTTTAAAATTTTTTTTACGTGCCGTCTTCATTTAAAATTTTCTTTATATACAATTTCTGATGGGATTGACAAGATAATTCTATAAATATTATTTGAAGAAAGTTAAGTATAAAAGTTAAAATTTTGAATATGTAAGGTTACATCTATCACATTAAAAAATTATACACTTAATTTTTATTCTTTTATACTCATTTTTCACTGATGTATACTTAATTTTCACTCTTTTATACTCAATCTATCAAAATGTAAATATAAAAAATTTATCAAATAAAAAGTACAAGCAAAGATAAAAGGGAATTGGAGAGATTTTAATCATACCATGCAAGTTAAAACTTTGTCTTGTTGGGAAATTTACGTTATAAAAAGGACACTTTAAAAAAAACATTCTCTTGTAATATAAAATTATTTTAACTTATCAAAACTCGCTTAAATTTATTAAAATCATTCCAACCTCATCGAATTACGAACGCGCTAAAGTTATAGCAATTATATAACAAGTAATAATTTTGATAAATTTATTTATTTTAATATATTATAATTGTAACCTGTCTTCAGACACAATCGCGAGGATTGTCCTACAATTAAAAGAGCATATATTTATTATGATGAATAGAAAATCTTCAACGCACTCCTATTTATATTACAATTTAAGATTTAAATAAAAAATTATAATTAAAAAACATAATTTCAAATTTTATAAATAGATCTTTATTAAAAAAAGATACTAACTCAAAACAAGACACAAATCAAAATAAATCAACTCTTATAAATATTAGAAATATCAAAATTAACATAAATATCTAAAAACGAAAATTACCAATTATAAAAAAAATATTTCAAAAAAGATTTAAACGGTGGAATCATATTTAAAAATTAACAATTATAATTTCACTAATAACAAACATAAATTTTTAAATTTTAGACATATGACCACTGATCCCGGGCCAGCTTGCGTGTAGCCTGGTCCGGTATCCTAGCGCCTAGTCAAAAGGAAAATGGTTAGTGGGCTGGGAAGACCCGTAAGATAGGCATCGCTCAGATCCAAGCCCTTGAACGGACGTGTGACAGCCCACGCTCCTTAGGATCGAGCCGACCCAAGCTTGAACGTTGGTACTCTAGTACCCCTCCAGGTTTGGCTCCCCGCCGATGCGTGGCGGACGACGCTCCAGGGGTAAGCTCGAACCGGAGGGAGCGTTACTAGACGTCTCATCAGTCAGTGCCCTAGTCGGCACCCTCATAAGCCCTCAGCCGGCCTCGTCACTTAGTGCCCCAGTCGGCACCCTCATAGGCTCTCAGCTGGCCTCATCAGTTAGTGCCCCAGTCAGCACCCTCATAGGCCCTCAACCGGCCTCGTCACTTAGTGCCCCAGTCGGCACCCTCATAGGCCCTCAGCAGGCCTCGTCATTCAGTGCCCCAGTCGGCACCCTTACAGGCCCTCAGTCAGCGCTAGCAGGCACAGTTACTCCCTGACACCAGACTACCAGAAGTTGTACGGGGTCGGCGCAGGACTGAGGCCATCCTGGCCTCGAACGACGGATATCCCACCGAGGTGTTGATTTTCCTGTCATACCCTGTCCCCCTGTACCACGACCACATACACTGATGTCAGGCCGAGCGGCATCCAACTACACCAGCCATTAAGTTGACAGCACCCCTTTCCTTAATACAGTATGTGCTACTTTATCCTGCCACCTCTGGACATGCATTACCTTGTCCTCGCTGTATGACGACAGGTGGCAGGCAGGGCAGGAGCTGTCAGCTTCCCCGGCTATATAAGCCTCCTCACTCCGCATCTCTCAGGTACGCGCGATAGTGCAAGTTCATACTGTTCTATTGCTTTCCATCACCATCGTCGAGTACTGACTTGACCGTTGGAGTGCCTGGCAGGGGACTTTTCCCGGCGGATTCTAACGGTCTCTGTCTTGCAGGCTAGAGGCGATCCAGCTCGGTAGACCACCGCAGCGACCTCGCTCTCCCCGTAGGCCCACCCAGCTGTAGGGGCGTCCAACTCACTTCGCGACAGGATCAAATTTGGTGCTAGAAGGAGGGACACCAGCAGCCTGATCGGAAGTGAAGATGGCAGACCCCAACCCGGTCACTGTGGAGGTCTCCCGCGAGGAGTACGAGGTTCTAATGGCTACGCGAGCTCAAAGGGCTTCTCAAAGGCCCTCACAAGTCGCCAGTCAGGGGCCTCAGTGTTGGGATCTTCAGGCTACATAAACACAAAACGCAGCAGAAACAAGATCCCACGAGCGATCCATGCGAAAGAAAACTCGTACAAAGTATATCTATCTAATAGATTTATCTACTGTTTATACCTTTGGAGCGTGCCCTTACGTTTATCCCGCTCGTCCAAGCGCCGCCGGATCTCTTGCACGTTCAAGTGTTCGTGCCTCTATTCGTATCCACACGAACACGATATCTCTACTTCGGAGAAGAACTACCTTAGTTGTGCTAGTAACTTGATGTAGTTCACAAAACACCAAGAACCCAAGATGTGAGTTTCGGCCAAGATGGAGAAGTGAAGAAAGAGGGGAAAGAAAATGACAAGTTGTCATCCAAATGACAAGGGAAAAACTCTTTTATACTCATATCATGAGTTTTTGCCTTTTAAACTTCCCTTTATTAAATTTTAATGTAACTCTCTAACTTTTCATGTAACACTCTAATGGTGAGAAACTCTCCATCTTCCTCTCTTATTAATTCATTAAACATTTTAATGAATTAATATTTCATCCAAATGTGGTTGAGTCTAATCTAAATGAGTTTAACTCAAATTAGATCTCAATCCATAATCCAATTGGATTCACTTGAGTCTAACTCAATTAATCCAATTCCAATTAAATCTTAGCCAAATCAAGATCAATTAATCTCTGAAGCATCGTGTCCTTAGTGTGTGACCCAATAGGCTCTCGTAACGTTGGCAATGTGTCTAAACCAATTTAGACACAAAAGCAATGAGCGGCATCTAGCAATGCATCAATGCTACCCAAGTAACAAGAAAGTCGAGATCCGACTTAACCTCCGTGACTATGGCAATGTATGACCTTGTCATTCTATCCTTGATATCTAGATTGACCAATGAGGCATAGACCGTGTCATCCTCAATCAATCTTGTGTTTCTTGATCCCCGAGTAGACTCACTCAAACAAATGAGCTCAATATCTCATATTGACTCATTTGAGCATGGTCATGCGTTTTAGCAGTCCTACTCGATCAAAGGGCCCACAGATATCACTCCCGTCATATAGGAGGGATAGATCTCATCTACATCACTCACATCCCTCCGCATAATTCATTACATACTCAGTGATCGCCTTTATAGTCCACCCTGTTACGGGTGACGTTTGACGATACCAAAGTACATAACTCTTTATGTAGGGAACCGTAGTGAATTCAGGTCTAAGGACTATTTATACCAATAGTCACATGAGAAAGTTTATGACACTCATATAACAATCTATGAAACTTTCTCATGGCGGGTCATTCAATACACATTCTCCAATGTATACCCATATGTCAACTTGATATCACATATCCATGACTTATGAGCTCAAGTCATCAGTTGACCTACATGCTAGTCTCCATGTATTAATATTGTCCTTGAATATTAATACTTGACTAGGAATGATTTAGAGTAGTGTTATCTACATTATCTCACTATCGATTCAACCAATCGATATAATGTAGATAAGAACCTACTACCTAAGGACATTATTATACTTAGTTATTTGGCACAAATACAAAGTAAGTATAATAACCAAACATGTCTTTATTAATGATAGAATATGATACAAAAATGTCCCCAGTCAATCATCACATAATTGGCTCTAAGGCTCCTACTAACAATCTCCCACTAGCACTAGTGTCAATAACTGCAATATCTAATACCCAGTGACCTGGTATGACCATCATGCTTCTTTTGTGCCAAAGCCTTGGTCAAATAATCTGCGATGTTAGAATCAGTGTGTACTCTACATATCTTCACATCTCCTCTATCGATGATCTCTCGAATGAGATAGAAGCGCCGTAGTATGTGTTTGGTCCGCTGATGAGAGCAAGGTTCCTTAGCCTGCGCAATAACCCCATTGTTGTCACAATAGAGGTCTATCGGGTCTGCTATGCTAGGAACCACACCAAGCTCTATAATGAACTTCCGGATCCAAACAGCCTCTTTTGCCGCCTCTGACGCGGCAATATACTCGGCCTCTGTTGTAGAATCTGTGACTGTGTCCTGCTTCGAACTCTTCCAGCTCACAGCGCCACCATTCAGGCAAAATACATACCCTGACTGCGATCTATAGTCATCCCTGTCTGTTTGGAAGCTTGCGTCACTGTAACCCTTTACAGCTAGCTCCTCATCGCCTCTAAATATCAAGAAATATTCTTTCATCCTTCTTAAGTACTTAAGAATATTCTTGACAGCAGTCCAGTGACTTTCACCTGGATCTGACTGGTACCTGCTCGTCATGCTCAAAGCATACGAGACATCTGGACGAGTACAAAGCATGGCATACATGATAGACTCTATAGCGGATGCATAAGGGATCTGATCCATACGGTCTCTCTCCTCCTTAGAAGAGGGACATTGAGTCTTCGAAAGACTCACACCATGTGACATTGGCAGAAATCCCTTCTTGGAATTCTACATGGCAAAACGATTAAGCACCTTGTCAATATATGTACTCTGACTTAAGCCAAGAAATCTCTTAGATCTATCTCTATAGATCTTAATGCCTAAGATATAGGCTACTTCACCTAAGTCTTTCATTGAGAAGCAATTCCCAAGCCACATCTTCACAGACTGTAATGAAGGGATATCATTCCCAATGAGGAGTATGTCATCTACATATAAGATCAGGAAGATAACTGTGCTCCCACTAACCCTCTTGTAGACACAGGTTCATCTTCATTCTTGATGAAACCAAACTCTTTGATTGCATCATCAAATCGAAGATTCCAGCTTCGAGAAGCTTGCTTTAGCCCATAAATGGACCTTTGCAACTTACATACCTTTCCAGCATGCTCTGGATCTACAAAACCCTCAGGTTGTGTCATGTACACATCCTCGAGTAGATTCTCATTTAGGAATGCGGTTTTGACATCCATCTGCCAGATCTCGTAATCATGGTAAGCTGCAATAGCAAGCAGGATCTGAATAGACTTAAGCATCGCAACTGGGGAAAAGGTTTCATCATAGTCGATACCATGGATCTGCTTGAAACCTTTAGCTACCAATCGCTCTTTGTAGGTATGCATGAGTTCATCCATGTCAGTCTTTCTTCTAAAGACCCACTTACACCCAATGGGTTTAATCCCCTCAGGTGGATCAACCAAAGTCCATACTTGGTTAGTGTACATGGATTCCATTTCGGACCTCATGGCTTCTAGCCATTTCTCAGAATCTGGGCTCATCACAGCTTCTTGATAGGATGTAGGCTCATTCAACTCAATGAGCATCACGTCATCATGGTCAGACAAGAGAAAAGAGTATCTCTTAGGCTGACGATGTATCCTATCAGATCTATGAGGAGGTTGGTCTACTTGAACAGCTTGTTGTTCCACAACTTCTTGTGTAACAACCTCATAATCCACAACATCTTGTGGTGCCTGTTCAATGTCCATTAAGGCCTCAGTACTATCTGCATCTTGAACTTCTTCAAGATGGATTTTACTCCCACTAGTCCTTCTAGAAATAAACTCCTTTTCTAGAAAAACATCATTTCTAGCGACAAACACTTTGCCTAGTATGGGATTGTAGAAGTAATATCCCTTCGTTTCCTTTGGATATCCTACAAAATAGCACTTGTTAGATTTGGGCCCTAGTTTATCTGAGACTTGACGTCGAACGTAAGCCTCACAACCCCAAATCTTCATAAATGACATCGTGGGACTCCTCCCAATCCATATCGTATATGGTGTCTTTATAACAGCCTTTGATGGAGCTCGGTTAAGTGTGAAAAGAGCTGTCTCTAGAGCGAAACCCCAGAAGGAAGTAGGAAGATCCGTCTGACTCATCATCGATCGTACCATATCTAATAGAGTACGATTTTTCCGCTCGGACACACCATTCCACTGTGGTGTTCCAGGTGGAGTGAGTTGGGATATGATCCCACACTCTGCTAGATGGTCACGAAACTCTTGGCTAAGGTATTCACCACATCGATCTGATCGAAGCATCTTAATACTTTTGCCAAGTTGGTTTTGTACTTCACTCTTGAATTCTTTGAACTTTTCAAAGGATTCTGACTTGTGTTTCATGAGATACATATAGTCATACCTACTGATATCATCAGTGAAAGTGATGAAGTACTGATAGCCTCCTCTAGCTGCGACATTGAAAGGGCCACATACATCAATATGTATGAGTCCTAACAACTCTGTCGCTCTTTCGCCGTGTCCACTAAATGGAGTCTTGGTCATCTTGCCTAAAAGACAAGATTCACATGTCTCATATGATTCAAAATCAAATGAGTCCAGTAATCCATCCTTATGGAGCTGGGATATGCGACTCTCATTTATATGTCCTAAGCGACAATGTCAAAGATATGCTTGGTTCAAATCATTTGGTTTGAACCGTTTGGTATTTATGTTATAGATTAGGTTATCTAGATCTAGAAGATAGAGTCCATTTATCAATGGTGCATTACAATAGAACATATCATTTAGCATTATAGAACAACATTTGTTCTTTATGGTAAATGAAACCCTTTCTTGTCCAAACAAGATACTGAAATAATGTTCTTAGTTAATGCAGGTACATAAAAGCACTCTTCTAGTTCTAAGATAAGCTCAGTGGGCAAAGATAAGAAATATGTCCCTACAGCAATAGTACCAACTCTTGCTCCGTTGCCTACTCGTAGGTCCACTTCGCCCTTGGTCAATGATCTAGCTCTTTGAAGGTCCTGCACATTAGTACAAATGTGAGAAGCACATCCGGTATCTAATACCCAAGAAGAAGAGATAGATAGATTGACTTCTATAACAAAAATACCTGAGGCAGAAGTCTCACTTCTTTTCTTCTTTGCTTCCTCAAGGTAGAGTTTACAATTCCTCTTCCAATGTCCGGTCTCACCACAATGGAAGCAGGTCCCTTCCTTAGGCACTTTGCCTTTGGCTTTGGATATAGTAGAATTGGCCTTGCCTTTGTCTTGGGTCTTACCCTTGCCTTTAGGCTTCTATTTGCCATTGCCTTTGTTAACCATCAGTACATTACTGATCTTGGCTTTCTTGAGATTGGGTTCAGCAGTTCTCAACATGCTGAGCATCTCAGGTAAAGGCTTATCAATTTCATTCATGTTGTAGTTCATGACAAATTGATTATAACCCTCCGGCAACGATTGCAGGATAAGGTCTGTTGCCAATTCTTGGCCCAGTGGGAATCCTAGTCTTTCAAGGTTCTCCACATACCCAATCATCTTGAGTACGTGAGTTCCTACAGGAGTTCCCTCTTGCATCTTGCATGCAAATAGGGCTTTGGACACCTCAAAGCGCTCGTGCCTAGCTTGCCCTTGATATAGTTGTTTTAGATGCTCAACCATATCATGTGCATTCATGTTCTCGTGTTGCTTTTGAAGCTCAGAGTTCATGGTGGCAAGCATTAGACATGATACATCCAATGCATCATCCTGATGCTTCTTGTAAGCATCTTTTTCAGCACGGGTGGCGGTAGCAACGGGTGCTTCTGGAAGGGGTTGCTCTAGAACGTACAGTTTACGTTCTTGTTTGAGGACTATCCTCAAGTTCCTATACCAGTCCAGGAAATTAGCTCCGTTGAGCTTGTCCTTCTCAAGGACAGATCGCAGAGAGAGAGTGTTCGATGTATTAGATGACATGGTGATCTACAACAACACAACATCCAGAAATAAGTATCATATCTAGATTATTTAATTAAGCCTTTAATTAAATGATGCTCCCACTAAATCGTAGAGCTTTTGTAGGGGCTAGTCATGGATGTAGGCAAACTTACTTTGCTCACACTACTAGCTCCAAACCAAACAACGACTACATTTATGTGGAACAAGATCCAAATTATACTTTATCTTGAGTTAGTTTTGGCTAATCGCCCAGACTCGGTACAATTAGGTAGGTAACATTTTACCAATTACATCGTATGCAACTCTTGAAAAAGGGTTAAGATTCACATTACACATCATCTTGAGTTAGCTTTGGCTAATCGCCCAAGACTTAGCATAATTTTCCTCTTACCCAATTTTCCCAACTTTTGGGATATGCCTCTAAGTTTCTCAATCCAATTGAGGTGACTTAGTTAAAATCTCACCCAAAGTTCGATAGCGGGACATCACAATTGTCCACTCGCACTCTACCAAGATAAAATGCGTTGCTTTGCTTTGGCAAACCCAATAACAAATGATCGAGGTAGTTTATGAGTACCGAACCTTGGTAGGCATATTGAGTTGACTTAATTAAGATTAACATCTAAGCATACATCACATACACACACATAGCATATATCAATATATAGGCAAGAAAATGTGACATGGTTATAGCCAGTATACTACGATCTTCTCAAGCCAATGAGAAGATCGATGGTCAACCTAAGGATAACTTCTTCTCCAAGAGCATCCTCCGGTCATCATGTGTGGTTGGCATCCTCCTTGTAACTTCATTCTTCAATGGACACTCCATTCCTCTTTTGTACATTACAATGTAGGAAAACTCGAGTTACATTCGAGTCTAAATCTAATTTTACAATTAGGAAGAATAGATACAAGGCACGACACGCAGGCCGTATTATGAATTATAACATGCACACACACACATACATCCAATCACATTGGGATTAAGGCCATAACCATTCACCATGTCATCATTTATACACAATAGATTTAGGATATTGATTTTATTATGAGTGTAAAAATAAAATTTACTTTGTTGTTCCTCGAGTAAGTCGCTGCCCAGATTCATCAACATAAATCTGAGACCCATATAGCAATGGTATGATCACTCAGACTCCGCTTTCCCGAGACATTCTCGGGGTTTTCTCACTCGGGACGACCCGAGCTTCTGTCTTCCCGAGTGACCTCGGGAAGCTTTCTGCTCGGTATGACCTTAGAGGTCAGTCTTCCCGAGTGGGAGGTCGGGAGCCCGACTACTATATCATACAGTTTATGCAACTCATAATATATCTTGTCCTACTTCTATATCACATAAAAGTACAAAAACTTTGTACGATCTTTCGCAAGTGGCTCTGATACCACTGTTGGGATCTTCAGGCGACATAAACACAAAACGCAATGGAAACAAGATCCCACGAGCGATCCATGCGAAAGAAAACTCGTACAAAGTATATCTATCTAATAGATTTATCTACTGTTTATACCTTTGGAGTGTGCCCTTACGTTTATCCCGCTCGTCCAAGCGCCACCGGATCTATTGCACGTTCAAGTGTCCGTGCCTCTATTCGTATCCACACGAACACGATATCTCTACTTCGGAGAAGAACTACCTTAGTTGTGCTAGCAACTTAAGGTAGTTCACAAAACACCAAGAACCCAAGATGTGAGTTTCGGCCAAGATGGAGAAGAGAAGGAAGAGGAGAAAGAAAATGACAAGTTGTCATCCAAATGACAATGGAAAAACTCTTTTATACTCATATCATGAGTTTTTGCCTTTTAAACTTCCCTTCATTAAACATTTTAATGTAACTCTCTAACTTTTCATGTAACACTCTAATGGTGAGAAACTCTCCATCTTCCTCTCTTATTAATTCATTAAACATTTTAATAAATTAATATTTCATCCAAATGTGGTTGAGTCTAATCTAAATGAGTTTAACTCAAATTAGATCTCAATCCATAATCTAATTGGATTCACTTGAGTCTAACTCAATTAATCTAATTCCAATTAAATCTTAGCCAAATCAAGATCAATTAATCTCCGAAGTATCGTGTCTTTAGTGTGTGACCCAATAGGCTCTCGTAACGTTGGCAATGTGTCTAAACTAATTTAGACACAAAAGCAATGAGCGGCATCTAGCAATGCATCAATGCTACCCAAGTAACAAGAAAGTCGAGATCCGATTTAACCTCCGTGACTATGGCAATGTATGACCTTGTCCTTCTATCCTTGATATCTAGATTGACCAATGAGGCATAGACCGTGTCATCCTCAATTAATCTTGTGTTTCTTGATCCCCGAGTAGACTCACTCAAACAAATGAGCTCAATATCTCATATTGACTCATTTGAGCATGGTCATGCTTTTTAGCAGTCCTACTCGATCAAGGGGCCCACAGATATCACTCCCGTCATATGGGAGGGATAGATCCCATCTACATCACTCACATCCCTCCGCATAATTCATTACATACCCAGTGATCGCCTTTATAGTCCACCCTGTTACGGGTGACGTTTGACGATACCAAAGTACATAACTCCTTATGTAGGGAACCGTAGTGAATTCAGGTCTAAGAACTATTCATACCAATAGTCACATGAGAAAGTTTATGACACTCATATGACAATCTATGAAACTTTCTCATGGCGGGTCATTCAGTACACATTCTCCAATGTATACCCATGTGTCAACTTGATATCACATATCCATGACTTGTGAGCTCAAGTCATCAGTTGACCTACATGTTAGTCTCCATGTATTAATATTGTCCTTGAATATTAATACTTGACTAGGAATGTTTTAGAGTAGTGTTCTCTACATTATCTCACTATCGATTCAACCAATCGATATAATGTAGATAAGAACCTACTACCCAAGGACATTATTATACTTAGTTATTTGACACAAATACAAAGTAAGTATAATAACCAAACATGCCTTTATTAATGATAGAATATGATACAAAAAAGTCCCCAGTCAATCATCACATAATTGGCTCTAGGGCTCCTACTAACACTCAGGGCCCGAAGCCGGTGGCACATCGGCCTTTTGGAGGACAAGGAAGGCCCTCTCGGCCTGAGGCAGGCTCTGCGCCTCCCCCTGCTGTCGTCCCCCAAGGCCAAGGTGAGGAGGCCCATTCTGTGTCAGCAAAAGCCTCAATATCTAACCCGGTGCGTGGGAGGCGACCGGACAAGGGAAAGGCCCCAGCTGATCCTGCTTCAGCTGCATTGGTACGTAATCCCTTTGCCCCCTAGGTCTTGGAAGACCCAGTGCCCCGCCACCTTCCTTTCTTTACCGTCCCCGAGTACGCGGGAGCCACGATCTGGAGGAGCATCTGATGAAGATCGAGAGCGCGACTATGCTTCATCAGTATCCGGAAGGCGTCAAGTGCCGAGCCTTCCTGACAACCCTCTCTAGTGCAGCCCAGAGATGGTTCGACCGACTCCCCGAGGGGTCGATTACGAGCTTTGAGGAGCTCAAAAGAGTGTTCCTGCAGCACTTTGCTAGCAATCGACGGCACCACAGGACGAGCCTTAATCTGTTCGCCCTGAAGCAAGGCCCGAAGGAAACCCTCAATGCCTACATCAAAAGGTTCAATAGGGTGGCGATAAACGTGCCGACTGCCACCCAGGAGGTCATGGTCAGCGCTTTCTCCCAGGGCTTGCAGGACGGGGAGTTTTTTTGTTCGTTGATCGTGAAGCCCCCGAAGGACTTCGACAGCCTTCTTGGCAAGGCTGTCAAATATAAAAATGTGGAAGAGGCGCAGGCCGCTCGCAAAAAGGAGTCGGCCGCCATAGTACCTCCCAATCCCGTTCAGGGTGCTAGGCCCCCAGGGGAACCTATTCGCAGCCCGCGTGGGCCCGCCGAGCGTGCAGGCATGGAGCGGCGGCATGTGCAGCAGGTGGCCCAAGGGTGTTTCCCCGCCCGATGGAGGCCATACTGCACCTTCCATCAGAGCTACGACCACGCCACCGAGGAGTGCCGCCAAGCTGGTCGGGGCCGAGCCCCTGCCCCTAGAGGACGAGGATGACAAACACCGCCTGGACGAGGTGCAGGCCGAGGTGGCCCGAATGTCAACCCAGCGGCCGAGGAGTTACGAGGAAACTCCCCAGCTGCCCGCAATCTCTTCCCTCAGGGGAGCAGGGCTGGGGACGAGGAGATGGATGAGGACCAGGCCAACCAGCAGAATGTCGTCCGAGGGGGCGTAAATGTCATCTCGGGCAGACCGACGGGAGGAGACTCCAATCGCGCCCGGAAGGCACAGGTACGCCGTCATCAGGTCGGCACTAGCTTGGCTCAGGTGGAAGGGCCCCAGATCAGTTTTGGGCCTCAGGATTTGCAGAGGCTGGAGGTCCCACACGATGACGCGTTGGTCATAACAGCCGTCATCACCAACTATCTAGTCCACCGCACCATAGTGGACACTGGCAACTCGGTCAACATACTCTACAAGAGAGCGTTCAACCAACTCCAGATCGAGAGGTCCCAGCTAGACCTAGTAGCGACCCCGTTGTTTGGTTTCATGGGGAATCAAGTTCAACCTATCGGTCAGATCAAACTGGCCATCTCCTTGGGAGAGGAGCCACTGAAGAGGACCCGGTGATCCACTTTCTTGGTGGTAAATGCTCCCTCGTCCTACAACGCCATTTTGGGCCGACCGACCCTCAACGAGTTCCGGGCTGTCGCCTCCACCTTCTACCTGAAGGTTAAGTTCTCAGTCGGGAACAAGGTGGGAGAAGTCAAGGGCGACCAAAGAGTGGCCCGGAGATGCTACGTGGACGATGTCCAGGTAGAAAGCCGCAAGGCTGCGCGCCCCTTCTCTGATTGCAACATGGTTCAAGCCTCCCCTTGGTCTGAGTTGCATGAAGATAAGGAAGAAGTGCAGCTCCTCCCGGATTGGGAGGACGCTCGAGTCAAGATTGCAGCAGGGCTGCTTGAGGAGTTGAAGAAGCCCCTGCTAGAGTGCTTGGCTCAAAATCAAGATATCTTCACCTGTTCAGTGAAGGAACTGAAAGGCGTCCGACCGAAGGCCCCGCTATATGCTCGGCCCGTGAAGCAGAGGAAGCGGGACTTCAGTACCGAGCAAAATAAGGCGATCAAGGCCGAAATCGAGAGACTGACGGAGGCCGGGCACATCCGGGAGGTGCAATTCTCGGCCTGGCTGGCCAATGTGGTGCTAGTGCCCAAGCCAGACAATAAGTGGCGAATTTGCATCAACTTTCGGGACCTCAACAGGGCCTGCCTGAAGGACTGCTATCCCTTGCCTCGGATCGACCAGATGGTGGACTCGACAGCTGGTAGCGAGTTCATTTCCATGCTGGATGCTTACCAAGGGTATCATCAAGTACCCCTGGCCGTTGAAGATCAGGAGAAGGTCAACTTCATCACGGCAAACGGTACCTATTGTTACACCGTCATGTCGTTCGGGCTGAAGAACACTGAAGCCACCTACCAGCGCATGATGAATAAAGTCTTCCGATCCCAGATCGGAAGAAATGTTGAAGTGTATGTGGACGACATCCTCATCAAGTCCACCCAAGCCAAGGACTTGGTGGCGGATGTCGAGGAGACATGTCAGACGTTGTGGAGATACGGGCTCAAACTGAACCCGGCTAAATGTCTTTTCGGTGCCCGGAGTGGAAAGTTCCTGGGATACATCGTGACCGAGCGAGGCATCGAAGCCAACCCCAGCAAGGTCAAAGCTTTGCTGGATATGCCCCCGCCCAGAAATCTCAGAGAGGCACAACGGCTCACAGGGCGAATCACAGCCCCTGTCTCGATTCATCTCCTAATCGGCTGAACGAGGGTTGCCTTTCTTCAAACCCTCTGCAAGGCCACCAAATTCCAGTGGGATGCTGACTGTAACAAGGCATTCGAAGAACTAAAGGTCTACCTTGCTATGCTACCCGTACTGGCCAAGCTAGAGGTTGGGGAGACCCTGTATGTTTATTTGGCTGTGTCGGCTGACTCGGTCAGCATAGTATTAGTTAAGTAAGAAGAGGCCGAGCAGCACCCGGTGTACTTCTTTGCCCATCTATTAAAGGGAGCCGAGTGTCGTTACACGACACTCGAGAGGTTGATGTATGTATTGTTATTGGGCGCTCGGAGGCTCCAGCCTTATTTCTTGGCACACCCTATTGTGGTGTTGACAAACAGTAACTTGGGTCGAGTGACCTCCAATCCTGAAGCATCCGGGCGGCTGATTAAGTGGACCACCGAGCTGAGCGAATACGACATTCAGTATCAACCTCAGTCAGCCATCAAGGCACAGGCCCTCACCGATTTCCTAAGTGAGCTGCATGCGGACGAGGTTTAAGAAGCCTGACAGATATATGTGGATGGCTCAGCAGCCCGGTCGGGGAGTGGGATAGGCATCTTGATGATCTCCCCGAGTGGATAACAAATGCACTTGTCCGTTCGCTAGAGTACCGGGCCACGAATAATGAGGCCGAGTATGAGGCCCTTATATCTGAACTACAGGCTGCCAAGCATGTGGGAGCGACTCGGGTGATGCTTTATTCTGACTCCCAACTGGTGACACAGCAAGTGGCTGGGCGATTTGAGGTTAACAGTGATCGACTGCACGCCTTCATCGAGGCTTATGAGAAGCTGAAGGTCGAATTCAAAGAAGTGCAAGTAAGGAAGATCCCACGGGAGGATAACTTTAAGGCGGACGAATTGGATAAGCTAGCCAGCTCAGTCGGCTCTTGGGTGCTCCCCCAGCCAGGAGGTCCGGCACTCTTGATCATGCAAATAGAGAGGCAAGTTGACTTGGAGTTGGAATTTGACTGGCGAACCCCAATCATTGCTTACCTTACAAGGGGAGTCTTGCCGACCAACCGAGAAGAAGCTCGATGGCTCAAGAAGCATATAGCTCGGTATACCATGGTCGGCGATGTGCTATACAAAAGATCGTTCCCCATACCTCTACTCAAGTGCCTGGGCGAGGAGGATGCAGACTATGTGCTGCGAGAAATTCACTTGGGGATCTGTGGAAACCACGCAGGGGCTCGTGCGACGGCCCGGAAGGCGCTGATGTCAGGCTATTATTGGCCGACCCTGCAGAAGGACGCCAACGAGCTGGTCGCCACCTGCCTATCCTGCCAGAAGCATCATTGCCTACCACATCGACCTATAGAAGCTATGAATGCATCGGCAGCCTCCTGCCCTTTTGATCAGTGGGACATGGATATCGTGGGACCATTCCCGACTGCCGCAGCCCAGAAGAAGTATTTGCTGGTGGCCATCAATTACTTTTCCAAATGGATGGAGGCAGAGGCTCTATCGCGTATCACCGAGCAGGCGGTCATGAAGTTCTTGTGGCGAGACATACTATGCCGATACGGAATCCCACACAAACTTGTGTCGGACAATGGAAGGCAGTTCTAGGGTCGAATGATACAAGAGTGGTGTGTGAAGTACGACATCAAGGAAGCCTTCACTTATGTAGCCTATCCCCAAAGCAATGGCCAAGCAGAAGTGGCCAACTGGGAGATCCTTAAAGGGTTAAAGACTAAGCTGGATCATGTTGGCGGAACATGGGTAGATGAGCTTCCGAGTATCCTGTGGGCTCTACGGACCACGATCAAAGAGACAACGGGGTGCACACCTTTCCAGCTAGTCTATGGGAGTGAAGCAGTAATCCCGGTTAAGGTCGGATGTGAGTCAGACCGACGGGCGGCCTATGATGAAGATAACTCGGAAAGGAGGCGATTGGAACTGGACCTGGTCGACGAAATCCGAGACAAAGCAGCCGCTCGGATGTTCGCGTATCGGCAGAAGATGAAACAGAAGTATGATCGGAAGGTATTGCCGAGGACATTCCAAGTGGGAGACCTTGTCTGGAAGAGGATCAAGCCCGTTGGGGATGTAAGCAAGTTGGAGCCGCAGTGGGGAGGACCCTTCAAAGTTATTCAGAAGCTCGCTTCGGGCGCTTATTACTTAGAGAACGAGAAGGGAAAAATGTTGGATCGGCCCTGGAGTGCGATCCATCTTCAGCCTTATCGGGCTGCTGAATGAGAAGTTATAATGTAAATGTAAAGCACTCATAATAGTGGAAAAACACAGTCCTCACCTCGCTCGCAGATGCTCTAGACTCTCGAGCTACTATCCCGCGGCTCGGTTGTGATAGATCGCTTGCGTTGCTAGAGGGGGGGGTAAATAGCACTTTTTCGTCGTTTTCTCTACACAGAGGTTAGCGTAATACAAACAGAAATATGCAAAGAACGAGAGAGCAATGCTAACACAGGAATTTACTTGGTATCCACCCAAACGGGTGACTAATCCAAGAATCCACGCGAGTACTCCACTCCACTATGAAAAGTCTCCTTCTGGTGGAGAAACCTTTACAAAGGCGTTGTCTTCCTCTTTACAGAATGCAATGAATAGAGAGAGAGGATGGTCTGAAGACTCTATGCACGAACATCACTTCGTTACAGTGAAAATCCGTACCATTCACGTGCGGAAAAGTCCTCTTTTTATAAGAGAACAGGACAACTTCGCAAGATGTCGAGACCTGCACCAGTCAACTGCCCCTGGGGCAGTCGACTGGTCTAGCAATAAATGCCAGCCAACGACTAGTTTTGGGGGTTTACCAGTCGACTGCCAAATGGGCAGTCAACTATGTTGGTGCAGGAAGCACCATATCGAACCTTGTTTTGATATTGGTAAAGGGTTCTAAGTTAAGTATTATTGGTGTTCTAACAATGTTACTCAAGTGTGTAGGAAAAGTCCTAGCGAAGGGCTGCTAGGCACCTGGCGAAGGGCTGCCAGGAAACAAAACCCTAGCGAAGGACTGCTAGGCACCTGGCGAAGGGCTGCCAGGAAACAAAGCCCTAGCGAAGGACTGCTAGGCACCTGGCGAAGGAATGCCAGGATAAAAGCCCTAGCGAAGGACTGCTAGGCGCCAGGCGAAGGACAGCTTGGGACTGAAGCCCTAGCGAAGGAATGCTAGGCACCGGGAGAAGGACAGCTCGGTATCCAAGACCTGGCAAAGGACCGCCAGGCAAAAGTCCAACCAAAGGAGTGGTTGGCATCAGGTACATTCTCCCGAGAGGAGTAGGTGAGGACGCATTCCCCATCGAGGGAACAGTAGGCGTCGGTTTGACCTAGGATTCCATTTTGGAGGCCCAAAGTCAGAACCAAGACAGCTAAGGCTGTGTAAACTAATATTCTATTATTTTATTGTGTTTTGGACTAACCCTGGATGCAGGACCAAAGGAACGAGTGTCTACAGCTCAGAGAGCCTCAAAGGAACGAGGCAACAGCTGACCAGGGCGCCCGGAGTGTCCCGGGCGCTCCCAAGGTAAACACAAAACACAAGAAAACAAAGCAAGCTTCGACAGCTCAACTCCTGGGTGCCCCCGTGCTCCCGGGCGCCCCCGCTGCTCCCGGGCGCCCCCAATAGCAAGTCATCGAAGCTCATGCCAGCGAAGCCAAGGGATAAAGTTTGACCCGGTCAATCCGGGCGCCCCCAGCGCCCCGGGCGCCCCGGTCAAAGCTGATCCCGAAGTTAAAGGGATCAGAAGCTGACCGAGACCGAAGCGGATCGAGTGACACGTGGGGGGGGGGCGCCCCCGACGTTTCGGGCGCCCCCAGGCCCTATATAAAGGGCCCTCGACCCCAAGGCTCAAGCAACATTTTGAATCAACGCTTCTACGCTCTTCCGCTCTCGCGCCTCGCTCCGAAAACCTCCCAACTCGAGCCAACGACGTCCCGCTGCTCCAAAAAAGACCACCTACATCGGATGTCGGTAAAAGAAGAGTTTTCTTTTTAATTGTTAAAGTTTACTGTGCTATATTTGTAACTCAAAACTGTAAACTGTCTTTTGCGCCTCATATAGAATTGCCCAAAGTAAACGATCAACGATCGTGGGCCTTGGAGTAGGAGTCGACCTAGGCTCCGAACCAAGTAAAAATAACCGTGTCTGTGTATTCTGTTTTTATCTTCCGCTGTGCAATTTCTCTTATTTTTAAATCCGAACGCTTTCCGATATTCACCCCCCCTCTATCGGTTCTCTCGATCCAATAAACTGGTCCGAGGCTATAAACTCTCTGTGAGTTTTGGCAGTCGACTGCCCTCTGGCCAGTCGACTGCCCAGCCTCCATTCTCACTTACAACCTCTCAAAACACTCTCCTTCACGTATGCCTTCAGGTATGCTCCCTTGGCTCGCCCCTTAAAGTCTTCTTCCACTGGCTATCATCCCTCGGATGCACACACAAGCCTTCCTTGGCTTGCCTCCATGCCACCCTTCACGTGTGCCCTTGAAGTTCACTTCCCGGCTTGCCCTTGGAGCTCTCCTCCCTCGGCTCTCGTCCCTCGGATATGTTTTCCAAGCGTGATTCTCCAAGTCCTGCAAACTCAATCACACATATTAAATACAACACAACACCCAAACCTTAAACTTATTGACACACACATCAAAACCATGATCTTCCCGATCATTTTTGGGTCGATTGCCTCAACAGGTTGCTCAGTAAGACGCGTGGCGACCCACACTCCCTGAGTCTTGTCCGACCGTGTGTGCCATTTATCCCGCGGCTCGACTACTCAGTAAGACGCGTGGCGGCCCACACTCCTTGAGTCTTGCCCGACCGTGTGCGCCATCTATCCCGCGGCTCGGTTGCTCAGTAAGACGCGTGGCGGGCCACGCTCCCTGAGTCTTGCCCGACCGTGTGCGCCATTTATCCCGCAGCTCGGTTGCTCAGTAAGACGCGTGGCGGCCCACGCTCCCTGAGTCTTGCCCGACCGTGTGCGCCATTTATCCCATGGCTCGGCTGCTCAGTAAGACGCGTGGCGGCCCACACTCCCTGAGTCTTGCCTGACCATGTGCGCCATCTATCCCGTGGCTCGGCTGCTCAGTAAGATGCGTGGCGGCCCACACTCCCTGAGTCTCACCCGACCGTGTGCGCCAAACTCTTACCTCGCCAACAAGTTATAAGTGTACCATCTTCCACGCCCCACTCGATTCAGTGTCTCCGATGGGACGCGTGGCGGCCCCCGCTCCTGACAATCAGCCTGAATCAGTGTCCAGACTATCGTCTCCGCATGAGTTATAATCTATCATGCGGATCGGCCCTCAGTCGGACGCGTGGCGGCCCACGCTCCCTGAGTCTTACCCGACCGTGTGCGTAAAACTTACATCTATCCTGTGGATCGACCCTCAATCGGATGCGTGGCGGGCCACGCTCTCTGAGTCTTACCCGACCGTGTGTGCAAAACTTACATTTCCCGCGACTCGGCTGCTCAGTAAGACGTGTGGTGGCCCACGCTCCCTGAGTCTTGCCCGACCGTGTGTGTCATCTATCCCGCGGCTCGGCTGCTCAGTAAGACGCATGGCGGCCCACGCTCCCTGAGTCTTGCCCGACCGTGTGCGCCATTTATCCCGCGCTCAGCTGCTCAGTAAGACGCATGGCGACCCACGCTCCTTGAGTCTTGCCCGACCGTGTGCGCCATTTATCCCGCGGCTCGACTACTCAGTAAGACGCGTGGCGACCCACACTCCCTGAGTCTTGCCTGACCGTGTGCGCTATCTATCCCGTGGCTCGGCTGCTCAGTAAGACGCGTGGCGGCCCACGCTCCCTGAGTCTCGCCCGACCGTGTGCGCCAAACTCTTGCCTCGCCAACAAGTTATAAGTGGACCAGCTTCCACGCCCCACTCGATTTAGTGTCTCCGATCGAACGCGTGGCGGCCCATGCTCCTGAGAATCGGCATGAATCAGTGTCCACACTATCGTCTCCACACGAGTTATAATCTATCCCGCGGATCGGCCCTCAGTCGGACGCGTGGCGGCCCACGCTCCCTGAGTCTTACCCGACCGTGTGCGTAAAACTTACATCTATCCCATGGATCGGCCCTAAGTCGGACGCGTGGCGGCCCACGCTCTCTGAGTCTTACCCAACCGTGTGTGCAAAACTTATATCTATCCCGCGACTCGGCTGCTCAGTAAGACGTGTGGCGCCCCACTCTCCCTGAGTCTTGCCCGACCGTGTGCGCCATTTATCCCGTGGCTCGGCTGCTCAGTAAGACGTGTGGCGGCCCACGCTCCCTGAGTCTTGCCCGACCGTGAGCACCATTTATCCCGCGGCTCAGCTACTCAGTAAGACGCGTGGCGGCCCACGCTCCCTGAGTATTGCCCGACCGTGTGCGCCATTTATCCCGCGGCTTGGCTACTCAGTAAGACGCGTGGCAGCCCACGCTCCCTGAGTCTTGCCTGACTGTGTGCACCATCTATCCCGCGGCTCGGCTGCTCAGTAAGACGCGTGGCGGCCCACGCTCCCTGAGTCTCGCCCGACCGTGTGCGCCAAGCTCTTGCCTCGCCAGCAAGTTATAAGTAGACCAGCTTCCACGCCCCACTCGATTCAGTGTCTCCGATCGGACGCGTGGCGACCCACACTCCTGAGAATCGGCCTGAATCAGTGTCCAGACTCTCATCTCCGCACGAGTTATAATCTATCCCGCAGATCGGCCCTTAGTCGGACGTGTGGCGGCCCACGCTCCCTGAGTCTTACCCGACCGTGTGCGCAAAACTTACATCTATCCCGCGGATCGGCCCTCAGTCGGATGCGTGGCGGCTCACGCTCCCTGAGTCTTACCCGACCGTGTGCGCAAAACTTACATCTATCCCGCAAATCGCCCCTCAGTCGGACGAGTGGTGGCCCACGCTCCCTGAGTATCGCCCTACCGTGTGCGCCAAACTCTTGCCTCGCCAGCAAGTTATAAGTGGATCAGCTTCCACGCCCCACTCGATTCAGTGTCTCCGATCGGACGCATGGCGGCCCACACTCCTGATTATCCCTCGGATCGACCCTCAATCGGAGGCGTGGCGACCCACGCTCCCTGAGTCTTGCCCGACCAAGTGCGCAAAACTCTCGAAGTCCTAAAGCAAAAACATCCCCCGGAAATCTCCTTGACTTAATCGCCCCCTGACTGGGGCCCGAGTGAGGGCACCATGGCGAGCCTTTACGAGGCCCATGACACTGCAAGAGCACCATGAATTGCCCAAGTCGGTGATTTCACTCGATCAACTCCGATGAGCTTTCCAAATACCGGATCACTCGCATTCGTTCGAGCCGCTATTAGGCCTAAAGTGTTTTGCTCCGACAATTGCAAAGTAAGGATTATTCTCGCCCGAGTGACCAACGCGAGTGGAAGGCCTTATATACTCGCATGTTTCGCATACACATTCAGCAAGGTGGATCTGGGCTGGGGTATCCTCACTCGGGTTAGTAACGCCGCTCGGATTTTGGGCGCTCAAACATCACAGAGACACCAGAAATGGAAAAAAGTAGGCATTCTTAATATCAAAAGCTATTACAAAAACGAGGCATAGCCTCTCTTCAGCAAAAGAAAACAAAACATTCTTCCTCACAACTGCTCCTAGTTCACGGAGCTCGGCGGGTCTACTTTTGGGACTTGTCTTGGAGTAGGGAGTCGGCATATTCTTTAAGGCGCTGTATACGCCGCTAAATTGCCTTTAGCACGGATGCTTGGACTTCATGTTTTTGCTGAAGCTTACCAAGCTCCGCAGCGCAAGCGGCCCGCTCTTCCTCCTTGGCCTTCAAGTCGCCCCGGAGAGTGGAGATGACGTGGTGTGCTTCAAAAAGTTGGGTCTTGAGCGTGATCAGTTCCTCGAGGTCCCAAGTTGGCCGCACCACCTGTCGAAGAAAGATAGCAAGTGTCAGAAGCAAAGGAAGGAAAAACGGAAAGAACATCTTTCATAGCCTGAGGCCCCCTGAGTCGGCCTCTGCGCTCTCGCCTGAGCAGAGTTTCCAGGCTCTCGCCTGAACGGGGCTTCAGACTCCCTGTCCAGACCGCTCCTTGAACACGAGTCACTAGCTATGGCCCCGCGAGTGGTGGCCCTCGGCAAGACTGGCTGAGGAGAGCTAACAACAACATCGTCACCAGCAGAGGCCCATAGTCTGGGAGAGGTTGGTGAGAATGCGATAAAAGGGACTCCCCGAGCTGGCATTGGCAAGGGCAGGGGCTGTCTGATAATAGCCCCTCCAGCATTAGCCGAGTTAGTATTGCCAGCCGGCCGACATACAGGACCGCCTTGGGGTGTGCAGGAGCACCCACTGCAGGGGACGAGATAGAAGAAGAGGAAGCCCCACGAGTTGTAGCGCTCGGGGAGGCTGCCCTTGTCAGAGGAGAGTAAACACTAGTTCCCCCAGCAACAGAGGGCACTAAAGGGAAAGCTCCCGACTGAGGAAGGGCAGCCTCGCGAGTCGGCGGAGGAAGAGATACCTCGTGCCAGGGCGGAGAATGGGTGAGCTCCAGAGGGGAGGTCACACGGGAAAAAGAAGGAGCTGCGGCAGTAGGTTCTGCAGAAGCCAGCACCTTGACTCGCTTCACTCGGCGGGGAGGGGCAGCAGTATCAAGTGAAGATGAAAAATTAGCCGGGCGAAGCAACTGAAGTCGGGTCTCCAAGGGTAGGTCATCCGTATCGGTGAACCCCATACGGGAAGCCGGCCTTTCCTTAGCCGGTTCCTTCCCCTTACGAGAAGTAACTTCACGGGAGGAAGTGGTGGTCGTAAACACCCTAGTCGAGAGAGAGGAATCCGGGGGAAGCATCATTGCAAGATGCTCCCAATCTATGTCTTCCGAGGAAGACATATGAGAGTCATCCGAGAAAGTGTAGGATCTTTTAATGGAAAATAGCTCCTCGGAGGAAGTGGCGGACATATTGCGAGCTGGCGGAAAAAGGGAAAGGGATAGGAAATATTGGTTTTGCTGGTGTTTGGGTTGGAGATGACCCCGGTAGTCATCACCTATATATAGGAGAAGACGAGCAATCTCAACCGTTCAGAGAAAACCTCGGTAACTCGCGGGATCAAAACGACCGTCCTCTGTTTTGTCAGGGGGGAATACCAAGGTTGGACGTGACAAAGGCATACAAGAGGTGTAAGGCGATTCGTCGCCCGAGGCACTCATGACCGATGATTGATGTTTCGCTGCCCGATACGTCATTCACCCATTGATGCATTCCATCACCAGTTAATACAGCCGGCGGAAGTCAAGATACGAATTGGTCTAATGTGACAATCGAAAGGAAGTAAACGGGCCAGCTCCCGCAAATCCCTTGGTTCAGGTCCCGGTCGGACGCGTGGCGACCCACGTTCCCCGGGCTCCGACTCAACCAAGTGGCTGAACCTTCACAAACGGGTTAGCTCCCGCAAAGCCCTTGGTGCAGGTCCTGGTCAGACGCGTGGTGACTCACGCTCCCCAGGTTCTGGCTCAGCCAAGTGGCCAAGCCTCCTCAAGCGAGACAGCTCTAGGTCGGGTGCGTGGCAACCCACGCTTCTCGAGCACTATTCGATAAAAAGAGGCTTATCTCTCGAGGCGACTAGGCAGTAAGCGGGCCTAAGATGCTTTCTCAAATGGTGGCCTCACGCTCAGCCGATTGGCCCGAGAGACCTACAACTTGTAGTTGCCATCCCCGAGCATCCCGCTCGAGCACTTGTAAAACCTGGCAGGTTGGGTGCAATCTTTCCCGTGTAGCCAGCTTTCAAAGGTTGTTGCTCCTTAACCTCTAGGCTCGGTAGCATACGTGGTAGAGGTGTATCTCGAGCCAAGCGCTCAAACGGATTTCACCTGGATCATCAACACTCGACAATAAGAACAGCCGTAAGAAGCCCGAATGGAAAGGAAAATTTTCATTCGGCAAGGCAGAGATGTTACATAATCAAGGGTCAATCGCCCTTACACATGCAAAAAAGAAGAAAGACAAAACAGAAGACCCAACCCTCACTTGAAGGGTTGCTTTGTTATGTCGGGCAGGTCTTTGCACACATCCTTAAGCCGAACCGCTGTGGGAGGCATATGGGGGGGGGGGGGGTAGATACCCGGTTTGAGTTGCTGAACGACACTAACCCCTTGGTGCATCATTACAGCCAGGAATCGCTGGGAGATCTCGTCAGTGTGAGTCTTGGCGTTGATGCACTCGAGCATATACGCTTCCAATCTTTCAGCTTCCAACTCCTTGTAGGAGCGAAGCTCTGCCAGTTCTGCCCGAGCTATCTCCCACTCGGATTTCTCTTTCATCAGCCGATCAAGCTCCTCCTTTTGATCTTGTAACAATTGGTCCTTGGAAGAGAGCTCGGCTGACAGCTCAGTCATCCTCTGTGTTTGAGTCAAGGCCTCAGCATCTCTGGCCTCCAGTTGGGCCCGAAGGGAGTCATTGGCAGCAGACGTCTCCTGGAGTTCAGTCTTCGCCTGAGTCAGCTCGTCCTGGGCCTTCGCCTGAAGAGCCCAGGCCTTCCGCTCGTTATACTTCAGCGTGGAGAGCCGGATGTTTGTTTGGGACGCCTCCTGGTGCGCCGTATTGATCTGGCCATGCGTCGCCTCGAGTCGCTCTTCAGAGCGAGCTAATTGATCTTGTAGGGCATGAACCTCGGCTCGCAAGTGATTCAGAGTGGGCTCGTCGGCAGCAAGCTGAGAGTGCGCCAGCTGGGTCTTTAGACGCTCCACCTCTCTTTCGACCTTAGCCCGAGCCGAGCTCTGGGCCAGAAGCGACATAGAGAAGCCATGACAGTCTCCCACAAACTGCAAAATAGATACTGGTCTCATGGATAAGAAACAAAATGTGCAATAGAGGACTCAGTTCGTCTAGACATACCTGAGTGACCTTGAGAAAAAAAGGCATCAGCTTTGTTACGAGGGCCCTGAAAGCAGGATTCCTCAAGTCCCTGAGCATAGCGGTCGGCCACCGACCCGTACAGACGAAGATCTTGATGTCGGTCGGGTAGCTCGCCCGGGGGCATCCTCAGATGACAGTCAGACCGAGGGGGCACCAAAAGGTGCATCATCGGAGGCTCGACTGGTTCTTCAGCGGGCGGAGTCCCCGCCCCCTCAGGTTGGGGCAGGTCGGAAGCATCGGAGGAAGTAGAGGGGTCGGCAGCCGGCGTGATGATAGAAGGAGCAGCAGCATGATCAATGTCTGGATCGGCTGCCGGAGTAATGACCGGCGGGTGGACGATGGAGTCATCAGCCGGATCAGCTGTGGGAGTAAGGACTGGTAGGGGACGATGGAGGCATCAGCTGGTATGATAGCGAGAGGATCCACGGCAGTGGCCACAAAGGGAACAATGGCAGTGGAGGTGGAAGGGGCTCCCGAGTTGGGAGCCGCTCTCTTCTTCTTCTTCTTCTTCCTCTCCAAATGTTTGCTGGAAGAAGGAGGAGACGAGCCCCCTGTCGGGGAAGACGCTCGTCGATGCTTGGAAGAAGCGCAGGGTCTGGTGGTTGTAGGTGGGGTTGTCTCGGAGGTGATGGGAACTGATTCTAGTATGGTCGGAGTCGGGCCCGCCGAAGCATCCTCTGCTGAGGCACCTCCTCTGGTAGCCAACGCAGCGGTGACCTGAGCCTGCAGCTCAACCTCATCTAATCTGAAGCTTTCCCTCATAGACGCGGACAGCAGCAGGGAAACTTCGAGAACAAAATAGGCTCAGGCATAACTAAAGAATGCGCGGTGAAGGCACCATAAGACTAACCGACTACGGACAGTGAAGGGACCGGGCTAGGGCTGAGACCAAAGGTGGAAAGAATCCCCTCCTTCAGTAGATGTCCCCCATGAAAGTGCCTACCCTCCAGCTCAGTTGCGACATTCTGGTAGGTCGCGGAAGTGCGATAGTGTCTGGGGAGGAGATCGAAAACAGGAAGTTTCTCGATCCAGGTGGTAGGCCAGCCCGGGGCTGAGATGGGCCCAATGAAGAAATAATGCTCCTTTCATCCCTTGTTAGAAGTGGGAAGATTTAAGAGGAAGGAAGCTTTGGCTCGGGCTTGGAAGAAGAAGTCGCCCGACTCCTACTGTTTGGGATAGAAAAGGTAATGGAAATTCTCCGGCTCCAGGGGAATCTTGAGTAATGAAAAAACGATGACTGAGCCACACATTAGGCGTATGGCATTGGGAGCCAATTGAGGTAAGGGAATTTGAAAGTAGTCGCAGACGGCGGAAAGGAAAGGATGAATGGGGAAGCGGAGACCGGCTTGCAGGTGGTCTCGAGATAAAGTAATATAGCCCAGAGGGGTAGAATCAGGTCGGTCAGTCGACTTGGGAAGGCGTAGTTGATGGTCGGAGGGGATTAAAAAGTCCGACCGTATTTGCTCCAAGTCATGGGCAGTGAGGGCAGAGACCATGGTGGAGTACCATGGCGGAGAAGGGGAGGAAGATGAAGAAGGAGAAGTCATCATATGGGAGGGAGAAGGGAAGCTAATCGATAGAAGGAGTCGCCGACAAAGGAAGTCGAGGAGGATGAGCTGTTGGAGCCCTAGCAGCACTCAAAGCGGCGGAAAACCATGCGGGGGTTCGAACGCAGGGACAAGAATGGTCAGATGAAAGGCCTACTTATAGGAACGAACGAAAGACGTCGGTCGTCCGATGAAGAACAGGGGGGAACGTGCAACCATGTCGGAACCGTTTGATCAGGCTCGGGCCATGGTCAAGACTGCAGAACACATGTGTGGGTATAACATTCACGAAGGATGATGGCATGCCCTTCGGTATGCGGGCACAGATGACTTAGGAACGCGAGTCCTAGGTCATTAAGGCAGCAATTAAAGAAGAGATACGCCAGAATTTCAAAGGGTCCCGAAGGGACAGGCAACCTACCAGATGGTTCCTCTACGCAGAACCCGATCGCTCGGGTGCGCCAGGCTCGAGCCAGGGTCAGGGTCCAGTCAGTCGGAATGTGTGCCTCCTTCGACTAGACTTGAGGGGAATGCTTATGATCCCGGGTCAGCTTGCGTGTAGCCTAGCCCCGCAGCCTGGCGCCTAGTCAGAAGGAAGATGGTTAGTGGGTTGGGAAGACCCATAAGATAGGCATCGCTCAGATCCAAGCCCTTGAACGGACGCGTGGCGGCCCACGTTCCTTAGGATCGAGCCACCCAAGCTTGAACGTTGGTACTCTAGTACCCCTCTAGGTTCCCTGCCGATGCGTGGCGGACCATGCTCCGGTGGTAAGCCCGAATCGGAGGGAGCGTTACTAGACGCCTCATCAGTCAGTGCCCTAGTTAGCACCCTCATAGGCCCTCAGGCGATCTCGTCACTTAGTGCCCAAGTCGGCACCCTCATAGGCCCTCATCCGGCCTCGTCACTTAGTGCCCCAGTCGACACCCTCATAGGCCCTCAGCCGCCCTCGTCATTCAGTGCCCCAGTCGGCACCCTTACAAGCCCTCAGTCGGCCCTAGCAGACACAACTACTCCCTAACACCAGACTACCAGAAGTTGTACGAGGTCGGTACAGGACTGAGCCCATCCTGGCCTCGAACGACGGATATCCCGCCGAGGTGTTGATCTTCCTGCCATATCCTCCCCCCCCCCCCCCCCCCGGTACTACGACCACATATACTGATGTCAGGCCGAGCGACGTCCAACTGCACCAGCCATTAAGTTGACAGCGCCCCTTTCCTTAATACAGTATGTGCTACTTTATCCTGCCACCTTTGGGCATACATTACCTTGTCCTCACTGTATGACGACAGGTGGCATGCGGGGCAGGAGCTATCAGTTTCCCCGGTTATATAAGCCTCCTCACTCCGCATCTCTCAAGGACGCGCGATAGTGCAAGTTCATACTGTTCTATTGCTTTTCATCGCCACCGTCGAGTACTGACTTAATCGTCGGAGTGTCTGGCCGGGGACTTTTCCCAGCGGATTCTAACGGTCTTTGTCTTGCAGATTAGAGGTGATCCAGCTCAGTAGACCACCTCAGCGACCTCGCTCTCCCCGTAGGCTCATCCCGCTATAGGGGCGTCTAACTCACTTCACGATAAGATCAACCACCAATAAAATTTAATTTTAAATTCCGAATTAAAACTATAACTTCTAAAATTTAAAAGGTCAATTGGGTTTCAACCTAGAATTGAGTCGGCATCATAACCACTGCACTTCACGTGACAGTAACAACAGCCACAACCACCATAGTGCTACAATAGTCTTAATTTTATAATAAAAAATACTATAGATTGTCCTTTTTAATTTAATTTATATTTTGTTTTTCAAAATGAGACTTCTTTTGACAATAATAAATGATATTCACGGTGGAGCAATGATAGGGAGAGTAAAAATGGGAGAGTGAAAACCATAGTGAATGATGTGATATGACGTGACATTTTACATGCATACGTTCGATTATCACTTGGACACCATCAGCGGCCTTCGGCCGCCGCCCCGAATCAAACTATACCCTGGGAGGCACGGTGAACCCGTCGGAGATCGTGCATGCAAGGTGCCACGTCATTCACTATGATTTTCACTCTCCCAATCATTATTCTTCACGGTATAAGAGAATATCTTACTAAAAATTTCATTATCAATGGATGACACGTAAGGATGAAAATAGGCCAGGCCACGTATATATATATATAGTAATAAAATAATTTGAACCTGACTAGTGACCATTATAGATTGTATTCTTGGTCTAAGTCTGACCTGTTCAATAACCTAGCCTGGTCTGCGACCTATTTACAAAGCCTATAAGTTAGAATATTTTAAACATGCTAAGAGGCTAAAATATTGAATAGGCCGAAAATCAACTTTAACAGACCTTGCATCATACATGTCTCAAAATAGACCTTGCATCATATTGACCACAAAACAAGTCAAACCTACAAATATATACATATGTATCTAATCTTAACAGTCCCCAGGCTAGCCTATCAGGCTTAGTAGTCTTTATATTGAGTCTGAATCTGACCTGCTAAGAAAAATAGACTTTGAAACAAGCTTGAATATTATCCTATTTCTAAACAGGTCAAGTCAAGTCAGGCTAACATACAGGTCAGGCCACAGGCCCTTGATAAGCTGCTTGGCCTGTTTTCATCCCTAGTGGCACGTCTAACATCTGATCAAACACCATCGGCAATCTTCGACTGTTATCTAGAGCCAAACTATATCCTGGGAGTATGATGAATCCGTCAAGGATTATGACAATTGCAATTTCGCATCATTCACAGTCAATCCCCTTGACGGGTTCATCGTACCTCCAAGATACAGTTTGATTTGAAGCGACGATCGAAGACTGTCGATAATATTCGATCGACGATCGAATATCAGACGTGTCATCGATTGACGATCAAATTTTTTATCAAGATATTCACTTTCACTATATAAATTATTTTTCTAATAAGAATAAGTGTGTCATTTCAATTGTTGCCCTACTTTTATTCTCGTGATCAACTATCCGGGGTCATTTTGGAAATGCACCAAACATTTATTAGCTTTTCTAAAATATCCTTTTAAAAATTTAATCGACTGATAAATTTTTATTATAAAAATCAAGTAAACTACAGGTATTTAAAATTACCTAAACATTGTTTTGAAAAAAATGTCAAATTCACTTTTATTAAAAACCCATAACAAAGTGTGCATTATGAAAATGCCTTTAGTTGTGTAATAAATAAATAAATAAAGGGAATCAAGATTTTAATTTTAAATAAGGTGAATATTTTGGTGCATGAATTAGACTCTGAATTTGTCTTTATAAGCTTGCTTAGTTGATTAGAGGATAACGGATTTACTATTGAACATGCCTGATGAGTATATATTTAGAGGAAAAACTCCTCCACCCTTAACCATAATTGATTATAAATTAATTTTATGATTTATCTTTCTTCACTTAATATGAGGATAGATTATGAACATAATTACTTTTACCATAATAAATTATTCTTTAAATTTATTAAGTAGAGAAAAATCATCTACTTTCAAAATCAGTCTAGGGAGGTTGGAGAACTGGCTTTGGCCGTGTCACAAATGCATAAGAATAGAGAGCTCCGTTATTCTCATAATATAAATAATTAAAAAAAATACTAGGTTGCATATTAGATAATTGTTAAAATGCAAATGATTTTCAGGAAAAAAAACACGATGAACGAAGTTTTTTCAATCTCGGATGATCGGTCCAGTCTCATGAAAGCTTCCCATCGGTCATCAGGATAAATCGGAAAGCGCTCGCGATGGGTGGTCTAGAAGCCCAACGTCCCAGGGTTCACGCCCCATTTGGAGAAAAAATTTCTGCAAATACGCCATAGTTGGAAATCAAATCGCGGAGATCTGAGATAGCGACTAATCATCCTACCACTGCACTATAGCCCCGGGGACAACAAAATAAGAGCTCCATTATTGCAAATGACTTTCAGGCATCCATCTGGAGAAGGTAACAACTAATAATGCAACAAAATAAGAGCTCCATTATTGCAATAATGAAAGTGCACGTGATGTTCAAAAACTCAATTATTAGTTTGACAAAAGCAAGAAACTACCAAGAATTCAACTTTGTTAGCTAGAAACCCAAACATTTCAGAATAAAACAATCAATAATTTAAACATGAATATTAGATATTTCTGATAAAGTCCAATCTTGTCAACAAGTCATTATCAAATTATTTTTTTTCCTTCAATAATGGCCATAAACTGAAGTTCAATCAATAATTTGCTGTCTCAAAATGTCTCAGAATTGAGTTTTATCTGAATGAACAACTGCACACTGCAAATCTCAAAGAAGAAGAACTTGTTCAAAGTTTACATGAAATGTAAATTTCAGATGCTGAGGCTGCATACAGCAGAATCAACTTTACTTACAAACTTGTTAATTCCCCTCCAAATCATAAGCTGATGGAGGAGGTGCATTAGTCAGTGTATCAGAAAATGTGCCTAGAAGTAGTTGCTCCAAGGTTCCATCCTCTCTCCTTTTCTTTCTTCTGTTTGTGATGGATTACTCTATCACCATCACCAACCTTACCTGCAGCCATTCTCCTTGACTTCCTCCCGCTGCGGCCTACTGAGATTCGTAGCTTATCGATTCCAGAAAGAGTAGCCCCTGCTCTCATGGACTGAGGCAACTGAGGCCTGATGATCACCTTCTTCTGTAGGCTTCTTCTTAGAATGCTGTTTATCTTCTTATTGCTTCGTCCCTGGTTAAGAATTTCACCTTCAGTAGGATCATCAGTGGCATAGATAGTCCGGGCTTGCAATGGCAATGATGGTGAGAAATTCATGACATTGGTAAGCATCTGTGGAGTTGAAGGTGTTGGCTTTGTCACAGGAAAGGGAATGAGAGAGTTCCGACGCGATACCGGAGTGATAGGTAAGCCACGAACTGTCGGACAGAGGGATACTCTACTGGCCTTCCTGGGAAATGGCTCTTCAGGAAGCTCTGGCTTGTTCTCCTTGTCCTTAAACTGGCGAAAATGTTTGAAAATGTTGCTGTCATTTGGAGTTGATAGCAAATGCCTGTTGCTGTTGTTTTCAGTGAACGGCCTCAATACACTATCAAATTCTTTATCTATTACTTGTTCTGAGGCATGACAGTTTGTTCTGAGGCATGAACTGCTCTCTTCCTGTTCCTTGTGTTTTTGCTGCAGTTGTTGTTGTTGCAGCTGATGATTTTCAGCAATTCTGTTGTCTACATGCTGCCTCGCCAACTTTCTTTCGATCAATAACTGTGATTCCAACTCTTTAATCTGCTCAAGGAAGTCAATGAACACTCTCTTTGATGCAACCAAAGAATCATATCATACTTGAAAGAACTGAAAGACAGAAATCTATTGTGTAATAATACTTTTTGGTTTGGAAAATGCTACCTATACTTCTGTTAGCAATTTAGATTGAAGATAGATTGTCAACTAAATTTTGAAAGAATTTTAAGAATGTATTTAGAGAACCAAAATTATAATACAAGTTCATAGATTCATACTTTATCTTGCAGACTTATATTGATCAACTCTTTTGCCTTGTTCTTGACTTCTAGAGATTGGATTGTCTCTTCCATTTTCTTCATTTGAGATTCTTTCTGCTTCATATCCTCCTTGACCTTCCCTAACTAGAAACAGCAACAGGGAGTATCAGACTCAAATAGAAATGATAATAAACAAGAGGGCTCTTTAGAGACATGGTTTCCTTTACCATATGTTTGTATCTGGACATTTCACTCGTATCAATTTGTCTCTTTGCAAGGCCAAGTTCAATGCCTCTCACTCTGCTTGCAAAGTTTAGAGAACAAAGTGTCTCGCCTAAGTCTTCCTCATTAGGACTAATCTGGACAAACATCATAGTCTTCGAGTCTCCGCCTGATATAGTAATGTCAAAAAAAAAAACCTCCTAATTATCCGAATCATAAAAGCTTTTAAAAAGTCAAAACAATGGTCTTATTCTAAAAATATCCTTATTCAGGCATTCCATAGCTGGTACAACGTGTTAAAATAACTAGTTAACAAGGTAAAAATACTATACATAGAGCACTTATATATATAAAAACTTAAGCATGCATGTTCAAAATTACTTTAAAATTATTATAGCAACCATTCATTAAATAACTGATTGCAAAAGTTGGTGATTATTATAATAATTTTATGATGGGTTTGATTTTTTTTAAAGCAATGTTGTCAAGTTTAAACAATATTTACCAAGTTAGTGATAGTTTTTTATATAAAAGAGATTTATGTATGATGTTTTTGACCAAGTTGAATTAAAACGAAAAATAATTTATTTTAACATGTTATATCAGCTACAGTTAATTGTTACACATTGTTGACTACCACAATAACATTGAATAAGATATTTTTGATATGATAAATATAATGGGACACTTTTTACTTCTCAAAAGTAAGACACTCCGTTGACGATTTTGATAATTAAGAGTGCTCTTTTAATTTTTACCCCAAAAAAATAATAAATAAATAATAAAAACACAGAAATGAAGAATACCTAAGGAGTCTTGCAGCAAGTGTGTCAACTTTGAATTCCTACATAAGTGGGCATTCAAAATATCAGATTATAAAGCTAGAAAGAGGTTAAAACACTAACGTTGGAAGAGAAAATCTTCAACAACCTAAAAGGAATATGCTGGCTTTTAGTTGCAAGAGCTGAAATGACATTTCCCAATGCAGAAAGGGATTTGTTGATATTTTGTGCTTCTTTCAGCCGCTCTCCTTGAGCATCTGTTTTTGCCACCCTCTCGCTACCCGCAAGATCAATCAGCCATAACTTGCTTCTTGTGCATTCTCCATTCACTAGGTTCTCTCCTTTAATCATCACACAGTGAATGCTGAAAAAAAAACATTTAGAAAATTTTCTTACATTTATGATTCAAGATGATAAAAGGTCAATTTATCTGGAAAAAGGCAAACCAGTGAGATCGACTGCTATGCTCATTTGCATTAGTTGAGCCAACTGCCCTTGCCTTGCTGCCAGTTTGGAGGACTTCCCAAGCTTCATTCATGTTGGTAACAGGAGCCTCAACCAGTCCAGGAACATGAACTCCTTCGGCTACTTGCTTTACTTCTAGCCTAAATGAAAATATAAATTTTCGAGATTGTTACACATTTACTATCCTCTTGCAATCCAAGGATAAGTTATGTTTTCTGCTTACTTCTTTGACGCCACACTAGGCTCAGATCCTGAAAGTAACAAATCATGTATCTGCTCATTGTAGACCTCTAACACACTGACAGTGACTTCATAATGATGAAGTCCTTGTCTTTCTCTGATTATTCGAAATATTTCTTCAAGAGTCCTGTAATTGACTCCACGAGCTTCTTCAGTTCCTTCCATTGTGAATGTTTTGCCTGTCCCTGTCTGCCCATAAGCAAATATGCAGACATTATATCCATCCAACACTGATGTCGCAAAGGGTGCAGTCTTCTTAAAAACAACTTCTGCAAGCATGAATACAGTAAGAAATATTTAGCGCATAAAAAATTTGGTGAATGAGCAGATAAAGGTTTGGTGACTACCTTGATCTTCCTCTGGGCTGAACACTGAATCAAATTTGAAGAGCTTAGTGGAAGATACATGGCCTTTGACAAGAAGCCCACCATCTTTTGCATAACCAAAATCAATAACCGAGCTATCCCCTCTGGCTTTTTCCTCCATGTTAAGAGGACGACATCGGCAGAAGACTCTTATGTTTCCTGAGAAACAACTAGATCTAAGAAATGCATTTTGCTCCTTCAATACAAACTACACACATACTCACCTTTCAGTTCTATGATTTTGTTGTATAGTTCTTTCCTTTCATTTGCCTCTTCATTAAACCTGAGCTTGAGGTCTTCATGCTCTTTTTCCAATTTGATATGACGATCCACTAATCCAAGGAAACAAATACACCAAGTAATTTATTTGTTTATCTCATGAATAGGGAAAAAAAGGAGTTTCAAATATATTACAGAACCAAACAAATATGTTGGATAAATTAAACTTACAAGTGGATTGGACTGTGGTAGTCATGTGGCCAATATCTACCAGGCACCTCCTAAATTCTAATGCGTTCCCTGTTAGCTTGACATGCTCTTGCTTCAACAACTGTTATATCGACATAGGCTTAATCCCTTAAATACATGTAACCAGATAAAATTATAGAGTGAAATCAAAAGACTAATAAAAGAATGCATTACATGAAATTTTTTACTCAAGTTAGCCAGGGACAGAAACCACCTACTCTTCTCCTTCACTTGACCCTCTATCGCAAAAGCTGCATTAGGAAGAAGCAAATGTTATTCATGGGAATCACTTCAGCTAAGTCCATAATTTCAAATAACTAGAATACCTAGGGAGCCAACATGCATTGATTTCTGCATTAACTCCATCTGAAGCTGTTGCAGTGACAACCATGCCTGATGGCATTCTCTATTCTTAAGTTCATTCTCCTTTTTCAGACTCTCCAAAGTTTGTTTGCACTCACTATGCTCATTAAGCATAAATTGAAACTCTTTCTTGAGTTTCCTACATTGATCACATTCCACCTGGAAAATGAACACTTGGATTCAGTATGGATAGCAGTCAAAACCTTTTCTTTTCAAGCACCAAGGATTCTCTTACCTTTAGCAACTTTGATACTTCTGCCTGCTTACCTATTCTCTGAAATGTTTTTCCTGAAATGTGTAACTGTCACATGTAAGAAATAATTTGATTGAAGGAACAAACACTACCTGAAGAGCTCATCAAATTCAACCTGAGGAAGAATCCCGCCTAACTGAGATCCCAGACACAATAGGCTGTCCCATTATTCCTTCAAATTTGATCAATAGTCCCTCGTCAGAAAGCACAGAAGCTCTCAAATCTGAGAAAATCAGAGGCTGGTTTGAACCAACCTGACCATATATATCTAACCCTGAAAGTACCTGAGACAATTGGGTTATGCATCAGCGCAATTGCGTTATCGAAAATCTATAACAGAGAATGGTACACGCACCTTTTCATTCTGTATAAAGACATCGAAAGTCCTCATGCCTACAGGACCATCAATAAATACAATCTCAGCGAAATGGAGGTCGACAAGATAATCTCCCGCCTCAAGTTCAGTAAATTGATACGAGAAATTCCCTAATCGGGCAGATTGGTATATTCCACAGCTTCCATCACCAACGTGAGCATCAGTTTTAATAGTGTCTCCTCCTGAATAAAATTTGTCCACTTCAAAATCAATATCGCCACCAACTACAGACTCATCCAGACATCCGGCGTTTATACTCATCAACGTCTCTTGGACATCTGGAATAACTCCAAGCTCGATTGAGGCTTCAAAGTCACTTACTTTATCACAATTTATGCCTTCTTCTATAGTTTTTCCTTCCATTCTTGACTCCATTTTCAGAACATCAAAGCCTTTTTCAAGGAATAGCTCGACCGGCGCAACCTTTTTTCTCTCTCTGGTTCTTCTGATATATTCCGGCGTTTCCACGATTTCCTCTCTTGAATTTTCTGGGGAATTCGGGCTAGCAGTGTAATCTGGAGAGCTCAGTTTGAATTCAAAACCCTGGTCACCTGCAAAGGTTGCACGAAACCAAAATCACAAAGCCTAAAATGGAAAATATTGTTTCCCAGTCCGATCCAAAAGATCAATAAAACCCGACAATGGACAGATCAAGAAAAACCCAACTCACAACGAATCATTCAACCATAGTGAAATAGGACGAGGCGGAAGTAGATAACTTACTCGTATCATCAGCCATCGCCTCGGTTACGCCAAATCCTTCTACCTTCCTAATTAAACACCATGAAATCCTTTAAAACAACTGAAAAAAAAAACTTCTTTTCAGCAAAGGCGAGGTATTGTTGATCTCAAAGCGAGGAAAAAAAAAACAGAAGAAGATTACGCTCCCACCTCAAGAACACTTCTTCTCCGAAGAGAAGATACACGAGGAAGCCTTGCTTCAATGCCACCAAAGTCTTTCGAATTAAAGAAGCGAAAGGAACGAAAGATTTTGAAGAGGAGAAGAGGGAACTTGTTCCGAGGTCATAACGATAAAAGAAGCAGCTTTTTGGTTTCGCGAAAATGATCGAACTTAAAAAAAAAAAAAAGCGACGAGGGGGGGGGATGACCGTTAGCGTTTGAAACGAAAAAACGACACATAAATTCGTTCCCCTCGATGCTACCTTTCTTTTTGTTGGACCATTTTGTGGGGGCCCACGGAAGGATGTGCTAAATAACGTGTGCGGTAAATTACAATGTCGAGACGTATTTTACCGTTGAAAAATTCATACCGAGACGCACCCAATTTCATACCCGCAGTAATCATCTTGTAGTCAGAGGATATCACGTGGCATATCGGGACTGAGTTTCCGATCAGAAACGGGTATAGTTTAGGTACATTGTTGTATTGGAGCAATATTTCCTGATTTTGAAATTTGAAAACATACTTTAAGAGGAGGACGATGTTTGTAATTAAGTGTGCAATTAAAGCAGGATTAGGATATTAATGCAGTCACGTGTTTTTAGCTCTTTAATTAATCATAGTGCTGGCGTCGATCAGGCCAGGGGTTGACCCGGCCTTCGCTGAACAACCCGATGTGCCCTCGATCATGTCGGGTTAGGCCCGGTTTGGTCCACGAGTTGAACCGGGTAGACTTTGTATAATACTTTATCAATTGAGCAAAAAAATCTTCACCTCCAAAGAAAAAAGATAATTAATCTTAAAAATAAATTATGAAACAGTAATGAAAGTTTCGGTCACATCAATGTGTGCTTGTTACCCTAGGATTTGGTATAGACCTTAACTTAACCTAAGTTGAACATATTTACTAATTAGTAGGTGTCTAATTAAACAAAGTTTACAAGGGCTAATAATCAGTGATTAATTAATCTATTGTGCGTGATCTGGACTCCAACTAGATGCTTGTAATTTATGCACCTACCATGCTAAGTCAATCAATCTATCGATCGATCAAGCGTAGTTCGTCTCAAATCTAGCTTGCCAAATTATGTCGACCCCAATCGATTAATTTGACGCGAAAGATGGGTAAATAAGAAGCTTCCAAATCCCCATTATTTGGTTTCTAATGTAGACGGGTCTAGCTCACATTCAAGGATTCCTCATCGTTGAACAATAGAAACAAAGACTTCAAAAATGTCTTTTTTAGAAACCACGTAAAAAAGAAGAAATCAACGAATATTTGTCTCTTTCCAGGTCAGTTTACCCCAGTGGACGAAGAGAATCGGAACTCCTAGAGATAAAAAAAGGAAAAAAAAAGGAAAATTCATAACGAGTAAATTGCCACAAATAGGCCTGTGCGGCCTCCAAGAGCACACTAGTGGTCTCCCTGCAATTTTGTATGGAATGGATAATTGGCTAATCTATGATATGTTATCACTATAAAATTTGAAAAGTAATTTCTGACTAATAGTCAGGTTTTTGTTCTCCTCCGATGCATTGGCCACTATTTAGATAAGTAGTCATCCATGATGTATCATCTCTTTATGTAATTTGGAGATGGACTATGAGTGACTTCTATGATGAACGTTATTATCTTTTTTACCACAAATGGTCTCCTCTACCGTTAGAGCTTGGTGTAATGATAAAAAACTTAGTGTGATGGTAAAAAAAAAACATAGAGAGTGTATTTCTTAAATAATCATATTTCAATTTTCACATAAAGTATATCTATGGTGGTAGAAAGGTGATTCGTTTGACTCCAACGTCTTCATCAACGCATCCTAGACACAATAAGAAGGAAGTAAATTATGAGTGCTACTAGCTCAGACAGTGACTAACATATAAGAGAAGACAATCATTTGTCAAAATTTAGCTCTCAGATCTTATGATAGTAACACCTTATGCGCTAACCATATTAGGAATCATCATACTTTTTTAATTTATTTGGTAGACGGAATGTGAGATTGGATCGTCTAACTCAAAATTAATCAGATTATAAAATTTAAATATCAAATATATATATCTCCTTGCACAATTTAGTCATGAACTTGCGAGGATGAAATGAGCTCAAAACTACTATGCGCTCGTTGTGCGCTTGAAGTTAGAGAAAAAAAATTAAAAGAAAATTAGGATCCACTAATAAATGTTGGGAAATTTATCACACATAACTTTTTGAATTAACCAAAGAGCCATGATACACTCAGTGAAAAAACTTAATGAAACGTTTAGTGAATGGCGTGACACTTTACATGCACATGTCCGATTATCGCTCGGACACCGGAGGTCGCCGTCCCGAATCAAACTATACCCTGGGGGCACGGTGAACCTATCAGGGATAGCTGCATGTAAAGTGTCACGTCATTAACTAAGCTTTTCCTTGAGATTTTTCACTGAGCATATCATTTTCCTTAACCAAAACATATATGTTAGTATGTTACTTTGGTGTTTACCAAAAAGTATATTTTTTCAGTAGTCTTTCCGTTTTACCCTTCTGTCAAATCTGACTTTTATACATGCAATCTTTTTTTTCTTTTCTCTCTCTTATACATGCAACCTATCTTCTCTTTCCTCTCCTCTCTTCTCATTCATCCCTCTTTTTCATACATTTTCTTTCTCTTTCCTCTTCTCTTTCTTCTCTCTTTTAGATGAATGCATGCATAACGTGGAAAAAATATCAGGTCCACGCTGGGCTTGATAATTTTCATATCAGGCCTAACATGCCCCTGATATTTTTCATATCAGACCCAACGTTAGCTTGATATGAAAGCTGATCGACTTTGATAGGATCGTTGTCGATTGTGACAGCGACGATGATTGGGGCGTCGACCAGTTGGGGCTACGAGAGATCTCCGACCAGCTTCGCCCAGTGGCACATCGATTCTCCGATGTTATTCTAGCATTGTTCTTGAAGTTCTTTGCTTTTCAGTTTCGACTCCAATCTTTTTTTTTTTAAAATAAATTTTAAGAATTAAAAGGAAAATATATTGAAATAAAAATTTATCATTAAATGATTAAAATGATTTAAAACTTACATACTTTTTAAATTTAGATTTGAATATTAATATTTAAATTAATTAAAATATTCTTTAATTAAATTAAAACTAAAACATCTTATTAAATTTATTATAACATTAAATAAATGATAATTATATATATAGTAATTATTTAAGGAAGTTTTTTTAATGTTTTTAGAAAATTTTCATTTTTTTCTTCCTTTCTAATTTGCGAAAATAAATCCGATTCCTGTTCTAATTTACTCGTACCGACCAGGAGCAATTGTCAATTCACATTATCATCCGTGGTCTTCTTCCCTTTTCCTTCATCTAATCCCTCTCCCTCTCCATTTCTTAATCATATTAAGCCCACGTTGAACTTGATATGATTTCATATCAGGTCCAACGTGGGCTTAATATAAATGAGTCTAGCTTAATCAACAAAATAAGATTTTTTTAAACTAAATTTTTTTATTTAGTTTTCAAATTCTCTACGCAATATAAACTTTTAAATTCAAAAATATATATTATTTATTATGAACTACAAAAAAAATTATTTTCATTAATACATATTATCATTTTATCCATGTTAAAAGAAATAAAATATCATTTTTTTAATGTTAAGGAATCTAAGATTCTTCTTTTTTGAAACTACTTAAAAAATTTTTAAACATTCTAAACTATAATTAAATCCCAAAGAATATATATATATATATAATTTAGTCTTTTTGAATTTTGATAATATTCTTATTATTTGTTAATAAGAATTATTTATCATCATTGCCAATATCTCTTGTTACTTATATTTAAATGCAATAAGATTCCTTAAAATAATAGATAATATAAATTAAGGTGGAACCAAAATTTAAAGGTCACATTAGGCCTAATATGGAATTATATCAGGTCTACGTTAGGCTTAATATAATTCCATATCAGGCTCAACGTGGGAAAGATATGGTATCCATATTAGGCTCAACGAGACCAATGTGAGATTTTTTGGTGATTCATCCTTATTGCCTTTTAACACTTCGAAGAAGTCGAAATAAGCAATGGATAGCATATTTGAACTCCTTGAAATCTCAGAAATCCACGGGACCTAAAAATGGTACAATTAGAGCTCTCTAAGTCAATTAGTAGGTTTTGACCAAAATCCACTGATTTGACCTAGAAAACTTCGATTGCATAAATTTCAGTTCCTCTGAATTTCTATGGTTACAAGGAGTTCAAATATGTTGTCCATTGTATATTTTGACTTCTCCGAGGTGATAAAAATGTTGGAGAAATCTATGGCCCGGAGTGACCATGTGTTTTGATATTTGGGCAAAGAGTTTAAGTTAGGTTCACCCTTGTATTTAATATGTGTATGTGAGTGTGCAGATTTGCAGGATACACATAGGCTTAGCTGGATGACTTTGGGTCTGGTGAAGGATTACATGAGGAGATAAGCCGTGGGCTTGTATGCATCCGAGGGATCGTGAACAAAGCAGGAACGATGAGCTGAGGGAAGTACACTTTGAGGTATACGCAAAAGATGACATGAGCATGGGTTGTGGGCTCGTATGCATCTGAGGGACGAGAGCCAAAGTCGAAGAAGGCAACACGTCGAGGCTGCTAGGTGAATAGTCAGTTGAGTCGTGAGGGTCCGAGTGCTTAGAGAATTATACTCGAGAAAGGAAACCTTAGGTTTAGGGTTTAGGCAGTCGACTGATGCTTGGATCAATCAACTAGTAGATGGCATAGAAAGATCAGTTAACTGATCTTCTGTGCAGTCGACTAGTGTTGGTTGGAAATTTTAACGTTGGGTTGTAACGTTCAGATTCGATTGGAACCAGTCGACTGGTGTTGACACTAGTCGACTGGTAATGACTAATTCAGTCACGACCTTTATTTAAGGGAGCTTGGTTTGGCTGGCTAGGGTTGACGAAATTAGCTTTGGTTAAAGGCCAATTAGTAGTCTAAGTGCTTAGGTGTGTGTTGTGGGTTATGGCGAGGTTCTTCACACACAAGGAGCTACACGAGCTATCCTAAGGCTTTCCAGGGAGTCATCCACCGACGGATCGGGATCGTCCACTTTATGGACAACCGTGGAGTAGGAGTTTTATCTCCGAACCACGTTAAATTGGTGTGTCTTCTTAGTTGTTAGTTTAGTTATTTGTTATTCCGCTTGCGCACTAACAACGTGTAGGAAGAAAACCAAAGAATTAGGGGCAACGGGCTATTCACCCTCTCTAGCCGGTCCATCGATCCCCAACAAGTGGTATCAGAGCGTGGTTGCTCGTCTACAACTAACTGTTGAGAAAGCAAAAGGCTAGAGGAAATGACGCTTGAACAATGTTTAGGGGACGATATCAACGTTCCACCTCCCTACGATCGTGAGTATTTCGATTATTGGAGGTTGCGAACAGAGACGTGGTTCAACATGGATTGAGATCTAATGATCACTATTGAAGAACCATTTGAAACCTCGAAAAATAAGCATGGGAAGAAGCTCCGACCAAGATATTGGACCAAGGAGCAACAAACACAATCGAAGGCAAATGAGAAGGTAATCTCAATATTACTTAATATTTTGCCTAACGATGTGATTAGCCGTGTAGGTGAATATAAAAATGCACATGAATTATGGAGCAAGATGTTGGCGCTTCATAAAAATCCTACACAAGCTCAATCAGTGAAGGAGTCCAAGGAAATGAGCTTAATGACCCAAGAGGAAGAGAAAGACCAATCGAATGAGGAGAGAAGCTCAACATCCGAGAAGGAGGAGAATGAAGATGAAGAATTATCCACCTCCTCAAGTGAAGTGGCACAGGATGAAGAAGAATGATCCACTTCATCAAAGGGTGAAGAAGAAGTCTCCACTTCAAGGATTGAGGGGATGAGAAACCATCCTCAATGCCGGAGCAAGAAGAAGTCTCCACCACCATCAAAGCAAAATCTAAACACCACATTATTTGTTAGACTTTCTAGGCCGCAAAAACCGCTTTTTGCGTTGCGGAAACCCCAGAAGTTCGGCCACGGGATCCGTGCGAACATAAAATAAATTACGAGTACGAGTTTCACTACTAAATCTACATTAGATCTACATGATAGAACCATTACCCTTGATGCGTAGCCCTTCGCTTTCCCTCTTGTCCAAAAGCCGCCGGATCTCGTAGAGTATCAAGGCAGACACTCCTCTATATGTATCCACGCGAACAAAATAGATGGATCAAAACCTTAGGTGTGCTAGCACCTTCTCGGTTTCGACAAGAGGAGAAGTAGAGCAAGATCTTCAAAAAGAAAATCTCAAAAGGAAGAAGAAGAGCCACCCACAAAAAGGGAACCAAAATCCCTTTTTGTTCACCCTTGGTGGCCGGCCACTTAATGGCCATTAATAGCCATTAAGTGGTCGGCCATAACATGTCATAACCTCCTCCATTTGAATTCAAATTCAAATGGGAGGGGTTACCACCTTGGAAATGATGTGGCATACACATTTAGTCAAAAACCAAGCCAAGTCATCACTTGGTCAATTCAAGGTGAGGTGGTTTTTGGTCAAGTCAAACTTGCCTTTTATGGACTTTCCATATTTAGTCAAGTCAAACTTGACTCCATTTCTTCTCCCATGTCAAGTCTAACTTGAAGTGGAACCAAGTCAAGTCAAACTTGATTTGGATTTAGGTCAAGTCAAACTTGCCTTTTATGGACTTTCCATATTTAGTCAAGTCAAACTTGACTTCAATTTTTCTCCATCTATTTGTCCTTTGCGTGTGACCCTATAGGTTCTTGTAACGTTGGCAATGCTTCTATCCTCTTAGAAACATAAGCAATGAGCGGTATCTAGCAACACATCATTGCTACCCAAGTTACAAGAATGTTGAGATCCAACATCACCTTGTGACTAATAATTGTGACTCTCACAATATATGATAATGTCCCTCTATCCATGATATCTAGATTGACTCAATTGAGGCATAGACCGTGTCATCCTCGAGTCAATCTATATCTTGAACTCCAAGTAGACTCACACTAATCAAATGAGTTCAATATCTCATATTGACTCACTTGGGCATGGCCATGCACTTTGTGGTCTAACTCTATCAAGAATACGATATCGCTCCCGTCATATAGGAGGGATAGATCCCATCTACATCACTCATATCCCTCTCCATAATTTGTTACATACCCAGTAATCGCCTTTATAGTCCACCCATTTACGGGTGACGTTTGACGAAGCCAAAGTACGTAACTCCTTATGTAGGAATCCATGGTGACTTCAGGTCCAAGGACTAATAGTCATACTAATAGCCACATGAGAAAGTATATGACACTCATATAACGATCCATGATACTTTCTCATGGCGGGTCATTCAGTATACATTCTCCAATGCATACCCATGTGTCAACTTGATATCTCTATATCCATGACTTGTGAGATCAAGTCATCATGTTGACTTACATGCTAGCCTCTACGTATTAACATTGTCCTAGAATGTTAATACTTGACTAGGAATTATTTAGAGTAGTGTTCTCTATATCATCTCACTATCGATTCAACCAATCGATTGATATAGATAAGAACCTTCTACTCAAGGACATTATTATACTTAGCTAATTGGCACAAATACACGTAAGTATAATAACCATAAAACATGCCTTTATTTATACATAGGAATATGATACAAATTAGTCCATACAATCATTACATGATCGGCTCTAGGGCTCTCACCAACAATCTCCCACTAGCACTAGTGCCAATCACTGTAGTATCTAATACCCAATGATCTAGTGTGACCATCATGCTTTGTCTGTGCCAAAGCCTTGGTCAGGGGATCTGCGACATTCGCCTCTGTGGGTACTCTGCATATCTTCACATCTCCTCTATCGATGATCTCTCGAATGAGATGGAAGCGCCGTAGTATATGTTTGGTCCGCTGGTGTGAGCGAGGTTCCTTAGCCTGCGCAATAGCTCCATTATTGTCACAATAGAGCTCTATGGGATCTGCAATGCTAGGAACCACCCCAAGCTCTGCAACGAACTTGCGGATCCAAACTGCCTCCTTAGGTGCCTCTGATGCAGCAATATACTCAGCCTCTGTTGTAGAATCAGCAACTGTGTCCTGCTTCGAACTCTTCCGGCTCACAGCGCCGCCATTCAGACAAAACACGAACCCTGACTGCGACCGATAATCATCCTGGTCGGTTTGGAAGCTGGCATCACTGTAACCCTTTACAGTTAGCTCCTCATCGCCTCCATATATCAAGAAATATTCTTTAGTCCTTCTCAAGTACTTAAGAATATTCTTGACCGCTATCCAGTGACGCTCACCTGGATCTGACTGGTATCTGCTCGTCATACTTAAAGCATACGAGACATCAGGACGAGTACATAGCATGGCGTACATGACAGATCCTATGGCCGAGGCATAAGGGATCTGATCCATGCGGTCTCTCTCCTCTCTAGAAGAGGGACTTTGAGTCTTCGAAAGACTCATACCATGTGACATAGGCAGAAATCCTTTCTTGGAATTCTGCATGGCAAAACCGAAGTAAGACCTTGTCAATATATGTACTCTGACTTAGGCCAAGCAATCTCTTAGATCTATCTCTATAGATCTTGATGCCTAAAATACAGGCTGCTTCACCTAAGTCCTTCATTGAGAAACAATTCCCCAGCCAAGTCTTCACAGACTGAAGCATAGGAATATCATTCCCAATGAGTAGTATGTCATCCACATACAATATGAGGAAAACTACTATGTTTCCTTCAACCCTCTTGTAGACACAGGTTCATCTTCATTCTTGATGAAACCAAACTGTTTGATTGCATCATCGAATCGAAGATTCCAGCTCCGAGAAGCTTGCTTTAGTCCATAAATGGACCTTTGCAGCTTGCATACTCTGCCAGTATGCTTTGGATCTACAAAACCCTCAGGTTGTGTCATGTACACATCCTCGAGTAGGTTCCCATTCAGGAACGCGGTTTTGACATCCATCTGCCAGATCTCATAATCGTGGTATGCTGCAATAGCAAGCATGATCCGAATGGACTTGAACATCGCTACTGGAGAAAAGGTTTCATCATAGTCAATACCATGAATTTGTTTGAAACCCTTTGCTACCAGTCTACCCTTATAGGTATGCGTAAGTCCTCCCATGTCAGTCTTTCTCTTAAAGACCCACTTACACCCAATTGGTTTTACCCCTTCAGGTGGATCAACTAAGGTCCAAACTTGGTTGGTGTACATGGAATCCATCTCGGATCTCATGGCCTCAAGCCATTTCTCAGAGTCTGGGCTCATCACAGCTTCCTGATAGGTTGTAGGCTCATTCTCAATGAGCACAACGTCATTGTCATCAGACAAGAGAAATGAATATCTCTCAGGCTGATGACGTACCCTACCAGACCTGCGAAGAGGTAGGTCTACTTGAACAGGATGTTGTTCCATAACTCCTTGTGTAACAACCTCATGATCCACAACACTTTGTGGTTCCTGTTCAACCTCCATCAAGGCCTCAGTGCTTTGGTCCATATCTTGAAGTTCTTCAAGATCGAACGTACTCCCACTAGTTTTTCTAGAAACAAAGTCCCTTTCTAGAAAAACCCCAGTCTTCGCCACAAACACTTTGTGCTGACTGGGAATGTAGAAGTAATATCCCTTCGTTTCCTTGGGATATCCTACAAAAATAGCACTTATCAGATTTGGGTTCCCAGTTTGTCT
>JAGFNQ010006909.1:86853-114921 GCA_024364735.1 Boesenbergia rotunda
TAGTAAATGTAATGAAGTACCTATAACCACCTCTGGCAGCAACATTGAAAGGGCCACATACATCGGTATGTATAAGACCTAACAAATCGGTTGCTCTTTCGCTGTGTCCACTGAATGGAGTCTTGGTCATCTTGCCAAGAAGGCAAGACTCGCATGTCTCAAATGATTCAAAATCAAATGAGTCCAGCAAACCATCTCTATGGAGCTGGGATAGGCGACTCTCATTTATATGGCCTAAGCGACAGTGCCAGATATAGGTTTGGTTCAAGTCATTAGACTTGAGCCTTTTGGTATTTATGTTATAGATAGGGTTTTCTAAGTCTAGAAGATAGAGTCCGTTCATCAGAGGTGCACTACAATAGAACATTTCATTTAAATAAACTGAACAACATTTGTTCTTTATTATAAACGAAAATCCTTTCTTGTCTAAACAAGAAACAGAAACTATGTTCTTAGTCAGAGCAGGCACATAATAACAATCATCTAACTCTAGTACAGCCCAGAGGCAGAGATAGCATATAAACTCCTGTAGCAACAGCAGCAACTCTTGCTCCATTGCCAACTCGTAAGTCCACATCGCCCTTTGTCAATGTCCTGCTATTTCTCAGCGCCTGCACATTAGTACAAATGTGAGAAGCACATCCGGTATCTAATACCCATGATGTAGAAATAGACAAATTGACTTCTATAACATGAATACCTGAAGTAGAAGTCTGACTTCTCTTCTTCTGGAGATCTTCCATATACTTCTTGCAGTTCCGCTTCCAGTGTCCGGTCTCACCGCAGTGGAAGCAGGTAGCATCCTTGGCAACCCCTCCTTTGGGTTTCAGTGCTTTGCCCTTGCCCTTGCCCTTGGCTTGAGACTTTCCCTTGCCTTTGGGCTTGCCCTTACCTTTGTCCTTCTGCACCATCAAAATGGGCTTGGCCTTCTTAAGATTGAGCTCAGCAGTTCTCAACATGCTGAGCATCTCAGGCAGGGGCTTGTCAATTTCGTTCATGTTCCAGTTCATGACAAATTGACTATAACTTTCGGGTAGGGACTGCAAGATCAAGTCTGTGGCCAGCTCTTGGCCCAGTGGGAATCCCAATCTCTGCAGATTCTCTATGTACCCAATCATCTTGAGTACATAGGGACCTACGGGAGTCCCTTCTTGCATCTTGCACTGAAACAGTGCCTTAGAGATCTCAAATCTCTCGTGCCTTGCTTGTCCTTGATACAGTTGACGCAGATGCTCAACCATATCGAAAGCATCCATTAACTCATGTTGCTTCTGAAGCTCAGAGTTCATGGTTGCGAGCATAAGGCATGACACATCTAATGCGTCATCTTGATGCTTCTTGTGAGCATCACGGTCAGCTCGCGTGGCAGTGGCAGGAGGTGCCTCGGGAATAGGCTGCTCCAGAACGTACAGTTTACGTTCTTGCTTGAGAACTATTCTCAAGTTCCTGTACCAGTCCAGGAAGTTTGCTCCGTTGAGCTTGTCCTTCTCAAGGACAGATCGCAGGGAGAGAGTATTTGCGTTTGTCGACATGGCAATCTACAACAATAAAATGCAGAAAATAAATTATCACATTCCAACTATCATTTAATTAGGCCTTTAATTAAACGATTCTCCCACTGAATTATAGAAATTTTGTAGAATCAAGTCATAGACGTGGTCAAACCACGCTACAAGATTCTATCTAATTTAACTATAATATAGTGGGACAAGATCCACATCATACTAATCCTTGAGTTAGCTTTGGCTAAATCGCCCAAGACTTAGTACGATCGGTAGGTAACAATTTACCGATTACATCTCTATGCAACTCTTGTTTATAGGATTAAAATTTACATTTACATAAAAACTTGAGTTAGCTTTGGCTAAATCGCCCAAGTTTTAATATAAATGCGATTTTATCCTACCTTTCCAACGATTGGAATATGCCTATAGTTGAACTCGATCCAACCGAGTTAACTAGTTTCACTCAATCTGATTGAGTTTGTTCTCACCCAAGCCGTGATAGGCGGGACCAAGATTGTCCCTCCGTACCCTACCAAGATTAAATGTGTTGCTCTGCTTTGGCAGATTCAACAACAACAAATGATCGAGGTAGTGATAGGTATCAAAACTTGTTAGGCATTTCGAGAATGAGTTGATTTGAATTAGATCGAATCTAATAGTAAGAGAGAGGGTGTATCATATACACAAGGCTCTAATTATTTTACTCTAGCATGCATCACATACAAGCAAATAATAAAATAATTTAATTTGTGATTGGATCATGGCCCTACTACGATCTTCTCAAGCCAATGAGAAGATCGGACGGTCAACCTAGGGTTTCGCTTCTCCAAGCTTCTCCTTTGACCGCCACGTGTCGTCGGCTCCCTCCATAACTCCGTCTTCGGAAGGACCGCCCAGCGTCTTCATTTTGTACATTACAAAATAAGAAAGTACAGAAATATAATAAAAGAAGCCGACTCGCAGGTCGCATACACTATACAACACGCACAACCACAAAAACGGTACGCAGACCGTAATATGAATTACAACACATTCCAATCACATTGGGTTTTTATTGGGCCATGATCATCACAAATCCATACATAATTCCAAATTATGTATTTTAAATAAATTTCTATAATTTTTTCGACAATTTTACGATATTATGAGTTACACTTCCGTAACGGTCCCGCTACGCGATTTTCGGGCACGATTTCGGGACAATGCCCCTTGCGGGGTTAGGGGCAGCACCCCTACTCGCGAAATGAATTTCGCGAGTGTCCCAAAATCATCTTACAGCAACTTAAGCCGCTGTCCCGAAAAATTATAGCGAGATCTTTCCGTTTCGGAAAGTTTTTCTCGATCGGTGAAGCCTACAAGTGTCCGAACACTTGTTGCTTCGACTTCATGAGAAAAATACCCATAAATTCTATAAATTTCGAAAAATCACAGAATATAATTTGTCTTTAAATTTTGTATCTAATACAAAAAAAACAAATTTAAACTCGTACAAGGTTCGCACGTGGCTCTGATACCACTGTTGGAAATTCTAGGCCGCAAAAACCGCTTTTTGCGTTGCGGAAACCCCAGAATCTCGGCCACGGATCCGTGCGAACTTATAAAACAAATACGAGTACGAGTTTAATATCTAGATCTACACTAGATCTACGTGATAAGGACATTACCCTTGACGCGTAGCCCTTCGCTTTCCCGCTTATCCAAGAGGCCGCCGGATCTCGTAGAGTATCAAAGTAGACACTCCTCTATATGTATCCACGCGAACAAAAGAAGATGGATCGAAACCTCGGTGTGCTAGCACCCCTATGGGTTTCGGCCAAGAGAGGGAGAGGAAGAAGAAAAATCCGGGAGAAGAAGAAGAGCACTCCAAAATGAAACAAAACTCGCCTTTTGTTTCCCTTGGGTGGCCGGCCACTTAATGGCCATTAATGGCCATTAGGTGGCCGGCCATAATGGCCATTAAGTGCCATTAGGTGGCCTTCCAAATTCCCTATCAATTTGAATTCGAAATTCAAATGGGGGGGGAAAAACCAAGTCAAGTCTAACTTGAATTGGAACCAAGTCAAGTCAAACTTGATTTGGATTTAGGTCAAGTCAAACTTGCCTTTTATGGACTTTCCATATTTAGCCAAGTCAAACTTGACTTCATTTCTTCTCCCATGTTGAGTCTAACTCGAAGTGGAACCAAGTCAAGTCAAACTTGATTTGGATTTAGGTCAAGTCAAACTTGCCTTTTATGGACTTTCCATATTTAGCCAAGTCAAACTTGACTTCAATTTTTCTCCATCTATTTGTTCTTTGCGTGTGACCCTATAGGTTCTTGTAACGTTGGCAATGCTTCTAACCTCTTAGAAACATAAGCAATGAGCGGTATCTAGCAACACATCATTGCTACCCAAGTTACAAGAATGTTGAGATCCAACATCACCTTGTGACTAATAATTGTGACTCTCACAATATATGATAATGTCCCTCTATCCTTGATATCTAGATTGACTCAATTGAGGCATAGACCGTGTCATCCTCGAGTCAATCTATATCTTGGACTCCAAGTAGACTCACACTAATCAAGTGAGCTCAATATCTCATATTGACTCACTTGGGCATGGCCATGCACTTTGTGGTCTCACTCTATCAAGAATACGATATCGCTCCCGTCATATAGGAGGGATAGATCCCATCTACATCACTCACATCCCTCTCCATAATTTGTTACATACCCAGTAATCGCCTTTATAGTCCACCCATTTACGGGTGACGTTTGACGAAGCCAAAGTACGCAACTCCTTATGTAGGAATCCATGGTGACTTCAGGTCCAAGGACTAATAGTCATACTAATAGCCACATGAGAAAGTATATGACACTCATATAACGATCCATGATACTTTCTCATGGCGGGTCATTCAGTATACATTCTCCAATGCATACCCATGTGTCAACTTGATATCTCTATATCCATGACTTGTGAGATCAAGTCATCATGTTGACTCACATGCTAGTCTCTACGTATTAACATTGTCCCTGAATGTTAATACTCGACTAGGAATTATTTAGAGTAGTGTTCTCTATATCATCTCACTATCGATTCAACCAATCGATTGATATAGATAAGAACCTTCTACTCAAGGGCATTATTATACTTAGCTAATTGGCACAAATACACGTAAGTATAATAACCATAAAACATGCCTTTATTTATACATAGGAATATGATACAAATTAGTCCATACAATCATTACATGATCGGCTCTAGGGCTCTCACCAACACAATGAATATCATGCAATGCTTACCTTATATGCCATGATCATGCAAGCACTAGAAATAAGAATGATGTTTATGTAAGTAGGTCATGTTCTATGAATGAAGATGCATGTTATGTTTATAAGTGAAGATGCATGTTATGTTTATGAATGAAAGTACATACTATGTTTTATGAATAAGATGCATGCTATGTTTATGAATGAAAGTACATGCTATGTTTTATGAATAAAGATGCATGCCATGTTTATGAATAACGGCACGGTCGATGGTACGACGGTACGACGGTCATGACGATCGATAAATGGGCCGGTAAATGGGCCGGTAGACGGGCCGGGTCGTTACATATGTTATGCCTATGAATGAAGATGCATGCCATATTTTATGAATAAAGATGCATGCCATGATGTATGAATGATGAAACATATAAAGTATTTTACTTTATGAATGGGCTTGTACCGGACCGAAGTATGGGTCCAAGGGATGGGCACCTTAAGAATTCCCCGGTTCTGGACTACCGACTATGTTGTCCACGGTTCTGGCACTACCGAAGCTGTGCAACAGGGATGGGCACCTTAAGAACGCCCCGGTTCTAGGACTACCTGTTAAATCCGAAACTTTTGTGTTGCTCTGGAAAATTTTTGGGAAAGTCCCTACGATTTTCGGGCTTCTAGACAAGGTTTAGGAGATTTAAAGGATTTAAATCTAAACCTTAAAGGGGCAGTATGCGAAAATGCTCAAACTTAGGGGTAAAAATTTAATTAAGTTTGAATAGGTGGACTAAATTGCAAAAAGACCAACATAAAAGCCGATTAGGGCTCAGTGTGCGTCCGCCGCTGTCCACTCCACGCCCGGCCGCCTTCCTCCTCCTCTCGGATCGCCCGCACACCTCTTCTGGCCGATTGAAGCCGCCACCGTTCCTCGTCGTCTTCCACCTCTACGGCAAACCTGCCTTGAGATCGTGCGAGTGACTGGGCTCCGATTTCCTCGATTCTCAAATCACCTCGCGAGTGGAAGCTAGGGATTCGCCGCAGGCGTTTTGGGGCACTGCTGTGGAAGCTGGCCGACGACTCCTTCGCGCGACCGAAGCTCATCGGAAGTGGGCTAGGGTTCACTTAGCCAGGAACTCGTGAGTCGGCGCATTAGGATCGGTGAGATCACTGATCCGTGATTGGTCTCGGCTCGAGGGACTAGTGCCAGTAGCAAATCGGGTAAGGGATTTAGATGATTGGATTAATGGAACTTAGTTTTCTGGTGGCTATTCTAAATCTTTGTTTGGAACTCGATTTGGATAGTGTAGCATTTCATGCTCCTTGGGTCTAGCTGTTATCGGCTTTGGATCGTTGGAAAATCTGAGGTAAGGATGTAATCGATTTGTATTTGATTGTTCTGTCTTCTTTTTGCTGTGAGATTTCTGTTGGTTCCAGAGTTCAATGTTTTGATTGGGATTGAAGTTGTTTGGTTGGATTGTGATCTAAAGGATATCATTAGGAGTTTTGGAATTAAACATGTGGAATTCTGGGTTTTCTTTTGCTGCCGTGAGCATTGAAATAGGGTGATTAATCAAGAGATTTAAATTAAGTTTTAATGGATTGGTGTAATTAATCAGTTATGGGATGAGTTGGTAATCTGGATTAAATTGGACTAGTTCTATTTTTTGATCATGTGATGTCTATCTTGATTTGGGTTGTATACAACCACTTTTGTTCCATGATACCTTGTTAGGTTAGTTGATGATGGAGCTTGGTTAAGCTATACCGTGTGTGGTGCTCTCTAAATTTCTTGATACGGTTGTTTATGATCTGAGCTCAGGTTGGATTTGGGATGGAAGGTAGGTAGCAGATTTACTGATTGTGACCTGTTCTTGATCAATGTATGAGCTAACCTTGAGTAATTGGTTGGATTTGGAACTGTGTTTTGGAGCTTGCAGATGTGTAGCTCTGTTGTAGATTCAAATATGATCTACGTGGGTTTGGTTCTTCATCAGTGGGTTGGTGTGTATGATTACGATAATTAGATTAACCCTGATATGGTTTAGGGATTTGTTTAGCTACTTGATAATTGTTAAGATAGCTAAAATTATGTCCGTTGATACAGGGCATTGATCGCTTTTGGACTTCGGGACGGGAGGTTCTCATTTGATACGGACTTCTACTCTTGGAGGCGGGTACCCTTTGACTTATCTTTTATGATATTATCATCTTGTTATGCATAGACTGTTATAGATAGCAGTAAGATCATACGCTATCCCTGTTTATTATGCATGTTCTGGATACTTGTTATTTATCCCTGGTTATTATGCCTGATCTGGATACTTGTTGGTTATCCCTGTTTATTATGCATGTCCTGGATACCTATGGTTTATCCCTGAGTTATTATGCTATTAGTTCCATACAGTATCAGGTAGTGTCATATCTATATGTATGATTAGAGATCGTGATGTATCTCCTACCTTTGACCTTGAGGGATCTATAGTTTTCAGCCAGTATACCTTGTAGGTTACCTGTATTTCCTGTTATAGGATTTCAGACTGAGACCTAGTATACTGAGGACTTGGGAGGGAGGTATGTGTATCTATCATACACCATCCTTGCATTGTTGCATGCCGGCGATCAGCGACTCCCTTGTGGTTGAGCCTATCGTCTTCCGGTACATAATATGCACACACGGCCACTCATGGGTTAGTGGATACCGTTGGGTGTGTGCATTTGCTCTGTACTGCTCTGCTCGACCGCTCAGGGGTAGTGTTTCGGAGCGTGGTAGCAGGCGGAGATCCCTTCTCTTCCCATAGACCAGAGGAGATGAGAGCGACGCTCCCTCATATATACATGAGGTAGGGGGGGCGGTCCCCCGCCAGCATCCTGTCCACTCGGTCACTCAGGAGCAGTGATATCAGGGTGCGTACAGTGTCATAGCTCTACCCACTCGGCCGACACAGTATCGCCTGTCTCGGTGGCTTGATTGGCGTCAGGGGTGACCATGACATTGTACCATGTGCATATTTTGCATCGTGCATTGATTGCTGCATTTATTTGCTGCACTTGTTTGACATGCATATACTGGATACATGTATACCTTGGAATATATGTTATACTTGTTCCCTAGGGACTTATTTCACCCTCTGCAGGTTAGATAGATTCTGGTATGTATCTTGATTCAGTATCTTCAGTATACCCTTTCATATTGTTCATATGAGACTGTATCAGCGTAGACTCCTATTGTTATTATAACTTTCTACGCATATCTGTTGGGTATTCGCTGAGTTATGGACTCACCCCGTTGCCATATATGTTTTTATTTCAGGTTGAGATACTTGGAGTCACCAGAAGAGCCCAGCAGCCAGTCCCTACCCATCGCGACGGCATGGTTTCGTTTTGTACTTTGTAGTGTATTGGTTTATATTTCTTTTAGCGATATGTATATGTCGTATGTGTCGTGAGCCCTAAGGGGTTGTTGTATTTATTGTTTCGTCATAAGTCGGACCGGTCCGCAGTCAGGTATGATTTACTTAGTTGTCGGGTGCTTTTATGTTGGGTCTATATATATTTTGAGGCCTGAGGCCAATTAAACTGCGTGGTGATGTCTATTATTATCTGCGTGTGTGTTTGTATGTGTAAATTGTCCGCCGGACAGGGGAGGTGCTGTCCGATTTTATATTGGAACAGCGGCTCCTGGGTCTCGGGGTGTGACACTACCGACTATGCTGTCCTTACCCTAGTAGGTCGGGGCTCGCTACCTCGTATTTACTTAGGGATGCGCGCTTATGATGTATGTATGTGGTACAAGCCGGGGACCCCCAATGATGTTATGATTATGTTTAAGTATTTAAAAGTATGATTTTAAAAGTTAAGCATCCTTACGTATATGCATTTGACTCATGCATCCATTCATGATATGCACTTATGCTTATGTTATGATAAGAATCATGCTATGCTTATGTTATGTTAAGAACCATGCTATGCTTATGTTATGTTAAGAACCATGCTATGCTTATGTTATGTTAAGAATCATGATATGCTTATGTTATGTTAAGAACCATGCTATGCTTATGCTATGTTAAGAACCATGTTATGCTTATGTTATGTTAAGAACCATGCTAAGAATGTTTATCATGTTTATGTTATGCCAAGTATTATGTCATGCTAAGAATGTTTATTATGTTATGTTTATTATGTTTATGTCTATGCCAAGTATTATGTCATACCATGAATGTTTATTATGTTTATGTTTATGTCATGCTACGAATGTTGATTATGTTTATGTTCATGCCATGTCAAATATATGCTAAGTGATCATAAAGGCTTATGTTCTAAGTAAAGCACTAAGTATGTTAATGTTTCATGTGCTCATGATTAAGTGATGAATGGTTTTAGTGAGTAGGAAAGAGTCATACTAAGCCTGTGTGCTTATAGTCTTATTTCCTTATACAGCAGATCACGCAAAGGGACAGTAAAGAAGCAGTAGGAGGGCAATAAAACATGTGTGTGGTAGTGACTTGGCTAAGAAACAATATGTTTGCTCGTCTTATGATAGAACCTTACCTTTACTATTTATGTGCTTGAATAGTGACTTATGTGACTCTATGACATGATACTAAGTATGACATGATGCTAAGTATGACATGATATGATGCTAAGTATGAAGTTAATATGCCAAGTTCCCATGTCATGATGTTAGGAATGGTAGTAGGTACATGTAGGTGTAAGTTTAAAGTTTCCGCTGTATTATGATGTCCACCTGCCCTACTCATGTTAACGTAACGCCGCTTTATGGAAAGAAAAAAAAACGGGCGTTACACCCCGAGGCTCAGATATCCAAAAAAAAAGGAATTTGTTGTAAATCTAATTTGGTCCGCTCCCCGAGGCGTAACCAAATTAAACATGACAATTTTATTCAAAATAGGAAATTAAATTACAACAACTAACTTTAAATTGGATGGCTCCCCGAGGCTCAATCCAAAATAAAAAATTTTGTTAATAATTTAAAACCAATTCAAATTTAATTGTCAATTAATAATCCATAAATTTGTCTAGACTTTCTTGAAAGAAAGTGCCAAAAATTGTGAGATTTCATAATAGGTTTTCAGAATAATTGTATGTTTCTGGTACAAAGAAAACTTACATATTTCTAAAATTGGAAAATTTCCAAAATACGAAATTTCCAAAATTAGAAAGTTTCCAAAAATAGGAAGTTTTCACAATTATCATAAAATTTTAGAAACTAGGATATTTCAAAAGTTTGCGAAATTTCATGAGGATTTCCAAACTTTGAAATTCCTAAATCTAAAATTTATCATAATTGGAAAGTTTCCATAATTGGAAAATTTTCCAAAATTGAGATCATGACAAAGTTTTTCACAAAACAATTATATGATTATGTCGAACACTAACCGGCTCTGATACCACTGTTGGGACCGGGTGCATGTTGACATGGATACGGGTTCGTAATTTTAAAACTTAATTACATGCAGCGGAAGGTTTAGCATAAATAATTTCTCAAATTATTTCAACCACGTATCTAGCATGCAACCTTATATTGTGTAGACATGATCATAAATTAAAATTTTACAGAAAGTAAACTAATTTACTTAATACCTCGCGTAACTCGAAGTAAGGGACGAGATCCAATCGTAGCGTCCCTCGGAAGCTCTGCCTCTATTCGCGTCCACACCGAGTTCTCTTCGAGATGACTTCGTAAAGCCACGAGTTTCGTGCCGACAAGAACTACTAGATTCTCCAAAGGCACGACAAGAATATCAAGAGAGAGAGATGAAAGCTAACCACCAAACGAAGAACGGAATCCGGATTCCGGGAGGAAGGAAGGAGTTGCGTCCGCTTCTTCTTCTTCTTCGGCTTCTTCTTGGTGGAGGTGGCTCACGGCAACCCTAGAGGAGCTCTCTAGGGCCGGCGCCCACTTGAGGAGGGAGAGGGAGAGAAGGAGAGGAAAAGAGGCTAGGCAAGAATCCTTGATCACTTGAATTGATTTCCAAGCCTTGCCTTTGCACCTTTATATAGTAGCCTCTTTATCGCCAAGTCTCCTTTTTAACGGAATAAATTTTTTCATAAGAAATTTATCTTATAAATTTTTCTATGAATTATTCCGTTATGCCAAGTTTTTATTATAACTTAATTTATAATAAAAACAATCATGTCTCCCCTTTTATTATGGAATAAATTTTACAAGAAATTTATCTTATAAATTTCTTATGAATTATTCCGTTATGCCAAGTTTTTATTATAACTTAATTTATAATAAAAACAACCATGTCTCCCCTTTTATTATGGAATAAATTTTACAAGAAATCTATCTTATAAATTTTTCTTATTATGGAAAAATCAATTCATAATTAATTTTATAAAATAAAATAAACCAATCCATGGTTCATTTTAATTTCCATAAAAAGAATAAATTTCTTTATCATGGTAAATCAATCCATTATTGATTTTATAAAATAAAATAAACCAATCCAAGGTTTATTTTAATTTCCATGAAAATAAATCTCTTTATATAAATTTCTTTATCCATAATTTTATAAAACGAACCACGCGCGGTTTATTTTATAATTTGAACCAAACAATTTGGTTCTCCCTCTTATTGTGGTTGGCCAAACCAAAGAGGGTGGGGACCCTCTTTGGCCGGCCAAACCAAGGCCTCTTCCTTACGAATTAAACTCATTTAATTCGTCCATTAAGTCTTCAAAAGACTTAGCCATTTTAAGCTTCCGATGCGTCTCTAATAAATTCATATTCGACTTATCTCTCTTGATCGAAAAATCCAATTTTCAACTCATTTTAAATCCCTCGGATTACTCGTAGTGCGTGTGACTAAATAGGCTTTCGATTTATGTTAGCCGTCTATAATCAACCAATTATAGAATGATCATGAGTGGCACCTAGTAGTACATCATGACCCCCAATTAATCGAAAGATCAACGGTTGACCTCAGATATAATTCTGAAACCCTTCAGCAGCTCTAATGAATCGTGCCCCATTCCCTTCACCATCTTATACCCACTTGGTTCAGGACACGGTCTATGTGTGTCAGTCCCCACTAAGCTGACTACGTCACACCTAGCCCAAGTAATGTCTTTCTCGTCCAACGGATTCTAATTACTCTCATGTATCTGTGATATTCATACTCAGATCATGTGATGCTCTGGCCAGAGGCTTCGAGTAATAATCCGACGATAGGCCTTGAGTATACATCTCCTCGCAAGGAGTGGTGAATCCTTTGTAGGTTGTTCAAACATCTTCGGGCACTTCGGCTTATACCCAACCATCCTGGGTCCACACCTCCATGGAGATACTTGCTTAAGATGTCAAAGTATAAGTTTCCATGACCAAGATGACTTGAACACCGCAAGTCAAAGGAACATCGCACTTAAGCTGCAGTAAGAACTTCACTGACATATCTATATATAGACTACCATATGAAGTTTTACAACTAGTCACTCCAATGAACTAGTTCCCTTAACTAGCATTCATGTTTATCTCCGGACATCCCAATGTCTCCAGCCAGTGAGAATCAGCTGATTAGAGAATAACCCATGCTAGTCTCAACAGAATTGATAGTGTCCGTATTTATCAATTCATCGACTATGGACAATTTCAATACTTCACAATTGCACATGTAGAGATAATCACTAGTTGTGAATTCATCACAAATTCTCTTATGCTGTGAATTGTATTGCGGACATTCAGTAAATGAGTTTAAGATCTCAATCAAATACATGAATATGTATACTCAAATAGTGAATATTCATTTATTAAAGTAAATGATTACAATCATAAGGCGATTGCCTTAGGACACTTCTCTCATATTACTAACACTTCTTCCTTCCTATCAAGCTTCCACCTCCTCCTATTCTCGGCGCCGCAACCTCCAAGACCAACCCTCACCGCCGCCGGCCACCTCTCTTTTCTTACCCGTTCTCGTCCGCCACAATGGAGGAGGCGTCTCCTCCTTGTCTAGTGTCGACTACCAACAAGAGAAGGAGAGGAGGAAGAAGAAAGCTCCAAGCTTTCTCTCCCTTTGTTTGTTGTCGTGACCTATGGTGAGGGAGAGGGGAATAGAGATTAGATTCCGGGAGAGAGAGGTAGGGGTTTATATTTATAGGGGATTAATTGAAAAAAATTTCCAATTAATTATGGATTGATTCCAAATTTTTATTAGAGAATAATTCCTTAATTAATCAAAGATTAATAACTTAATCAATCCAAGATTAATTCCTTAATTACTCCCAAGATTAATTTCATAATTAACCATAGATTAATTTCTCAATTAATCTAAGATTAATTCCTTAATTAATCGGCCTTGTATCATGACTCCTATGGGGTTTTATTGGGCTAAGATAGGGACCACGAGGAGAAGTTGGTTCTTGGCCCGCTAATGGATCCAAACCTGATCCATTAATAGAGATCCATTCCACTAAAGGATCCCATTGTACTTCCTCACCAACCCCCATATTTCCATATGGGCTCCACCTATTACGAGTAGTTCATCTCCCCGTGTTTAAGATATCGTATGCCCAATAATTAATTTAATTTACTGATAATTAAATTAATTATCCTCTTGATCCTTGATTAGTACCACTCAACCTTTTCGACATGTCGGACCATGGTGCACTTGCAAGATTTGACATGACGATCCTTTTGAGCTCACCAAGGGGGCATCATTACCCTGACTCACTAGGACATAGATTCCATCAATAATCAACGGCACATTATATTATTAATATTATCTCCCAACTTACCGGGCCTATTGATCTAACGGAATAGATCTCGCCCATTAGTAAATCAAAGATATAATAATTAATAATATATGCCCGTCATTATTTCGGGATTAAGAGATCGTACTCCCTAATATTATCCGAGATCTAATCCAATTTACTATGTCAGTACAAAAATTGGATGACCTCTCTTTTGGTCCTACTCAATGTACACAAAGTACACTAATGTAATTCTATGGTTAAGATAAACCACACATAATTACACTACAATCATCCCGATGGTTTGTTCAACTCCATCTCGGTTGTGAGCCTCTTTCTTATGCTTCGGTAAGGAACCTGATAACATGATCTTCCATGCGACACCACGCACCATGTTATCTACAATGTCAAGCATCAGACGTTTAGTGCACATACTAATATAAGCATGCACTGTGTGATTTTCTGATTCTCTTTAAAATGTAGATGTATCCTAACCAAAAGTCAAGGCTTTTAGGATACATCCTAACAATCTCCCACTTATACTCAAAGACTTTGCTGTTTTCAAAATGTCATATATTTGATCTCTAGATCCTTCACAAGCCTAAAGCTCTCGCTGCTAAGGCCTTAGTGAAATGATCCACCAGGTTTATTCTCTGATGCAATCTAGGCAACAATAGCTATTCCTGTTTTGGGTGGTACTTGCGCTCTATGTGTTTTCTTGCTTTATGGACTAGTGATTCTTTCGAGTTTGCAACTGCACCATTTTAATCACATCAAATATGATAATTCTAAGCAAACCAGAAATCACACTGATGACCATCTTGAGGTTTCTGAACCATGTTGCTATATTTGCTGCCTCTCAGCCTGCCAAATATCTAGCTTCCATAGTAGGGCCTATCACGCAGACAATGCACCACCCTTTACTATACAATGGTTCTACCTCCTAAAAGTAAGCACAAACCCCAAGGAATATTTATATATGCCCCTATCTAGATTGAAATTATGTATCCATATAACCTACAGGAAATTTGTTTGCCTAGTAAATCAACATATAGTCCTTAGTCCTTCTCAGGCACTAATACATGCTTTTATGGCATTCCAATTTCCTTAACCTAGGTTACTCCGATATCTGTTATCCATGCCCACGGCACTACAGATATCTAGGCTCATTTCTAGCATACAAGAGACTTCCTCTAGCCGATGCTAAAAGAACCGTCATTACCTACTCTATCACCTTTGATAATCCAAACATATCTCTTAGATAGAGTAGCTTCAAAATTGAAAAGTACAAAACTTTCTTTTGAAGGTATCCATGCTAGAATGAGCTAGGACAATGTTTTATATAAAGCTTAAGATAAGCCCATCACCCTTGTCTGGAGGTCCCTTAGATCTTTGATCCCCAAGGATGTTTCTTTCTTCTCTCAAGTCCTTCATAATTGTGTGGACAACCATACCCTTACGTCTAACAATATTCCGTCATTGTTGCCAACTAACAAAATATTATCTACGCATAGTACAATAATACCACCACGTTTCTGTCACACAACATCATCAGTCCTTTAAACAAATCCATATAACCAGATTTATCTCTTCAAATTGGATGATTCTTGTCATAGGTATAGGGATCCAGTTCATGTTCACTTAGGACCCAATCCATAGACTCTCCAAGAACATGAGATCTTTTAGGTTGAGCAACAACCCTCCCACTACGATAAGGTACCCTTTGTATATCTACTGTGACACGAGGTGCAGTGTCTTGTGGTATAACCTCTTGTACAGTTGGTACTAAGATTGGAATGCCCCTCTTTTTAATTTACTCAGAGTAACTCTACACCTGGACTTGTGGTTTATTTCATAGTCCTTCTCCTAAGAGTCAGATATTCATCCCAACGAACATCCTCTGATCCTTAGGACTAATATGTTGGTGCAATCTTGGTTAGGTCAAGGTTGACCTAGGTTGACTAGGCTCGGGTGAGCCGATGTCTGATAAGCTTTGTGAGCTTATGTTTGGATGTTTCGATATTTGATAATTATGTTTGAATATCATATGATGTCAAGTGGGCCAAGGTTGACTGGAGACTTGACTAAGTGAAGTCCAGGTGGATCGGGGAGATCGCACGCTGGCATGGGAAAAGACCTAGTGGGACTAGGAACACCTAGTGGGACTAGGCACACCTAGTGGGACTAGGCACACCTAGTGGGACTAGGTGAAGTCCAGGTGAATCGGGGAGATCGCACGCTAGCATGGGAAAAGACCTAGTGGGACTAGGCACACCTAGTGGGACTAGGTGAAGTCCAGGTGGATCGAGGAGATCGCACGCTGGCATGGAAAAAGACCTAGTGGGACTAGGTGAAGTCCAGGTGGATCGGGGAGATCGCACGCTGGCAAGGTGGATGTCTACCGAGAGACTAGACCAAACTCGAGGGTTAGGCAAACCTGGTGGGGAATCAGGTTAAGTCCTAGTTGGGAACTAGGCAGAAGAAATTCAGGTTGGTCAAAGGGGTTGACCGGACACTTGGTAGGGAACCCTAGACTTGTGAGCACAAGTTAGGTCGGACTTAATCGATTGGCTAATTGATTAAGAGAGTTTGTTGTGAGAACAGAAGGGAGCTGAATCGATTGAGCAATCGATTCAGCCTTCCCTTAATCGATTGGTCAATCGATTAAGGTGTCTCTTGATCGATTGGGGTAATCGATCACTGAGGTTTGCGCGAGAGAACAGAGAGGCTCTGAATCGATTGGGCAATCGATTCAGGACACTGGTAATCGATTACGGTTCGAAAACTAGCCGTTGAACGACTAAGTGTGACGTGGTAATCGATTGGGTAATCGATTCAGAAACCCTAGGCGTCGGGTATAAGGGTTTTTGCACAGGTTTTGAGCAACAACTCTTCTCCCCTTCTTCTCCTTCATCAGTGCCATCTCAAGGGAAGCCTTGGAGGATATTGCTGGTGCATTTCCAAGGTTCTAGAGGCAATCACAAGCTTGAAGATATCAAGGAAAGCAAAGAGAGTTTATTCATTGTAAATCTTGTAAGATTTCATTTGTATTTTGCTTTGTAATATTGTTGTATCTTTGTGAAAGCTTGTAAGAGGTTTCTCCACCTCAAGAAGGAGATCTTTCATAGTGTATGAGAGAGTGAGGAGAGTGGATCCTTGGATTAGTCACCCGGCCGGGGTGGATACCAAGTAAAATCCAAAGTGTTAGCATTGCTTGAAGTCTTCCGCCGCGACAAATCATCTACAAGCAAATCGGAGCTAATCACCCCCCCCCCTCTAGCTCGTCTACCGGTCCCAACAAGTGGTATCAGAGCGAGGTTGCTCTTCTTTGGACTCATCGCCAAGAGGGCAAGAGCTAGAGGAAAGAAGAAGAAGTTGGAAGAAACCCTAATTTCAAGAAGTCATCATCAGGGTTCAACTTCAAAATGGAGTTCGGCTATGACACCCGGGCACCTCCACCATTCGACAAGGCAAATTTCAATCTTTGGAAGTCAAAGATTGAAAATTACTTCATGATGGAGATAGAGCAATGGTTTGCTCTAATGGAGGGTTTTAAAGCTCCAACAAGCACAAAAGGAAAGCTCCTCAAGAAAAGCAAATGGAATGAGGAGCAAATCAAGAGATGCGAGGCAAATGACAGAGTGACCAAATTATTGGTCAATCTATTGCCAAGCACCGTCTTGGACAAAATTGGAGAATTTCAAGACGCCAAAGAGCTTTGGAGCAAATTGGCAAAGCTTCATGAAGATCCCTCCACTGTACCAAGTCAAGACAAATCCGAAGAGGGAGATTCATCAAATGAAGAGGACTCGGAAGTTGAGAGATGCTCAACATCCGGGGAGGAAATTCAAGAAGCATTGGCCGAGGAGGAAAAAGAAGAAGTCTCCACCTCTAGGATTGAGGGGGAGCAAAAGTCATTGACTCCGGAAAAAGAAGAAGTATCTACTTCCGGATCAAGTGAAGAGTCATGCAACATCCCTACAAGCAAAGGTATAAGAATTTCAATTTGTAAAAATAAAGATCACATCATTTGCTTTGAGTGTAGGGGAAAAGGGCACTATAAGAGTAAGTGTCCCAATTTGGTCAAGAAGAAGGTGCAAGTCGCACCCAAGACAAAGGAGAAACCAAAGGAGGTCGGCCTCGTGGCAAAGAAGGATAAGAAGCACATTGTGTGCTTCACATGCAAGGAAAAGGGACATTATCGGAACCAATGTCCAAAGGGAAAGAATCCGACCAAAACAAAAAGGAGGAGCTCAATTCAAGGGGGAGCCTTCAAGATTAAGACTAAGGTACCATTAGGTAATGGTACTTATTTTCATCATGATAATATGCATGCTAGAAATAATTATTATCATTTTAATGCTATTTATCATGAAAATAGGAGGCATGAAAAACCTAAGGAAAACTATAGAGCTTTCCATGCTAGGTCTACCACATCTAAGGATAGGGAAGAGTTTAGATCATTTAAGGATAGACCTACCCAATACAAGGCCAAGAAGAACAATCACCAAGGCTATATTCGAAAACCAAGCCTTGATGAGGTAATGAAAGAAAATCAAGTTTTGAGGTCAAAACTTGATAAATTGGAAAAATCCCTTAAGAAAATAGAAAATCTATTTAAGGGATCAAAAATTCAAAACCTAGACTTAGGAAATCAAGGACCCTCTAGGAGTAAGAAAGGTTTGGGACACAAACCTAAAACCAAGGATGATGGTCCATCCTATCATAGAGTCCTATATAGGTATGGAACTCAATCTAGGGCAAGAAGTCAAGTCAAGGCCACAAGGGAAGCTATCCCTAGGGTTGACCAAGACAAGATCAACATGACTAAGGCTTCGGAGAAGTCAAAAAGGGTCATTAGGAAGGTATCAAGGGAAGTTATCCCTACTGAATACCTAGAACACCCAAGGAGCACCAATAGGTTTTGGGTTCCTAAGAGTGTGTTCGCCACACCCTAGATAGGTCTAAGGAGTGTCAACTCAAATTGGAAGGGTAGTTAATCTAACCTTGATGAAGTTGGCACTTTGGGACATTTTCAAGGAGTTACTACCCTTAAAAATGAAGGAATCAAATTGTTTACTCTAGGAAGAGTAAAATTTGTGCCACACTAGGTCTTTGGAAGATTGAACTTAATAAAAGTTGGCACAACTAGGTTAGAATCCAAAGATAAGCCAAGTTGGGAGCTTTGGCATTATCTTGGAAATTAGGGGCAAAGCTAGGATTATCAATGACTTAGCGATGAGTTATTGATACTTAGATAGGAAATCTAGGTATTTTCCTTCATGCTACTATGCCATGCTTTGTATGTCTTTTCACATGCCATGACATCATAATCCATCATTCATATTTTATTATGAAAATATTACATGTTATGTCATACATGCATCATCTAGCTATAATTTCTTTTGAAAATCCTCATATGATGCATGTCATAGTCATTATCATGCATTAATTTAATTTTTATTGAAATTAAGGATATTGGCATTAATTGACATCCTAGGTGGATGATCAAAGTTTATAATGTCTAGATAGAAATGCATGAACCCTTAGTTTAGGGAGAACATGACTTTTACATCTCACTAAGACCATAAGATGACTTGTATGTGTTTTTGAGACACATTAGAAACAGGTGAGATATTAGGGTGATGAAAATAACTCAAGGTGTTAATTTATATGCATTCTATTGAGTTGTAGATTCATCAAAATTTGAATATAAATGAACTCCAATCATTGGGAAAGCTAATGTACAAGTCATGTGCATTTAGCCCAAGGAACATGGTTAGAAATTATTTTTGAAAAATATTTCAAAACTATTATGGAAAACCTTGGTGAAGACTATCTTTTGATAGTACTCATCATTGATGAAATGGATACAAAATAGAGTGAAACATTGAAATATTTCAATGGTTTCCAATTTTGTATCAATCTTTGGAAATAAAGGTTATTTTTATAGAAAACTATTTTTCCTTGATAGTATATGTTATAAATAATGTCTACACAAAATTTCAAAATTTTTCAAATTTTATAGAATTATTTAGGGGTTTCTGAATTTCGGACTGAAATTGTTTTCAGATTTCAGAAACTCCCAATCGATCAGGCGATCGATTGGGATCATAGCCAATCGGTTGATCAATCGATTGGTAGATCCTTTTTCGAGCACAGAAGCTCGCGTAATCGATCCTTTGATCGATTACAGTCAGCAGTAATCGATCAGTTGATCGATTAAGGCACAGTGTAATCGATTGGTTCCCAACACCAATCGATTGGTGAGACTGAAACTGTCTGTTTTCAGTCCAATAAGCCATTTTTGAGTAACCTAACAATCCCTATACCCTTGAATTACTTTTATAAGTATATGTGGCTAAATTTTAGTATAAAATCAAAAAGGGAGATGATTTGGTGAAAACTATAGGGTTAAGGAGAGGTTTTGATTCAAGTTTTGAATCTCAAAATCTCATAACCTCGAGTTGAGATTTACTAAAGTTTTAGGAACTCAAGAATCATTGAAGTGGCCAGCCAAAGAGGGTGCCCACCCTCTTCGGTTTGGCCGGCCACAACAATGGGGAGAAACCAATTTATTTGGTTTAAATTATAAAATAAATCAAGAGCGATTTGTTTTATAAAATTATGGATAAATAAATTTGTTTTCATGGAAATTAAAATAAACTTTAAATGGTTTATTTTTATTTTATAAAATCAATTTATGAATTGATTTTTCCATGATAAGAAAAAATTTATATAATAAATTTATTCTTTTTATGGAAATTAAAATGAACCATGGATTGGTTTATAAAATCAATTATGAATTGATTTTTCCATGATAAAGAAAAATTTATATAATAAATTTATTCTTTTTATGGAGATTAAAATAAACTTTAAATGGTTTAATTTTATTTTATAAAATCAATTATGAATTGATTTTTCCATGATAAGAAAAATTTATAAATTTCTTATAAAATTTATTCCATAATAAAAGGAGAAGAAGTATTTGTTTTATTATAAAGTTAGTTATAATAAAACTTGGCTAAAACGGAATAATTCATAAGAAAATTTATAGGATAAATTTCTTATGAAAAATTCCGTTAAAGAGGAGACTTGGCAAGGGAGAAGCAACTATATAAGGAACCAAAGGCAAGCCTTGAATTCCTAATCAATTAATCAAGAGATTAGTTGCTCCCTCTCTCTCTCTCTCTACACGCCTCTCTCTCTCTCTAGGGCCGGCTCTCTCTCTCCTCCCCTAGGGCCGGCGCAACTCCCAAGGTGGGTGTGAGCTTCATCCACCAAGAAGACCCCGAAGAAGAAGAAGCGGAGTGCGTCTCCTTCCTTCCCTTCTCGGAATTTTGATTCCGTTAGCTTGGTGGTTAGTTTTCTATTTTCTCTCTTGATCTTCTAGTTGTGCCCTTAGAGAATCTAGTAGTTCTCGTCGGCACAAAACTCGTGACTTTCCGAAGTCATCCCGAAGAGAACTCGGCGTGGACGCGAATAGAGGCGAAGCTTCCAAGGGACGCTACGGTTGGATCTCGTCCCTTACTTCGAGTTACGCGAGGTACTTAGTAAATTAGTTTACTTTTTCGCAAAGTTTTAATTTATGATCATGTCCACACATCATAAGGTTGCATGCTAGATACGTGGTTAAAATAATTTGAGAAATTATTTTATGCTAATTCTTCCGCTGCATGTAAAATTTTAAAATTTTACGAACCCGTATCCTTGTCAACATGCACCCGGTCCCAACAGTGGTATCAGAGCCGGTTAGTGTTCGACATAATCATATAATTGTTTTGCGGAAAACTTTGTCATGATATCAATTTTGGAAAAAAAAATTTCAATTATGGAAACTTTCCAATTATAATAAATTTTAGATTTAGGAATTTCTAAGTTTGGAAATCCTCATGAAATTTCGCAAACTTTTGAAATATCCTAGTTTCTATAAATTTTATAATAATTGTGAAAACTTCCCATCTTTGGAAACTTTCAAATTTTGGAAATTTTCTATTTTAGAAATTTTCCAACTTTGGAAATATGTAAGTTTTCTTTGTACCGGAAACTTACAATTATTCTGAAAAACCTATTATGAAATCTCGCAATTTTGGGCACTTTCTTTTAAGAAAGTCTAGACAAATTTATTGACAATTAAATTTGAATTGGTTTTTTAAATTGTCAACAAAATTCTTTATTTTGGATTGAGCCTCGGGGAACCGTCCAATTTAAAGTTAGTTGTTGTAATTTAATTTCCCAATTTTAAATGAAATTGTCATGTTTAATTTGGATTGAGCCTCGGGGAGCCGTCCAAATTGGATTTACGACAAATTACTTTTCTTTGGGTATCTGAGCCTCGGGGAGCCACCCTTAGAAAACAATTTATTGTAATTAATGAATCCGTGAATAAAAATATGTGATCAAATTTTGGAAATTTGATTTAAGAGGTAATGCTCTAACATATTGTTGTCTCCAAAATTAATTAGGAAAATGGTTTCCTATAGAGTTTTCTTAAAAGAGATTTTCATGAAAATAATATGTGGTTGAATTAAGGGATTTGTCTCTTAATTTAATAAGATTTGATTTAGAGAAATCAAAGTCTTAAAACATATTATTTCCGAAATTGATTATGACAATTTAGGAAATTGTTTCCCAAAACAATTCCTTGAATAAAGTATGAAATTGGAATTAGGAAATCCGGTTCCTAATTCAAATAATGAGACTTGATAAATTAAGTCACATACATACTTTATTAAGGAAATCGTTAGTCATGACATAATTATATGTCATGAATGTGCTTAGAAATGAAAGGATGAGACCCAAAACCCCTTACAAAATATTAAGACCAACACCTTCCATTAATATGGTTAGAATAGGAGTTTTGTTTCTTGTTTGGGTTGATGGACACATCCATGCCCGGCTTGAACCTCAACATGTTCAAACCATGGAATTAGTTTATGAATAATATAGTTGGAGTCAGAGGTCAATCCTTAGTTTTGGTTGTTGGACACATCCAAGCCTGACTAAGCGGTTGAATGAGCTCCAACCATATTAAAACTATTTCTTGAATAATGGGTCAGCCTTAAGCTTGGAGCATCGATTTGTTGTGCCACAGCCAAGGTCGATGTAAAGAGAGGTGCAGTTGGGTGCTATGTATAAAGTTGCATACTTGTTAATGAGTTAACAACCCAATGATTTATGCAAACATTCAATTAGTTGATAGCATAAAGTGATAGTTACATATATGTGATGTGTAATCGGTATAATTACCTATCTTCATAGCTAAGAATAACTTGATGGCCACAGCCATGATGATTCTTATCTATGGTTGGATATCAACCTATTTGGAGATGTTCCTACGATCTCCCGAATTGATAAAAAGGGTTATTCAATTCGAAAAATAAATAGGATTTAATTAATGTATGTTGATACATTCTTTAATCATTCTTCTCACATAAGCTCAATTTGTATTTCTAGGATAATCACTCGATCATGTCTTCTCTGAATTTGCGTTCCATTTTGGACACCAATAAACTGACTGGGCCAAACTTCATGGACTGGCTTCGAAACCTGAGGATAGTCCTCAAGGCAGAAAAGCTTGCTTATGTCCTTGAAGACCAACTTCCCAACCGTCCTCCTGAAAAATGCAACTCCAGACCAGTTTCCTAAGTTGCTCAACCTGCTGAAGACTGTAGAGCCTTCTGTGAAGTAGGATCAAAAGACGGTACTGTTAGTTGGTTCCTCGAAGAAAGGTTCTAAGAGGAAGGCCAAAGAACAGAATAAAGGAAAGAAGAAAAAGGCCAAAAAGACTGAAAAGACTCCAAAAGGCACTTGCCATCACTGTGGCAAGGAGGGTCACTGGCGAAGAAACTGCAAGGTTTATCTTGAGTCCTTGAAGAAGAAGGCATCTGATGCACCATCCTCTTCAGGTATCTTCGTTATTGTATGTCACTCTATTTCCTCAAATACCTGGGTACTTGATACTGGGTGTAGCTCACATATATGTAATGACATACTGGGGCTAAGGAATAGAAGAAGACTCGTCAAAGGAGAAGCGAATTTGCGAGTTGGAAACGGAGCAAAGGTTGCTGCTGTTGCCATCGGAACATATTTGCTAAAGCTCCCTACTGGACGTGTCTTAGAATTGGATAATTGTTATTTTGTTTTTTCGTTAATAAAGAACATTGTATCTATTTCATGTGAATGAAAAGGGTTATCATTTAACTTTTAGTAATAATTGTTGTTACATAACTTTAAATGACGTTCTTTATGGGAATGGAACTTTGTGCAATGGTATCTACACGTTAGATTTATCCAGTGATGTTTTCAATATCGAAGTTATCAATAAACGTGCTCGAATAGATAATCGAATAGACTCCTACATGTGGCATTGTCGTCTTGGCCATGTAAGTAAGAAACGCATGACCAAATTACACCGATGTGGAATTTTGGAATCATTTGAACCCGGTTCATTTGATACATGCGAATCATGCTTAAAAGGCAAGATGGCCAAATTACCCTTTTCTGGAAAAGGTAATCCAGTGGGAGAATTGCTTGGTCTAATACATACTGATGTATGTGGACCAATGTCAACTCTTGCACAAGGAGGCTATAGCTACTTCATCACCTTTATCGATGATCACTCACGATTCGGGTATGTGTTCTTGATGAAACACAAATCTGAAGCTTTTGAGAAATTCAAAGAATTCAGAAATGAAGTAGAGAAACAGCTTGGCAAAAGTATTAAGATACTTCGATCCGATCGGGGTGGTGAATACTTGAGTCAAGAGTTTCAAGATTATCTTAGGGACAATGGGATATTGTCCCAATGGACTCCGCCATATACATCACAGCATAATGGTGTATCTGAGAGGCGCAACCGAACCTTGATGGACATGGTTAGGTCTATGATGAATCATGCAACTCTTCCAAAATCCTTTTGGGGCTATGCACTTAAGACAGCTGTTTACTTGCTAAACAGAGTCCCGACTAAGGTAGTCTCTACTACTCCATATGAGACATGGAATAGTAAGAAACCTCACTTAACTCACCTTAAGATATGGGGTTGTCCCGCTTATGTGAAGCGGACTGTATCAGACAAATTGGATGCTAAGTCTGATAAATATCTATTTATTGGATACCCTAAGGAAACGAAGGGTTACCAATTCTATCATCCCTTGGAACAAAAGGTGTTTGTTTCAAGGCATGCTGTATTTCTAGAAAAAGAATTTCTTTTACAAGAAAACAGTGGGAGTGGCATTGAACTTGATGAAGTTCAAGAAACTCCAATAGACATTACAGAGACACCTAGTCTAGACCCACAACCAATAACTCATAATGATGAGCTATCAGTTGAACCTAAAACAACAACACCTCTTCGTAGGTCTGATAGGACACGTAATATTCCAGAGAGATACGGATTTCTCATAAGTAAATCGAACGACGATGATCCTATCAGTTATGAAGATGTTCTGAAAAATTCAGAAAGGGACAAATGGCTAGCTTGAAGCCATGAAGTCGAAAATGGATTCCATGTATGAAAATCAAGTATGGGACTTGGTTAACCCACCTGAAGGGATTAAGCCCATAGGGTGCAAGTGGGTTTTCAAGAAGAAAACCGACATGGAAGGTAATGTAGTTACCTTTAAGGCTAGATTAGTGGCAAAAGGATATCGTCAAAAACAAGGAATTGATTATGACGAAACCTATTCGCCAGTAGCTATGCTTAAATCCATTCGGATGCTCCTGGCCATAGCAGCACATTATGATTATGAGATATGGCAAATGAATGTGAAAACAGCTTTCCTTAATAGAAATCTGCTTGAGGATGTATACATGATACAACCTGAAGGTTTCACATCGGTTGATAAAACCAAAGTATGCAAGCTTCGACGATCCATATATGGACTGAAGCAAGCATCTAGGAGCTGGAACATCCGTTTTGATGAGACAATCAAAGAGTTTGATTTCTCACAAAATCCTGACGAACCTTGTGTGTACAAGAAGGTTAGTGGGAGTGCAGTCGTATTCCTAGTATTATATGTCGATGACATATTACTTATAGGAAATGATATATCAGTCTTACAGACAGTTAAAATTTGGTTGTCCAAAACTTTCTCCATGAAAGGCCTGGGAGAAGCAACCTATATCCTTGGGATTAGAATCTATAGAGATAGATCAAAACGGTTGCTTGGTCTTTCGCAGTCTACATATATAGACCGAGTGCTAAAAAGGTTTAGCATGTCTGAATCCAAGAAAGGTTACCTTCCCATCAGGCATGGGATCAACCTTTCAAAGTCTATGTGTTCGCGCACAGAAGACGAGAGGATTTGCATGAATAAGATTCCTTATGCATCCGCGATAGGATCTATCATGTATGCTATGTTATGTACAAGGCCCGATGTATCGTATGCTTTGAGCGTCACAAGCAGATACCAGTCGGATCCAGGAATGGATCATTGGGCGGTTGTTATGACAATCCTTAAGTACTTAAGAACTAAGGATGTGTTCCTAATATATGGAGAAGGAGATATGGTAATACGTGGGTATACTGATGCCAGTTTCCAGACAGATAAGGATGACTCCAAATCTCAGTCTGGATACGTATTTACTTTGAATGGAGGCGCAATAAGTTGAAAAAGTTCCAAACAAGACACCGTAGCGGATTCTACCACAGAAGCAGTTTGGATCAAGAAGTTCGTCTCAGAACTTGATGTGGTTCCAACCATTGATGAAGCAATACCGGTTTATTGCGACAATAATGGAGCTATTGCACAAGCAAAGGAACCAAGGTCTCATCAGTGATCCAAACACGTGCTTCGCCGCTATCATCTGATTAGAGAGATTATAAGTAGGAATGACATACAAATTGAGAAAATTCCCACTGAAAGGAATTTAGTGGATCCTTTAACTAAGGCCTTGCCTCAAAGTAAATTTGAGGGTCATGTTAGAGCCTGTGGTATTGGATACCGTAGCGATTGACATTAGGCCAAGTGGGAGTTTGTTAGTAATATGAGAGAAGTGTTCTAAGGCAATCGTCTTATGATTGTAAACATTTATTTTAATAAATGAAAATTCACTATTTGAGTATACAAGTTAGTGTATTTGATTGGGATCTTAAACTCATCTACTGAATGTCCGCAATACAATTCACAGCATAAGAGAATTTGTGATGGGATCACAACTAGTGATTATCTCTACATGTGCAATTGTGAAGTATTGAAAATATCCCTAGTCGATGAATTGATAAAAATGGACACTATCAATTCTGTTGAGACTAGCATGGGTTATTCTCTAATAAGCTGATTCTCACTGGCTGGTGACATTGGGATGTCCGGAGATAAACATAGATGCTAGTTAAGGGAACTAGTTCATTGGAGTGACTAGCTGTAAACTTCATATGGAATCTATATATAGAAATGTCAATGAAGTTCTTACTGCAGCTTAAGTGTGATGTTCCTTTGACTTGCGGTGTTCAAGTCATCATGGTCATGGAGACTTATACTTTAACATCTTAAGCAAGCATCTCCAAGGAGGTGTAGACCCAGGATGATTGGGTATAAGCCGAAGTGCCCGAAGATGTTTGAACAGCCTATAAAGGATTCACCACTCCTTGCGAGGAGATGTATACCCAGGCCTATCGTCGGATTGTTACTCAAAGCCTCTGGCCAGAGCATATCATGTTTAGAGTATGAGTCTCTTAATACATGAGAGTAATTAGAAATCCAAAGGACGAGAAAGACACTACTTGGGCTAGGTGTGACGTAGTCAGTCTAGTGGGGACTGACACAAACAGACCATGTCCTGAACCAAGTGGGTATAAAATGGTGAAGGGAATGGGCACGATTCATTAGAGCTGCTGAAGGGTTTCAGAATATTTCTGAGGTCAACCGTTGATCTTTCGATTAATTGGGGTCATGATGTACTACTAGGTGCCACTCATGATCGTTCTATAATTGTTGATTATAGACGGCCAACATAAATCGAAAGCCTATTTAGTCACACGCACTACGAGTAATCCGAGGGATTTAAAACGAGTTGAAAATTGGATTTTCCGATCAAGAGAAATAAGTCGAATCTGAGTTAATCAGAGGCGCAATGGAAGCTAAAATGGCTAAGTCTTTTGAAGGCTTATTGGGCGAATTAAATGAGTTTAATTCGCGAGGTTCGGCTTGGTTTGGCCGGCCAAAGAGGGTGCCCCTCTTGGTTTGGCCGGCCACAAAGGGAGAAACCAATTTATTTGGTTTAATTATAAAATAAATCAGCGCGATTTGTTTTATAAAATTATGGATAAATAAATTTGTTTTCATGGAAATTAAAATAAACTTTAAATGGTTTATTTTTTTATTTATAAAATCAATTATGAATTGATTTTTTCCATGATAAGAAAAATTTATATAATAAATTTATTCTTTTTATGGAAATTAAAATGAACCATGGATTGGTTTATTTTATTTTATAAAATCAATTATGAATTGATTTTTCCATGATAAAGAAAAATTTATATAATAAATTTATTCTTTTTATGGAGATTAAAATAAACTTTAAATGGTTTATTTTTATTTATAAATCAATTATGAATTGATTTTTCCATGATAAGAAAAATTATAATTTCTTATAA
>JAGFNQ010006909.1:116239-149830 GCA_024364735.1 Boesenbergia rotunda
TTCCTTTTCTTCTCTTGATCTTCTTGTTGTGCCTATAGAGAATCTAGTAGTTCTCGTCGGCACAAAAACTCGTGACTTTGCGAAGTCATCCCGAAGAGAACTCGGCGTGGACGCGAATAGAGGCGAAGCTTCCAAGGGACGCTACGGTTGGATCTCGTCCCTTTCTTCGAGTTACGCGAGGTACTTGGTAAATTAGTTTACTATTCCGCAAAGTTTTATTTTATGATTATGTCAACACACCATAAGATTGCATGCTAGATACGAAGTTAAAATAATTTAGGAAATTATTTTATGCAAATTCTTCCGCTGCACGTAAAAATTTAAAATTTTACGAACTCGTATCCTTGTCGACATGCACCCGGTCCCAACAATAAGGAGCTGTTGTTTAGTGTCTGATCCCATTTTCAGCACACAACTCAGCGAATGGTGATACATATTCACCACCTCGGTCACTTCGAACCATCTTAATCTTCTTATTAAGTTGGTTTTCAACCTCATTCTTATAGAGAACGAATTTCTCTATAACTTCATCCTTGCTTTTGAGAAGATACACATAACAATATTTTGTGTTATCATCTACAAAAGTGATGAAGTACTTATTCCCACCACGTGCCGGTGTACCTTTAAGGTCACATACGTCGGTGTGAATTAGGCCGAGTGGTTCGTTGCTTCTTTCAATGTGTTGAAAGAATGACCTTGTCAACTTCGCTTAACACAAGTCTCACAATTGTGTTTCGGGTCAAGGTGGAATGTCGGTATACTTTGCATGTTTATTAATCTACGAATCACATCGTAATTCACATGTCCTAGTCTACCATGCCATAAATAAGAAGACTCAAATATATAAGTGGAAGAGCTCTCAATTTTATTTATCTTAAGCCTAATGACCATTACACTGAGCTTAAAGAGCCCATCAGATACATAGCCCTTTCCCATAAACATTCTCTTTTTCGATAATATAACTCTGTCTGACTCAAACACAATGCGAAAGCCATGCTTTCTTAATAATGATCCGGACACTAGATTTTTTCGAATCTCCGGAACATACAACACATTTGTTAGAGTGAGGTCCTTGCCCGAGGCCATCTTCAGCACCACTTTCCCTTGGCCCATGATGTCTGAGGTTGCCGAGTTCCCCATGAACAACTTCTCTTCACTAATTTCTTCAAAATTGTAGATCAGTTCCTTATTGCAGCACACATGTCTGGTAGCTCCAGTATCGATCCACCATTGCCGCGGGTTTGAACCCACAAGGTTCAATTCAGAGACCACGACACAGAGGTCTTCCATTTCTGGTCCCTCGTTCAGGTTGGCCTCCTGCTTCTTCTTCGGTTTCTTGCATTCCAAAGATTTGTGGACAACTCGGCCACAGTTGTAGCACTTCCCAGAGAACTTCTTGGCGATGCCTCCTCTGGGTCCCATTTTGGAAGATTTGGAATTCTTCTATTTTGAGCTTTGTCTGTGTTCGACCACGTTGGCTTTCACAGTAGCCTGAGAGAACATATTTCTCTCAGAACCCTTGTTGTCTTCTTCGATGCGAAGTCTAACAACAAGTTCCTCCACGTTCATCTCCTTCCGCTTGTGCTTCAGGTAGTTCTTGAAATTCTTCTAGCCGGGAGGCAGCTTCTCAATGATGATTGCTACTTGGAAGGATTCACTCAGAACCACTGTAACGCCCGCTTTTTTTTTTTTATAAGCGGCGTTACGTTAATATACTTAGGGCATGTAGACATCATAAGGCAGCGGAATAACTTTAACTTTACATGCCCTATTACCATTCGTAACATAATGACATAGGAACCTTGGCATATTGACTTCAAACTTAAGCATCATAACATGTCATACTTAACATCACATCATAGAGTTCCATAAGTCATTATTCAAGCATATAAGCAGTCAAGGTAAAGTTCTAGCAAAAACGGTAAACATATGGTTTCCTGGGCCAAGTCACTACCACACACATGCGTTCTTGCCCTCCTGCTGCTTCCTCATTGTCCCCTTGAATGATCTGTGGTATAAGGAAATAAGACTATAAGCACACATGCTTAGTAAGACTCTTTCCTACTCACAAAAATCATTCATCATCTCATAATGAGCACATGGAACATTATGCTCTACTTAGAACATAACATCTTGAATCACTTATCATATACATAGCATAGCATGAACATAAACATAAGTGAACATTCCTAGCATGACATGAGACATGGCATAATCGTAAACATAGTAAACATTCTAAGCATGACATACTACGTGGCATGAACATAAGCATAAGTGAACATTCCTAGCATGGCATGAGACATGGCATAATCGTAAGCATAGTAAACATTCTAAGCATGACATACTACGTGGCATGAACATAAGCATAAGTGAACATTCCTAGCATGGCATGAGACATGGTATAATCGTAAATATAGTAAACATTCTAAGCATGACATACTATGTGACATGAACATAAGCATAAGTGAACATTCCTAGCATGGCATGAGACATGGCATAATCGTAAACATAGTAAACATTCTAAGCATGTCATACTACGTGGCATGAACATAAGCATGATAAACATAGGCATACTTCCTATCATAGCATATAAACATCTTCTTAACATAATCATGATATAGATCATTTACTCTCATGCATCTTTCTTAACATGAAGTGTAAGCATAAAATCTTATCAACATAGCATAATGCATAACATGAATGAATGCATGAGTGGAATGCATATACATAAGGATGCTTAACTTTTTAAACATACTTTTAAATGTTTAAACATAATCATCATATCATTGGGGTCCCCGGCTTGTACCACATACATACATCATAGTGCGCATCCCTAGCAAGTCCGAGGTAGTGAGCCCCGACCTACTAGGGTAAGGACAACATAGTCGGTAGTCCCCGAACCGAGGCGTTCTTAAGGAGCCCATCCCTGTTGCATAACTCCGGTAGTGCCAGAACCGTGGACAGCATAGTCGGTAGTCCATAACCGGGGCGTTCTTAAGGTGCCCATCCCTTGGACCCATTGTTAGATGTGTATACTGAAAGACATGCTTCTTTTATATATATGAACATCTTTATTTTGAAAAGAGAATCACAACTACACTAGGTGCCTGTTTATATTAGTACATGCATGAAGTCCAATTACTTTACATTGTAGATAACATGGTGTGTGGTGTCACACGGAAGATCATGTTATCAGTTCCTTGCTTAGTATAAATAGAGGCTCACAACCGAGATGGAATTGGACAACCCATCGGAATAGTTGTAGTGTAATTAGGTGTGGTTGGTCTTAACCATAGGATTACACTAGTGTGCTTTGAGTACATTGAGCAGGACCAAAACACGAGGCTATCTAATTTGTACTGACTCGATAATTGGATAGGACCTCAGACTTTATTATGGAGTACGATCCCTTAATCCCGATATAATAACGGGCATATATTATTAACTATTATTTCTTTAATTTACCAATGGGCGAGATCTATTCTGTTAGATCGATAGGCCCGGTAAGTTGGGAGATAATATTAATAATATGATGTGTCGTTGATTATTGACGAAATCCGTGTCCTGGTGAGTGGGGTAGATGATGCCCCCTTGATGAGCTCGAAAGGTTCATCATGCTAAACCCTGCAGGTGGATTTGATCCGGCATGATGATAAGGTCGAGTGGTACTAGTCAAGGATCCAGAAGTTAATTAATTTAAATTGTCAGTAATTTAATTAATTAACGGGCATTCGAAATCTTAAACACGGGGGGTTGAACGACTTGTAATAAGTGGAGCCCATATGTAAATATGAGGGTTGGTGAGGTAATTCAATGAGGGCCCTTTAGTGGAATGGATCCTCATTAATGGACTGGGTCCATTAGCAGGCCAAGATCCAACTCCTCTTCATGGTCCCTATCGTAGCCCTATATAAACCCCATGGTGATATGAAACCAAGTTGAATAATTGATCCAAGGAAACACAGGAAAAATCTTAAGTTTTTCCTCTCCTCTCCTCTTTATGCAGCGCCGAACGAAAGGATGCAATTAATCATATTCTTCTATAATTAATTGGAAATAGAAATGCATGAAACACATGCAATTAATCCACATTAATTGGATTAATTGGAAATGCATTCATTGGATCGAATGAAACGCATGCAATTAATCCACATTAATTGGATTAATTGGAAATGCATGAAACTCATGCATTTCATTGGATCGAATGAAAAATAGTTTCATGCATTTCATTGGATCGAATGAAAAACAAATTAACAGCATGCGTTTCTTCTTCAATTAACTGCATGCAATTAATCTATTTCTTCGAAAATTAATTGCATGCGTTACGTCTCCAATTAATTGTATTGCTCTCCGTCTCCTATAAATTGCATTGCTTGCAATTGATCACTCACGAGGCAACCTGTGGACGTGAGGCGTGGAGAAAAAATTGCATACGCAACTTTACTTGGAGAAGAAGGTTGCTTGCGCAACCTGTGGAGGTGAGGTGTGAGCAACAGGAAGGTTGTTCACGCAACCTGCCTTCCTGTGTAGAAGGCGGGAGCCTTCTTCGTGAGCAGGAACCTTCCGTGTGGAGAAGAAGACACGGCTCGGGCACTGGTGGTGGAGAAAAGAGGAGTTATAGGATTTGTGTTTGGATTACCTTCTTCTTGGAGTGGCCGGCAGTATCCCTTTGGTTAGGGATTGGTTGGCACAAGGAGAAACAATCGACTTGGTGACCACGGATCTTGGTAGATCGTCGCCCACACGACGTCCAAGAGGGGAGGGTTATACGGTAGAAGGTCGTAAGGTAACGGAAGGTATATTCTTCCTTGGCTCCTTTCGTTACGTTATTTTGTGCCTTATATATTTGCCTTGTCATTTCATGTTTGTTATTTAATTATTTTGATTGCGAATCATAGTAAATAATTATTTAACTGGACCCCGACCATAAACACAAAAGCCGGCGATCAACTCGTCGCCTTTTCCGTGGTCGAACGGTCGAGCAAATTGCAAGACCAATTTTGGTAATTGGCTAAGTTGCAATTTGAATCGTTCGATACGGCACGAGACGGTCGATGGGAAACGACTCTTTATTCAGATTAAATTTTTAATCCGTTGGCATAGAGAGGTCTTTCGGATCGACCAGGTATTTGCTTAGGAAACCCGCCAAGCCATACCCAACACCCATACTTCGGTCCGGTACAAGCCCATTCATAAAGTAAAATACTTTACATGTTTCCTCATTCATAAGACATTCATAGCATAACCATGTTACATAAAGCATGACTTAACACATGCTTGTCCTTTCATTGTTCATACTTATTGCATAGCATCATGATGCCTGGAAGGCATGAGCATTATCTTCATTCATAAACATGGTATGCATCTTCTTCCATAAATATGGCATGAGTCTTTATTCATTTAACATGGCATGCATCATTATTCATACAACATGGCATACATTATTATTCATACAACATGGCATACATCTTCCTACATAAAACATGACATGCATACCTAAACATCATTCCTATTCCTAGTACTTGCATGATCATAACATAGAAGGTAAGCATTGCATCGAACATGACATGTTTTTCATAGATAATTATCCCACTACATAGAGCTTGTATGATCATGATACATAATGTAAACATTGCATTTCTTGCCTAAGCATGGTATCTATCTTAAGCATGCATAGGTAGGATTTCCATAACATTCTACTTGCCATTCAAAGACATGGCATAAAACATAAGACATTCATAATAAACCCTATTAAGCATGGCATCCAATCATAACATACAAAATACAACATGATGCTTAAGGTTAGGGTTATAGGTAACATGATTTCTACCACATGCTTGGACCTATATATATATATATATATATATATATATATATATATATACTTCATGATAAGCATAAACCATCATTGTTTGAACCCTAACTCCACCCCAAACCCTTGATGCATGGCTTGGCCGAAACCTATGTTGGGACCGGGTGCATGTCGACAAGGATACGGGTTCGTAAAATTTTAAATTTTTACGTGCAGCGGAAGAATTAGCATAAAATAATTTCTTAAATTATTTCAACCACGTATCTAGCATGCAACCTTATGGTGTGTGGACATAATCATAAATTAAAACTTTGTGGAAAAAGTAAACTAATTTACTAAGTACCTCGCGTAACTCGAAGTAAGGGACGAGATCCAACCGTAGCGTCCCTTGGAAGCTCCGCCTCTATTCGCGTCCACGCCGAGTTCTCTTCGGGATGACTTCGCAAAGCCACGAGTTTTGTGCCGACGAGAACTACTAGATTCTCTATAGGCACAACAAAGAAGATCAAGAGATAAAATAGGAAACTAACCACCAAGAGTCGGAATCTAAATTTCGATAAGGAAGGAGACGTGATCCACTTTTTCTTCTTCTTGGTTGGCTTCTCCTTCTTCTTGAAAGCTCACGGCAACCACCCTCTAAGGGAGGAGGTGTGCCGGCCCTAGGTGGTTGAGGGGGGCGCCGGCCCTAATCCCATTAAGGGGCGCCGGCCCTAATGGGAAGATGGGAAGGAGAAGAGAATAAAAGAGAGAGAGAGGATAGGTTAGCTCTATTTCGATTAAGAAACCAAGGCTTGTCTTTGGTTCCTTTTATAGTGGCCTCTCCCTTGCCAAGTCTCTCTTTTAACGGAATTAGTTATCATAAGAATTTTATCTTATAAAATTTCTTATGACTTATTCCGTTATGCCTAGTTTTATTATAACTAATTTATAATAAAACAAATTCTTCTTCTCTTTAAATTATGGAATAAATTTTATAAGAAATTTATAAACTTTCTTATCATGGAAAAATCAATTCATAATTGTTTTTATAAAATTAAAATAAACCAATTCATGGATTATTTTAACTTCCATAAACAGAATAAATTTCTATAAATTTATTTATATAAATTTCTTTATACAAATTTATTTATCCATAATTTATAAAATAAATCGCGCTAGATATATTTTATTAATTAAACCAAAATTAAATGGTTTTCTCCCCAATAGGTGGCCGGCCAACCCAAAGAGGTTTGGCACCCTCTTTGGCCGGCCAACACAAAGCGAACCACCGCGAATTAAACTCATTTAATTCGCCCAAAAAGCCTTCAAAAGACTTAGCCATTTTTAGCTTCCATTGCGCCTCTGATTAACTCAGATTCGACTTATTTCTCTTGATCGGCAAATCTAATTTTCAACTCGTTTTAAATCCCTCGGATTACTCGTAGTGCGTGTGACTAAATAGGCTTTCGATTTATGTTGGTCGTCTATAATCAACTAATTATAGAACGATCATGAGTGGCACCTAGTAGTACATCATGACCCCCAATTAATCGAAAGATCAACGGTTTGACCTCAGAAGTAATTCTGAAACCCTTCAGCAGCTCTAATGAATCGTGCCCCATTCCCTTCACCATCTTACACCCACTTGGTTCATGACACGGTCTATTTGTGTCAGTCCCCACTAGGCTGACTACGTCACACCTAGCCCAAGTAATGTCTTTCTCGTCCTTTGGATTTCTAATTACTCTCATGTATTTTAGAGACTCGCACTCCAAACATGATATACTCTGGCCAGAGGTTTTGAGTAACAATCCGACGATAGGCCTGGGTATACATCTCCTCGCAAGGAGTGGTGAATCCTTTGTAGGCTGTTCAAACATCTTCGGGCACTTCGGCTTATACCCAATCATCCTGGGTCCACACCTCCTTGGAGATGCTTGCTTAAGATGTTAAAGTATAAGTCTCCATGACCAAGATGACTTGAACACCGCAAGTCAAAGGAACATCGCACTTAAGCCGCAGTAAGAACTTCATTGACATATCTTTATAGATAGCCATATGAAGTCTTACAACTAGTCACTCCAATGAACTAGTTCCCTTAACTAGCATCCATGCTTATCTCCGGACATCCCAATGTCACCAGCCAGTGAGAATCAGCTGATTAGAGAATAACCCATGCTAGTCTCAACAGAATTGATAGTGTCCGTATTTATCAATTCATCGACTAGGGATATTTTCAATACTTCACATTTGCACATTTAGAGATAATCACTAGTTGTGATCCCATCACAAATTCTCTTATGATGTGAGTTGTATTGCGGACATTCAGTAGATGAGTTTAAGATCCCAATCAAATACAAACATGTATACTCAAATAGTGAATTATCATTTATTAAAATAAATGTTTACAATCATAAGGCGATTGCCTTAGGACACTTCTCTCATAGCACTAACAACCTATAGGGAGGAGTTCCATCAATTCCATAAACATGTAAAATAGCATAAGGTAAAGGAACAACCATACTTTACTTATAAGACCATGGAAGGCCATTAGGGCTCATAATTAGGGTTATCCCTAACCTTTAGCCCTCTTTCCTTGTGCTGGCTGAAACCCTACAAGGCCATGGGTGCATGGAAAAATTCCATGGAAACCCCCCAATCAAACATTAACACCAAACATACTCTACCATAAAGCCATTGGGACCCTTGCTTGAGGGAATCCCTAACCTTTTTGCCCTAGATACAACTTGGCCGAAACTTGTGGGGGTCACAAAGCCTTGTAAAAGTTCACATAAGCCCCCCTCAATCTCCCTTATATCATGATAATACACAAAACACATGCTTGAGGGTTTAGGTTCAACTTTACCCATGGATTCATGGAATGGCCAAAACCCTAGGGGATCCTAGGGTACCCCAAAAATTCTCAAAAATTAGATTTAATCTCTAAACATCATGAGGACACATTAGAAAATATAATAAAGATTTTTAGCATCATCATGGACTCAAAAACCCTAGTGGCCGAAACCCATAGAACTAGGGTCCTTGGTTTTCCTTCTTTCAACATCAAATCCCAAAAACCAACCATATATCATGCTAAAAACATAAGGAACTATTATACCACAGGTGAGGGAGTCTTACCTTGGTTGATCTTGATTTTTAAACCTTAAAAGAGAAGGAAATTGTAGATCCTTTGGACACTTGAACCCCCTTATCCTTGTATCCTTGGAAAACCCTTAGCTCTTGGTGATGAGACCTTCTTGTGGAGCTTTTCCAAGGGAGAACCTCTCCTTGAGGTTTCGGCTAGAATGAGGAGGGAGGAGGAGAGAAAATGCAATTGATGGAAGGAAGAAGGTAACTCCCAAACCTCCCTCTTTATAACCCATTAAGGAGGTAAATGAAGAGTCTCTTCATGACCCTTCATCTCCTTCTAAGCCTTAACCAATATCCACTTCATTTCCTCATAACATTCCCTTGCTAGGTGAGTTGGTTAGAGCATGCATGGTTGTACAAGAGGTCCAAGGTTCAATCCTTGGTCCATGCACCTTATTTTTATTTTATTTTTCCTTTTATTTTCTCTAAAATTCCGAAAATCCTCTAAAAATTCCCCCATAATTATGTTAATATTTCTCATTAAAACCCCTTTATATTTATATTAATTCCTACCTAAAATTCTCTAATAATTATGGTACTAAAAAGCCCATATAAGGCCCATTAGTACTTAGTTTTCCTAATTTAAATGAGAAAATATGGATTTCTAGGCCACATTTTGTATTAATATTTCTAGGTCCCTCGGAAAATTATCTAGACATGCTCAATATTTTAAGAAAATATTAAGAGAATTTTCTAGGTCGTTACAACCACACCTTCTGAATGGATCTCATGTAGGATCACCTGAAGCTCCTGGACTTAGCTGATCACTGTCTTAGAGTCAACCATCTTGTAGTCCAAGAATCGGCCCACGATGAACTTCTTGGCCCCTGCATCCTCCGACTTGTATTTCTTGTCCAAGGACTCCCATAGCTCTTTAGTCGTTCTCTTCGTGTTGTACACAGCATACAACGAGTCGGCTATACAGTTGAGGATGTAGTTTCAGCATACTCAGAATGAGTCCAAGCCTCCACCTCAGCAGCCTCAACTTGCTTGGGAGGGTCCTCGGTCAAGAACCGAGCCAGATTAAGTGTAGTCAGATAGAAGAGCATCTTCTGCAGCCACCTCTTGAAGGTTAGCCTAGTGAACTTCTCTGGTTTTCCCCCATAGTTGATTGGGATATTCCCAATCGGGGCGGAAGGGGCCTGGTGATGAGTCTGTTTCACCTCAACACTTTGCGTGGTCATCTCAACAGAACCAAAATTTGTGTCAAGATTGTTGGAGGAAATGAACTCCTTTCAAAGAGTTTACAATAAATTGAAATTATACAAATTTCAACTTAACTGTTGAGTAACCCGAGTTGTCTTTTATGCAGTCTACAGTCTCCCGAGCAAAATTCCCAAACTCCCGAGCTAAATTCCCGAGCTCCCGAGCTGAATTCCTGAGCGGAGACTCCCGACTAGGATCTCCTGAGCTCTCGACTACACAACAATTTCATTCTATTTCAACTACACAACAATTATAAAGACTCATAAACATATAACTAACATAATTGGACTCAATCATACTCCATTTTGTAAGTACCTCTGGTTGATTTTGATGTGATCAACTAATTTAAGTTAGGTCCTGGTGTGTTTAATCCCTCTACTAAGTGTGCAGGAGCTTAGGTACGGAGGAACTCAAGCGTAAGACGTAGCGGACGAGAAGGATTGTGCGGGAAGTGAGCCGACGGGCTCAGTACAATCCGAGGGACGCGGAAGCTGCGGAAGAGTACACCGGTGGAGCGAGAAGGATGCACGCGAAGTCCGAGGGACGAGAAGCCGGGAGGAAGGGCGCTCGAGGGGCGAAAGGCCAGGGTCGGGTTTGGGTGAGCCTAACTCCGGTTGACCGGAAATCACCTAGAAGACGAAGAACCAAAAGGCTAGCCAGTTTAACCATGTCAAACCAGGCGCTCGAAAAAAGATGAATTTATTTACTGTTAAGAAGACTCGATCCTGAGACCTCACTCAACATATATTAGCATGGTTACCACTTGGGATAACAAGTGATATTAATATGCAATTGCCGATGTTACTACTTGAAGATTAAACAGCGAAGTCTAGAGTAGAAGATAAAGTCTTCAAGGATAAAACCTTATCCTTTAATTAGATCCAATGGATGCAGTTTAATCCCATCCAAGATCAACCGTTCAGATTACATCCATGAATCAACGGCCAAGAGAAAATTTCTCAACAATCAACAATCTAGATTTATTCTCTTAGGCTATAAATAGGCTTAGAGTTTCAGTCTTTTCATTGATATTCAATTAATTCATTCTTGTAAACTCTCTAAAAGTCTAGCGTGCTATTTTTGTAAGGCTTCTCCACCGCAAGGAGATTTTTATTGAGCGTCCACTGTCTTGGAAGCAACGTTCTCAGTTGCGACAAAGTTTCTTTTTTTTAAAGACGAGTGCCTCCACTTTCATCTTTTTTTTTCCGTCTATTCACCCCCCTCTAGCCGGTCCAACCTGATCCAACACATTTAGCATGCATTTCAAACTTAATATCTTAAACACAACTAACAAGACACAAAACTCAAGAAACTTATGACATTCTATGGTTTAGAGCTTTGAACATTAACAACTTATCCCGAAGGATCTCATTCCATCGTCCCACCACCACCGGCACCAACCATCCATCCTGTAGCCTCCTTGCCCTATATCTTTTCTTTACCTTTATCTGCAATAAAGGGATGCAACTATAAGCAATTTGCTTAGTAAGTAGATACCTAACTCACAAAACATGCATTCGATATGAACATGCTTATGCTTGCTTTGAAACGTGCTTGTAACTGAAAATGCCATTCTTCAACATGAAAGATGCCCATGAATACATTTGTAACAATTGCTTGCATTAGAAAGAAACTTTGCTAGAAATGAATACTTGTTATGGAGAAACTTGAAATTTATCTTGTACTTCATATACTTCAAAATAATAAACATTCTTCTTTGGGTCCGGCATAGTACCAATGCACGCATCCCTAATAGGTTTTGGGGTAGCTAGCCACCGAACTCTAATAGAGTGTCTACTAGCTTGCTTAGTTTTAAGGGCCTTGTGCCTGGACTAGCTTGCCTAGATTTAAGGGCCTTGTGCCCGGTACATGTCACTTCGAAAGTAATATACTTAACTTGTACTCATGCTTAAAATGCTACTAATAACTTAGCACATGTCTTGCACATAGGATGTAGAGTTCTAAAAACTTGCTTTTGGGACTTCTTAAAGCCTTGGTCTTGAACTCCTCAAGGCACCTTGCGTGCCATGAACCCAAAACTTGCTTTTGGGCAACTCAAGACCTCGGTTTTCACCCCGTACATTCCATTGAACACCTTGCGTGTCAAAATCCCAAAACTTGCTTTTGGGCCAATCAAGACCGTGGTCTTGCTATATTAGGATCACATCATAAAAAGGCTTAGAATCATGTTTAGAATCACACGAAAACTACTTCTATTGTAGGTGAGTGATGTACTTACCTCCTTGGGTTTCTAAACTTACTACCCAGCGTAGAATCTCCTTCCTTGTGCGATCTTCCAACCCTTGGCCCTAGGAGAGAACCCTAGTTTCCCCTTGGTGAGAAACCCTAACCTCTCCTCTCTTGATTTTTGCAGGGAAGAAGAAGGAGGGGTTTTCTCTCCTTTCCATCCTATATATATTAAGTGGAAGTTGAAACATCTCCCATAAGGGACGCTTACTATTACTTATCTAATATTGATTCCATATTCCAATGAGATGACTACTAACTCGATTGGACCCCCGAAACTAACCCTTATCGTGGGTCGCGGGTTCGAGTCTTTACTTTTACCCTTTTAAAAGAAATTTTTAGTTTCTTTTTTGTTTATTTTGAAAAAATTCTGAAAAATTTAGGTATTACAATCCTCCCTACATTATGGAAAGTTCATCCTCGAACTTAGAATAACTCCAGATACTTTTGCCTCATGCTATCTTCTATTTCCCAAGTTGCCTCTTCATGCTTCTGGTTTAGCCATATAACCTTCACTAAGGGTACCTCTTTGTTCTTCAGTTTCTTGACTGCTCGATCTATTATCTGAATAGGTTGACTTTCATAACTGAGATCTTCTTGAACCTGTACCGTCTGTGGCTCAATCACTTGGTTGGCATCGGGAACATATTTCTTTAGCATTGAGACATGAAACACATTCTGAATAGCTGACATTTCTGGAGGTTGCTCTAACTCATAAGCTACCTTGCCAACTCTTTTCATTAGTAGGTAGGGTCCTATGTAACGAGGACTTAGCTTGCCTTTCTTGTCAAATCTCATTACTCCTTTCATAGGGGCTACTTTGAGGAAAATTATGTAACGACCACTTTTTTTTTCCCTCATAAGCGGCGTTACGTTAACATACTTAGGGCATGTAGACATCATAAGGCAGCGGAATAACTTTAACTTATACATGCCCTACTAACATTCTTAACATAATGACATAGGAACCTTGGCATATTGACTTCATACTTAAACATCATATCATGTCATATCATGTCATACTTATCATAAGGCAGCGGAATAACTTTAACTTATACATGCCCTACTAACATTCTTAACATAATGACATAGGAACCTTGGCATATTGACTTCATACTTAAACATGGCATTCATCTTCCTACATAGACATGACATTCATCTTCCTACATAAACTTGACATTCATCTTCCTACATAAACATGGCATGCATACCTACACATCATTCCTATTCCTAGTACTTGCATGATCATAACATTGAAGGTACGCATTGCATTGAACATGACATGTTTTCATCGATATTTTATCCTACTACATAGAGCTTGTATAATCATGATACATAAGGTAAACATTGCATTTCTTGCCTAAGCATGATATCTATCTTAAGCATACATAGGTAGGATTTCTATAACATTCTACCTACCATTCAAATACATGGCATAAAGATGTAAGACATTCATAATAAACCCTATTAAGCATGACATCCAATCATAAACATAAAACATAAAACATGGTGCTTAAACATTAGGGTTAAGGTTAACATGATTTCTACCACATGCTTGATCCTATACATATAAATACTTTATGGTAAACATGAACCATCATTCTTTGAACCCTAACTCCACCCCAAACCCTAGATACAAGGCTTGGCCGAAACTTCTAAGGTGGAGTTCCATCAATTCCATAAACATATAATATAGTATAAGATAAAGGAACAACCATACATCATTTATAAGACCATACGAAGTCATTGGGGCTCATGATTAGGGTTAACCCTAACCTTTAGGCCACTTTCCTAGGGCTGGCCGAAACTTATAAGGCCATGGGGGTATGGAAAAATTCCATTAAAATCCCCAATCAATCATAAAACACTAATCACATCTTACCATAGGGCCATTGGGGCCCTTACTTGAAATAAATCCTAACTTTTACCCCATTAACCCATCTTGGCCGAAACTTATAGAGTCTCTAGGCCATGTGAAAATTCACATAATCACCCTCCATTTCCCTTATATCATGATAGCACATAAAACATATACTTGAAGTTTAAAACCCAACCCTAACCTTTGAGTCCTTGAAGTTGGCCGAAACTTATAGGGTCTCTAGGGTACCCCAAAAATTCTCAAAAATTGTATTTAATCTCTAAACATCATGAGAGTATATTAGACAATATGATTTAGATTTTTATCATCATTATAGACCAAGAACCCATGGGGCCGAAACCTATAAGGTTAGGTTCATGGGTTTCCTTTGGTTTTTCCAACATAAACATTACTTACCAAACTTTCATATCATGTAAATCTTGAAGAAAACCATTATACCACAGGTGAGGGAGTCTTACCTTGGTTGATCTTGGTTATACCCTTAGAATTTGAGAGAAGGATGGAAATCTTGTTGCCTCTTGACCACCCTTAGCCCTTGTACCCTTGTGAAGACCTTAGATCTTGGAGATGAAGCCTTGGTGGAAGTTTTTCCAAGGGAGAACTTCTCCTTGGGGTTTCGGCTAGAATGAGGAGGGAGGAGGGGAGCAAATGCAATTGATGGAAGGAAGAAAGAAACTCCCAAACCCCCCTCTTTATTACTCATTAAACAGGTAAATGAAGAGTCTCTCCATGACCCTTCATCTTCTTCTAAGCCTTAACCAATATCCACTTCATTTCCTCATAACATTCCCTTGCTAGATGAGTTGGTTAGAGCCTACATGGTTGTACAAGAGGTCCAAGGTTCAATCCTTGGCCCATGCACCTTATTTTTATTTTATTTTCCCTTTTTATTTTCTATTATTCTGAAAATCCCCTAAAAATTCCCCCATAATTATGTTCATATTTCTCATTAAAACCTCTTTATATTTATATAATTTCTACCTAAAATTCTCCAATAATTATGGTACTAAAAAGCCCATATAAGGCCCATTAGTACTTAATTTCTCAATTTAAATGAGAAAATATGGATTTCTAGGCCAAATTTCATATAAATATTTCTAGGCCCCTCGGAAAATTATCTAGACATGCTCAATATTTTAAGAAAATATTAAGAAAATATTAAGAAAATTTTCTTGGTCGTTACAAATTGTATCCCCAACTTCGAACTCTAGTGGTCTGCGCCGCACATCAGCATAACTCTTCTGCCTACTCTGAGCAGTTTCTATTCTTTGGCGGATGCTCTTTATAGCTTCTGTGGTATCCTTAATAAGATCAGTTTGAAACCCCATTTCTGTCTTCTCACTACCTTCATACCAACAGATAGGAGATCTGCACCTCCTACCATAAAGAGCTTCATAAGGCATCATACCAATAGTAGCTTGGTAACTATTATTGTAGGCGAACTCAGTTAAACATAAGTACTTGCACCAACTGCCCTTGAAATCTAATGCACAAGCTTTGAGCATATCTTCTAAAACTTGATTTACTCTTTCTGTCTGCCCATCATGTTGGGACCGGGTGCATGTTGACAAGGATACGAGTTCATAATTTTTAAAAATAATTATGTGCAGCGGAAGAATTAGCATAAATAATTTCTCAAATTATTTTAACCACGTATCTAGCATGCAACCTTATGATGTGTGGACATGATCATAAATTAAAATTTTGCAGAAAGTAAACTAATTTACTTAATACCTCGCGTAACTCGAAGTAAGGGACGAGATCCAACCGTAGCGTCCCTTGGAAGCTCCGCCTCTATTTGCGTCCACGCCGAGTTCTCTTCGGGATGACTTCGCAAAGCCACTAGTTTCGTGCCGACAAGAACTACTAGATTCTCCAAAGGCACGACAAGAATTTCAAGAGAGAGAGATGGAAACTAACCACCAAGTAACGGAATCAAGATTCCGTTGGAAGGAAGGAGTTGCGACCCGCTTCTTCTTCTTCTTCTTCTTCGGCACCTTCTTGGTGGAGATGGCTCACGGCAACTTGAAGGGGGCGCCGACCCTAGGGGAGGAGAGAGGGCGCCGACCCTAGAGAGAGAGAGAGGGCGCCGACCCTAGAGAGATAGAGGGAGAGAATAAGAGAGAGAGAGAGAGCTTGCTACTAAATCTCTTGATTAATTGGAATTCAAGGTTTGCCTTTGGTTCCTTTATATAGTAGTCTCTCCATTGCCAAGTCTCCCTTTTAACGGAATTAACGGAATAAATTTTCATAAAAAATTTATCTTATAAATTTTCTTATGAATTATTCCGTTATGCCAAGTTTTATTATAACTAACTTTATAATAAAACAAATACATCTCCTCTTTTATTATGGAATAAATTTTCATAAAATTTATTATATAAATTTTCTTATCATGGAAAAATCAATTCATAATTGATTTTATAAAATAAAATAAACCAATCCATGGTTCATTTTAATTTCCATAAAAAGAATAAATTTATTATATAAATTTTTCTTATCATGGAAAAATCAATTCATAATTGATTTTATAAAATAAAATAAACCAATCCATGGTTCATTTTAATTTCCATAAAAAGAATAAATTTATTATATAAATTTTTCTTATTATGGAAAAATCAATTCATAATTGATTTTATAAAATAAATCAATCCAAGGTTTATTTTAATTTCCATGAAAATAAATCTCTTTATATAAATTTCTTTATATAAATTTATTTATCCATAATTTTATAAAACAAATCGCGCTTGATTTATTTTATAATTTAAACCAAATAAATTGGTTTCCCTCCATGTGGTGGCCGGCCAAACCAAAGAGGGTGGGCACCCTCTTTGGCCGGCCACACCAAGTCAATCCCTTGCGAATTAAACTCATTTAATTCGTCCAATAAGCCTTCAAAAGACTTAGCCATTTTAAGCTTCCGGTGCGCCTCTGATAAATTCAGATTCGACTTATTTCTCTTGATCGAAAAATCCAATTTTCAACTCGTTTTAAATCCCTCAGATTACTCGTAGTGCGTGTGACTAAATAGGCTTTCGATTTATGTTGGCCGTCTATAATCAACCAATTATAAAACGATCATGAGTGACACCTAGTAGTACATCATGACCCCCAATTAATCGAAAGATCAACGGTTGACCTCAGAAATAATTCTGAAACCCTTCAGCAGCTCTAATGAATCGTGCCTCATTCCCTTCACCATCTTATACCCACTTGGTTCAGGACATGGTCTATGTGTGTCAGTCCCCACTAGGCTGACTACGTCACACCTAGCCCAAGTAACGTTCTCTCGTCCTTTGGATTTCTAATTACTCTCATGTATTAAAGAGACTCATACTCTAAACATGACAAGCTCTGGCCAGAGGCTTTGAGTAACAATCCGACGATAGGCCTTGGGTATACATCTCCTCGTAAGGAGTGGTGAATCCTTTGTAGGTTGTTCAAACATCTTCGGACACTTCGGCTTATACCCAACCATCCTGGGTCCACACCTCCTTGGAGATGCTTGCTTAAGATGTTAAAGCATAAGTCTCCATGACCAAGATGACTTGAACACTGCAAGTCAAAGGAACATCGCACTTAAGCTGCAGTAAGAACTTTACTGACATGTCTATATATAGACTACCATGTGAAGTTTTATAGCTAGTCACTCCAATGAACTAGTTCCCTTAACTAGCATCCATGTTTATCTCCGGACATCCCAATGTCACCAGCCAGTGAGAATTAGCTGATTAGAGAATAACTCATGCTAGTCTCAACAGAATTGATAGTGTCCGTATTTATCAATTCATCGACTAGGGACAATTTCAATACTTCACAATTGCACATGTAGAGATATCACTAGTTGTGAATTCATCACAAATTCTCTCATGCTGTGAATTGTATTGCGGACATTCAGTAAATGAGTTTAAGATCCCAATCAAATACACAAACATGTATACTCAAATAGTGAATTTTCATTTATTAAAATAAATGTTTACAATCATAAGGCGATTGCCTTAGGACACTTCTCTCATATTACTAACACATCAGTCTGAGGATGGAAAGCTGTGCTAAACTTCAGTTTGGTGCCAGGTGCTGTTTGTACACACTCCCAAAAGTACGAAGTGAAACGACCATCTCTATCGGAGATAATGGTCTTTGGAACTCCATGCAGTTGGATCACTTCTTGAACATATAATTGGGCTAGTCTTTCTATGAAGTAGAACACTTTGATTGCCAAGAAATGGGTAGACTTGGTCAATCTGTCTACAATTACCCAGATAGCATCATAGCCATTTATTGTCTTTGGTAGACCAACAATGAAGTCCATGGCTATGTCTTCCCATTTCCACTCTGGAATCTGTATGGGCTGTAGGACTCCTCCTGGCCTCTGGTGTTCTACTTTCAAGCTTTGGCACGTCAGGCAAGTACTGACATACTTAGCTACATCTCTTTTCATTCTAGACCACCAAAATCTTCTTTTCAAATCCTAGTACATTTTGGTAAAACCAGGGTGTATAGAATAGGGAGTTCTATGGGCTTTCTCAAGAATCTTCCTTCTTAGCTCCTCACTGTTAGGGACACATAGACGGTCTCCATAATAGAGTATCCCACTATCAGATACTCTAAGCTCTTTACTTTTTCCTTCTTGCATCTCTTGCTTGATCCTTTGAATATCAGAATCTTGATCTTGCTTTTTCTGTATATCCTCAAGCAGAGTTGACTCTAATGTCAATACGGATAATTGCTCATCTATGATCTCAACTCCATAATCTAATATCTCTTTCTGCAGTGGTGGTGGCATTGATGACAGGGACATCAAAGTTGCACAATTCTTCCTACTTAGCGCATCCGCCACTTTATTCTCTTTACCAGGGTGGTAGAGGATCTCATAGTCATAATCATTGACTAACTCCAACCATCTGATAGATCGCGTGCGTTTGCTAGAGGGGAGGGGAGGGGGTGAATAGCACTTTGTCGAATTCTCTACAAAATTGTTAGCACAATACAAACAAAATATGTAAAAACAAAAGAACAATGCTAACTCAGAGTGTTTTTACTTGGTATCCACCCGAACGGGTGACTAATCCAAGGATCCACGCGGTTGCACACTCTCCACTATGAAACTCTCCTTCAAGGTGGAGAAACCTTTACAAAGAACGTCTTCTTTCTCTTTACATGTTGCGATGAAGAACGAGAGGAAGATCTGATCACATGGGGCACGAACAACACTTTGTTACAGTAAAAAACCGTACCATTCACGTTCGAAAAAGTCCCTTTTTTATAAGAGAACAGGACAACTTCGTAAGCTGTCCAGACCCGCACCAGTCGACTGCCCCTGCTAGCCAACTGGGGCAGTCGATTGGCCTAACAATAAATGCCAGCCAACAGCTAGTTTTGCGGGGTGACCAGTCGACTGCCTCTGGTTCGAGGCTAAAAACTCTCTTTGAGTTTTGGCAGTTGACTGCCCTCGGGCCAGTCGACTGCCCAGCCTCTATACTCACTTACAATCCCTCAAAACACTCTCCTTCATGTATGCCTTCAGGTATGCTCCCTTGGCTCGCCCCTTGAAGTCTTCTTCCTCTGGCTATCGTCCCTCGGATGCGAACACAAGCCTTCCTTGGCTTGCCTCCATGCCACCCTTCACGTGTGCCCTTGAAGTCCACTTCCTGGCTTGCCCTTGGAGCTCTCCTCCCTCGGCTCTTGTCCCTCGGATATGTTCTCCATGTGTGATTCTCCAAGTCCTGCAAACTCAATCACATATATCAAATACAACACAACACCCTAACCTTAAACATATTGGCACACACACATCAAAACCATGATCTTCCCGATCATTCGTGGGACGATTGCCTCAACAATCTCTCCCTTTTTGATGTGTGGCAATATGTTTAAGTTAGGGATAAAATATACCAGTCAACAACAGTAAATAACAATAGAAATTGAAAACAAGACATAGTGAAACCAAGAGGAACCTCCCCCATAACCCATGTCTTCTCCCATTTTTAATTCTAAAACAAAGTTAAGTTGCAACCCTAACTTAACAGCAAGCAATATCAATTAAAAATATAAGACATAGCAAAACCTAAGAGGTAACCTCCCCCTTAACCTATGCCTTCATCCATTTTCATCATAATCCAAGTTATCCAAGTTAAGTAAAAAATTTAAGCTAAAAAGCTAAAAATCTAACTTAAACCACCCATTCTCCCCCTTTGACACCATCAAAATGATTGCCTCAAGCAACCCAACCCATGACATCAAATGAGAGAAATATGGATTTCTGAAAAATAACTCAGCAGGCTGAAATCAGGCGTGCCAGTCGACTGTCCTGTCAGTCTGATTTTTCAGCTCCTGAGCCGAATTTCAGAAACCTCCAATAAATTCTAAAATATTTCAAAAATTATAAAAATTTGCAGGCATGATTGATATAATATACTCTACAAGTAAAAATATCAGTTCGCAAAAAATTTTAAACATGCTTGACTTTTGACTAAAGTTCAAAATTATTGAAAACCACTAAGTTTGTATCTATCTTTCAACCTAGTTTTGAAATCATATATCTTCTAAACTTATGACAAAACACATAAGACATGAAATGGTTTTCAAATGTTTAAAATGTCCAACCATGATCTTTGGGCAAAATGTCCATTAATTAAACACATGTTTTCTCCATGGTTGGTCTATTTTTAATAATTTTGATACATTTAATGATTCAACACTATGCCACTAGCACAAGTGAACCAATTGTATTATCCTAATGGATCAAGCACCACTTTCTTAATCTATTACTCCAAGGTTCATCCTATACATCTACAAAACACATACCAAGGCATCTTCTTAAGGATGTAAACTCCGATTCGGAATGAAGCTTGGTAAAAATGTTGGTAAGGATTGACTTTGACTCAACATAGTGCAAGTCTATGTCATCCCTTGCTACATGGTCCCTAATGAAGTGATGGTTCACTTCAATGTGTTTTGTTCTAGAATGGTGAACCGGATTCTTAGTCAAATTGATTATGCTTACATTATCACACAAGACTTGACCTTGAAATAATGTAACTTATAATCCTCTAAGGTGTACATGATCCAAAGTAGTTGGGACACACAACCACCCATTGCCACATATTCGGTTTCCGTTGTTGATAGGGCAACACATGGTTGTTTCCTACTACTCCAACTAACTAAAGAAGACCCAAGGAATTGACATCCCCCACTAGTACTGTTCCTATCTGGTTTACATCCCGCATAGTCTGAGTCGGTGTATCCAATAAGATCAACATTTGGGGTTCTAGAATACCAAAGTCCGACATTAAGAGTATCTTTAACATACCTTAGGATCCTCTTAACTACTACCAAATGGGACTCTTTGGGACATGATTGGTACCTTGCACACATACCTACCGCAAATAGTATATCGGGTCTACTAGCGGTTAGATACAATAGACTACCAATCTGTTGGTGCAGGAAGCACCAGATCGAACCTTGTTTTGATATTGGCAAAGGATTCAAAGTTAAGTTTGTTTGTGATCTAACGTTGTTCACTGAGTGTGCAGAAAAAGCCCTAGCGAAGGGCTGCTAGGCACCTGGCGAAGGAATGTCAGGATACAAAGTCCTAGCGAAGGACTGCTAGGCAACTAGCGAAGGGCTGCTAGTCATCAAAGACCTGGCGAAGGGCTGCTGGGCACCTAGCGAAGGGCTGCTAGGATACAAAGCCCTAGCGAAGGAATGCTAGGCACCGGGCGAAGGACTGCCAGTACCCAAGACCTGACAAAGGACCGCCAGGCAAAAGTCCAACCAAAGGAGTGGTTGGCATCAGGTAATTCTCCCGAGAGGAGTAGGTGAGGACGCGTTCCCCGTCGAGGGAACAGTAGGCGTCGGTTCGACCTAGGGCTCCATTTTGAAGACCAAAGTCAGAACCAAGACAGCTAAGGCTATATAAAATAATAATTAATTGCTTTATTGTGTTTTGGACTAACCCTGGATGCAGGACCGAAGGAACGTGTGTCTGCAACTCAGAGAGCCTTAAAGGAATGAGGCAGTAGCTGAGCAGGGCGCCCTGAGTGTCCAGGGCGCCCTCAAGGTGAACCAAAACCAAGCGAAGCAAAAAGGGCTTCGGCTGCTTACTGGGCAAGGCGCCCTCAGCAGCCAGGGCGCCTCCGCGCCCAAGACTGCGATGCTTCAGCTTTATCCACAGCCGAGATTTCTGCGCGGAAGAAGTCAGCCAAGGCACCCTCTACGACCAAGGCGCCCCTAGAGTCAAACTTATCCCTATTCGGATGGGATAACTGTTGACGAGCTAAATCCGGATCGGCTGACACGTGGCAGGGCGCCCCCGACGTCCAGGGCGCCCCAGGGTGCTATAAATAGCACCCAACGCCCAAGCCTTCAACAACAACTTAGTACCAAAGCTTCCATGCTCTTCTGTGCTCACGCCTTGTTTCGGAAACTGCCCAACTCGAGCGACGACGTCCTGTTGCTCCGGAAAGTCAACCTACAACCGGACGTCGGTAAAAGAAAGATTTTTTTTATTAAAAGTTTATAGTGCTATACTTGTAAATCTATTTTTGTAAACTGATTTTGCGTTCATATAGAATTGCCCAAAGTAAACGATCAACGATCGTGGGCCTTGGAGTAGGAGTCGACCTAGGCTCCGAACCAAGTAAAAAATACTGTGTTCGCGTGTTTTGTTTCTTTCCTCTGTGCAAATTGCTCTCTCCATAAATTCGAAAAGTTTTGTCGATATTCACCCCCCTCTATCGACTCTATCGATCCAACAAGTGGTATCAGAGCGGGGAAGCTCAAATTTGGTGCAACCACCAATTTGAGAGTATTTTCGGATTTTTTTTAATTTTTTTTTTTTGTTGATTGAGGTTGGTGCAACACCACTCAATCTCATTCGCTTTTTAGAGTACCCTAGGACACCCTAGGGTCTCGGCCAACATGAAGGAAGCAAAACCCAGAACTTTAAGTTCAAGGGTTTCGGCCAGCATGTTTTAAAGGTCTAAAAATATGTTAAAAATCATGATAATGTTATTTAATGTTTCCTTATGATGTTTAGAAGTTAGGTATAATTTTTGGGAATTTTTGGAGTACCCTAGAGACCCTATGAGTTTCGGCCAACAACAAGGAAAGGAAACCAAGAACCCTATGTTTGTGGGTTTCGGCCACCATGATTTTGGGGTTTATAATTATGCCAAAAATCTTGATGATGTTGATTAATGTTCCCTTATGATGTGTAGTAAGTAAATATAATTTTTGGGAATTTTTGGGGTACCCTAGAGTACCCTAGGGTATAGGTAATTAGGAGGTATGCTTAAGTAAGGTGAAGGAATACCATGTTAACTAAACCTATAGCTTATATGTCATGAAATATACGTTAGGTCATAGAATGTTTAGACATATGCCATGATTTAGGAATGATATATATGTATGACATGATGTATGAATGATATGTATGTATGCCATGTCTTATGAATGATATGAATGCATGCCATGCTTGTGTGTGTATGCCATACTATATGAATGATGTGTACCTATGCCATGTCTAATAATAGAAATGATGAATGAAGGCTAAGTATGATGAATGAATGAATATGCTATGCATGATGATGCCTTTAAGGCATAATGATGATGAAAGAATGATGAACGAATGAATATGCTATGAATGATGATGAATGAAGAAGCACATGAAAGCATTCATTTTATTTTATGGGCTTGTACCGGACCTAAGTAAGGTCCACGGTTCTGGACTACCGATGATGCTGTCCACGGTTCGGGACTACCGATGATGCTGTCCTTACGGTTCGGGACTACCGATGAAGCTGTCCTTACCCTAGTAGGTCGAGATTAGCTACCTCGTATTTACTTAGGGATGCGCGCATATGATGAATGAATGTGGTACAAGCCAGGGCCCAATGCATGTTATGATTATGTTCAAGTATTTAAAAGCATGTTTTCAAGATTAAGCATCCTTATATATATATATATATATATATATATATGCACGATTGTCACATGCATCCATTCATGTTATGCATTATGTTATGAAAAGTATGTTTACGAAAAGTATGTTATGAAGATATGTTCATGCCATGAATTTATTTATGTTTATGCCATGATTTTATTTATGTGTATGCCATGATTTTATTTATGTTTATGCCATGATTTTATTTATGTTTATGCCATGATTTTGTTGATGTTTATGCCATGATATTATTTAAGCTTATGCCATGATATTATTTAGGTTTATGCCATGATGTTATTTATGTTTATGCCATGATTTGATGCTAGTTTAGAATGCCATGCTTTAATTATGTTTATGATAGTTTAGGATGCCATGATTTTATCTATGTTTATGTTAGTTTAGGATGCCATGATTTTATGCTAGTTTAGAATGCCATGCTTTACTTATGTTTATGATAGTTTAGGATGACATGACTTTATCTATGTTTATGCTAGTTTAGGATGCCATGATTTTATGCTAGTTTAGGATGCCATGGTTTAATTATGTTTATGTTACGTTAGAATGCCATTATTTTGTTCATGCTCATGCTAGTATGGGATGCCATGATTGTAATTAGATTTATGCCATGATTTTATTTATGTCTATATCAAGTATTATGCCATGCTATGATTGTTTACGATGTTTATGTTATGTCAATAATTATGCCATACCCGAATGTTTATGGTTATGTTTATGCCATGCTATGAATGGGGTGAAGCTATGTCCATGACATGTCAAATGAATGCTAAGTGATGCTAAGGATGATGTTCTAAGTAAAGCGCTAAGAGTGCTAATGTTTCATATGTTTATGATTAAGTGACGGACGATTTTAGTGAGTAGGAAAGAGTCTTACTAAGCCTGTGTGCTTATAGTTTTATTTTCTTATACCGCAGACCACGCAAAGGAACAGTAAGGAAGCAGCAGGAGGGCTTTGCAGAATGTGTGTGATAGTGACTTGGCCAAGAGACCATATGTTCGGTTACCTTATGATAGAACCTTACCTTTACTACTAAGTACTTGAATATGACTATGACTCTATGATATGATGCTAAAGTATGACAGAATGCTAAAGTATAACATGATGCTAAGTATGACATGATGCTAAGTATGTTATGATGCTAGGAATGGTAGAAAGTGCATGTAGGTGTAAGTTTAAAGTTTTCCGCTGCGTTATGATGTCTACATGCCCTAAGTATGTTAACGTAACACCGCTTTATGGTGGTCAAAGAAAAAAAAAAGCGGGTGTTACACCTTGTGGGTGGAGAAACCTCGCCACAACCAAAAGCACACTCAAGGCACAAAGAAGACTACTAACAAGCCTTAACCAAGCTTGTTTCGTCAAGAAACTCAGCCACCAAGAAGTCTTCTTTAAATAGGACTCGGGGCTGATTTCTCGCTACCAGTCGACTGCTCCCAGGGCAGTCGACTGGTGCCAGCCAAATTCGACCGTTGACACTCCCAACGTTCGAATTTGCCAGCTTACCAGCCACCTACCAGTCGAGTGCCCCCAAGGCAGTCGACTGGTCCCAGGCCAGAACTCTTCTGTGAGTTTTATCAGTCGACTGCCCTACTCACTCACCTAGGATTTTCCTTCCCGAGTATATTTCACTCGCACTCGTACCCTCACGACTCGACTGACTCCTCCACAGTAGCCTCGACTGTCGCCTTCACACCCTCTTCATCTTCGGCTCCCGTCCCTCGGATGCACGCAAGCCTCCAGCTTGCCTCCATGCCATCCTTCACGCATGCCTCGAAGTCCGCGCCCATCAGCTCATCGTCCCTGATCTCCAAGGTCCCTCGTTTGCACACAAGCCTCCAGCTTGTCTCCATGCCACCCTTCACCATACCGAGGCCATCCAATCTAGTCCATATGTGTAATCTGTACAACCTGCACACTCAACATACACATATGAGATAACAAGGGAAAACCTAACTTAAACTCTTTGCCCAAACATCAAAACCTATGGTCACTCCGGACCATCTTAGAGCCGATTGCTCGAACAATCTCCCCCTTTTTGATGTTTGGCAATCCGTTTAAGTTAGGCAAAGCAAAACAGTAGTCAATAGCAAAAAACCAATGCTAAATAATGCATATGCAATGCATACATGGATCTTATCCCAAGGCATCCTACACCTAACCCTCCAAGTTAGGATTTTTCACACCTAGCCCTCCAAGCTAGGACTTTCTACACCTAGCCCTCCAAGCTAGGACTTTTCACCAAAATGGGCTTTTTAAAGCTTTTCCCAAGCTCCCCCTACATTGGACTTACAAAGACTTTTTAAGAACCTCTCTAAGGCTCCCCTTACGCCAAAAATGGAGCAACCATGCTCCCCCTTAAACTCAACTCCCCCTAAAACTAGGGTTTCTTGCAAAGATAAGTTTGGTTTCCCAACTTAAACCCAAACTTCTCCCCCTTTGTCATACATTAAAAAGAACCCAACAGTATCTCAATTATTAGTTCTTTTAATTCCCAATGATCCTAAACAACGTGTACTAACCCCCCATACACTTGTTTCTTATCATTTGGACCAAAGTCAACTGCTGGATACCCACACCAGCCCTAACCAGTCGACTGCCCCCAGGGCAGTCGACTGATACTCTGATTTCAGTCTTTTCTGGCCAAATTCCGAATTGCGCCAGAAATTCCACAAGTCTCCAAAAATTCCCAAATTTTGTGGAGAACTTTGTGGTACCCATACCTACTTGGGAAAAATACATTTCACCATGTATCTATCCCCATTCATAAGTTTGATACAAAATCCAAAAGTTTTCTTATGAAAATTAAGGCAAATAGGAGACAACCTCCCCCTTAACCCATGCCTTCTCCCAATTTTCATTTTCAATGGGTTAAGTTCTACCCAACTTAACACCCTAACACCAAGTTAGGTTCTACCCAACCTAACAACCAAGTTCTTCTCCCTTGGACACCATTAAAGGCATGTTCCCCAAGCACCCTTATCCCTAGTGTTAATAAGAACTCAACAAAACTTTAAACACTCCAAAAAGATTGCAAGCACATTTGCTAGGACATACCCTATCCTAGAAAACTATGATTTGATTAAACTATCACATGTGCTTGACTTTTTGATACATTCTTCTAATTTCCTCAAAAGTTTGACATTTGTATCAAGTTGAAAATCAACCTAAGATTCCATGTGTTTTTCAAGACTCACACTTATAATTTCACACATGGTGTTGTCCTTAATTCTTTTCTCGTTTTCCTATCATAGTATGATAACCTCTCTCTCAACCCTAGACACATAAGGAAGCTTCCAAGGACTTGTCATTCAAAAGTCATCCAATGAATTCTAAAACTTCCAAACCATATGATATCACACCACAAAATCTTATATTCTCACAATCCTTTCCTATGGTTTCAACTTTTGGAACTTCTGATCATCCACTAGGCCTATTCTACCTTAGCCCTCACTGATCAGTCGACTGCCCAAATGGCAGTTGACTGCAAAAACATACAGTGTGCATTTTGGCTCGGACCAGTCGACTGCCCCCAAGGCAGTCGACTGATACATGATTTTCAGGTTTTCAGGCCGAAATTCAGAAATACCCTAAAAATTCTACAAATCTCAAAAAATTCTGAAATTTTGTGGGGAGACTTGTGAAGCCAATATCTACTTGGGAAAAATACGTTTCCAAATAAATGTACTCCAGATCCTAAGATTGGCACGAAATCCAACTCCTTTCTAAAGTTTATCACTTTAACTCCTCCAAAAAGTCCTAATCTAGGCTTCTCTTCAATGCATCCTCTTATGATTGATCATAATTCATTCTTAGCACTGAATTACATGGTGTTTGCCCATTAAACCTTAATTTTACCAACTATAACCCTAAACTCACACTTTTCTCCCTAAATTCCCTTTTTAATGTGCCTAAATCTAGGATTATGACTTACCCAAGTCTTCCAATCCCTTTGGCACATCTCATCTAATTCCTTGGGAGAAAAACTTTTGAGATCCATCTATCATAGATCCCGAAGGCTTTTAGAGCTCCCCCTTGAGCTCTGAGCCTTAGCCACCTCCCTAGGTGACTTAACCCACACTAGACCACATCGGTGTCCCACCGATGACTCTTGGCCTACAAATGTGACCTTCTTAACCTTGGACACTTTGCCCTTGGTCAGGTCACTCCTTTTCCCTTCGAATGACACTCCCTTGCCATCCTTGGACTTCTCCTCCTTACCATGATTGTATGCCTTCCCAGCATACTTCTTTTTGTTGATCTTAGAGGTCTTAGACCGGTATCCCAATCCCGATCTATGGTAGTTGGTTTTTAGACTACCCAACACCATGTCTAGACCTTTTGATCCAATCGTGAATCTTTCTAGGGCTATTTCTAAAGTATTAAGCCTTGCCCTTAAGGCTTGATTTTCCCTTTCTAAGTTTTGAACCTTTGAGTCTATATGTCCACTTTGGATATTCCTAGACCTACCCATGTTCCTAGGCACATTCCTCCCCTTCTTGGAACTAGTGCCTCGATCCTTAGGTCTAGAGGTCTTGAATTCATGATGCATGCTCTTTATAGGATTATGATCTATCTTGTTAGCCCTAGTCCTATCATTGTATCTAAATCCAAAATTATGCACCATCAGACAATTTTCATTAATATTAGCATGCATGGATGAATGGTGAATTCTATTTCTATCATGCAAGGAGGATCTTGAATTTAAATTGCATTTTGACCTAGGGTTAGGAATTACCTCCCTTACCCTTGGAGTTCCTCCTTGTTGTGAAATTCTCTTCTTCCTTTGCTCTTTCTCCCATCTCCTCAAGTGCTCCATCTTCTTGAGCTCTCCACTCTTTGGGCACTTGGTGTGGTAGTGCCCTAGCTCACCACACGTGAAGCATCTAATCTCCTTTTTCTTTTCTTGGGCTCCTCCAATCCTACAACCCACGTTAGATTTAAATCGAATGGACTCGGGTTTAGATTTTACCTCCTTTTTACCTTTCGGGCAGTTGTCCTTGTAGTGCCCCTTTTCGTTACACCCAAAGCACATGATGTGTTCCTTCTTCTTGGCTTTGGTGGAGGTGGAGGCTAGGTTGACTTCTTCAACCTTGGATGATGTAGATGCTTCCTCTTGTTCCGGCATGGTTGAGGGTCTCTCCTTCCCCTCAATTCTTGAAGTCGACACTTCATCTTCTTCTTTTGATTAGGTGGATGTCCTTACACTCAATTCTTCCACCTCACTTGATGATGTTGATAATTCTTTTCCTTTTTCTTCTTCTTGAGCCATTTGACTTATCTCCTCGGGCTCTTGAACTAGTGTAGGGTTTTTATGGATTTCTTCTATCTTTTTCCATAGATCACATGCATCTTTATATACCCCTACACTACTCAAAACATGGTTAGGCAAAATATTAATCAATGTACTAATTACCTTCTCATTTGCCCTAGAATAAGCTTGTTGCTCTTGAGTCCAATATCTAGGACGAAGCTTCTTTTCGTGCTTGTCCTTTGGAACTTCGAAGGGCTCGTCTATTACCATCATACACTCCCAATCTATGTCAAACCACGTCTTCATGCGCATCATCCAATACCCGAAATCTTCATTGTTGTAGGGAGGTGGAGTGTAGATGTCATCCCCTAGTTTGTCTTCCATTGTTCTTCTTCCTCTAGCGTGCGCTCCCTCGGTGGTTAGTCTGATCAAGAGCGGTCCTCGCTCTGATACCATGTAACGCCCGCCTTTTTTTTTTCTTCCATAAGCGGCGTTACGTTAACATACTTAGGGCATGTAGACATCATAAGGCAGCGGAATAACTTTAACTTATACATTCCCTATTATCATTCTTAACATAACGACATGGAAACTCGGCATAATGACTTCATACTTAAACATCATATCGTGTCATACTTAACATCACATCATAGAGTTCCATAAGTCATTATTCAAGCATATAAGTGACCAAAATAAAGTTCTAGCATAAACGGTAAACATAGGGTTTCCTGGGCCAAGTCACTACCACACACATGCGTTCTTGCCCTCCTGCTGCTTCCATCATTGTCCCCTTGAATGATCTGCGGTATAAGGAAATAAGACTATAAGCACACAGGCTTAGTAAGACTCTTTCCTACTCACAAAAACCATTCATCATCTTATAATGAGCACATGAAACATTAACATACGTGGTGCTCTACTTAGAACATAACATCTTGAATCACTGATCATATACATAGCATGGCATGAACATAAACGTAAGCGAACATTCCTAACATGGCATAAGACATGGCATAACGTAAACATAGTAAACATTCTAAGCATGACATACTACGCGGCATGAACATAAGCATGATAACATTCTAAGCATAGCATACTACGTGGCATGAACATAAGCATGATAACATTCTAAGCATGGCATACTATATGGCATAAGCATAAACATAATAAACATTCCTAGCATGACATAATACATGGTATATTCATAACATAATAAACATTCCTATCATAGCATAATACATGGTATAAGCATCACATAATAAACATTCCTAGCATGGCATAATACATGGTATATTCATAACATAATAAACATTCCTATCATTGCATATGAGCGTCTTCTTAGCATAATCATGACATAGATTAATTACTTTCATGCATCTTTTCTTAACATAAAGCACAAGCATAAACATTATTAGCATAGCATAATGCATAAGATGAATGAATGCATGAGTGGAATGCATATACATAAGGATGCTTAACTTTTAAAACATACTTTTAAATGCTTAAACATAATCATCATATCATTGGGCCCTGGCTTGTACCACATACATACATCATAAGCGCGCATCCCTAAGTAAATACGAGGTAGCTAGCCTCGACCTGCTAGGGTAAGGACAGCATAGTCGGTAGTCCCCGAACCGAGGCGTTCTTAAGGTGCCCATCCCTGTTGCACAGCTTCGGTAGTGCCAGAACCGTGGACAGCATAGTCGGTAGTCCAGAACCGGGGCGTTCTTAAGGTGCCCATCCCTTGGACCCATACTTCGGTCCGGTACAAGCCCATTCATAAAGTAAAATACTTTACATGCTTCATCATTCATAAGACATTCATGGCATCTTTAACATAGCATAACTTGTTACGGCTCGGCCCGTCTACCGGCCCATTTACCGGTCCTCACGACCGTCGTACCGTCGACCATCGACCGTGCCGTTTAGCATATTTATGCCTTAAAGACATAAGCATCATCTTTCATTCATAACATGGCATGCATCTTCTTTCATAAAACATGGCATGCATCATCATTCATAAAACATGGCATTCATCATTCTTATCATGAACTTAAACGTAACATACTTATCATGGCATCATTCTTATCGTGAACATAAACATAACATACTTATCGTGGCATCATTCTTATCATGAACATAAACCTAACATACTTATCGTGGCATCATTCTTATCATGAACATAAACCTAACATACTTATCATGGCATCATTCATAACATGAACATACACAATAACATAGCATGGTTCTTAACATAACATGAGCATATAACATAGCATGGTTCTCTACATAACATAAGCATACATAGGTAGGACTTCCATACACATGCTACCTACCATCCAAGTGCATGGCATAAAACATGAGACATTCATAAATAACCCTATTAAGCATGGCATCCAATCATAACCCTAAAACATGAAATATAACACATGGTGCTTAAACATTAGGGTTATGGGTACATGATTTCTACCACATGCTTGAACCTATCCATATAAATACTTTATGGTAAGCATAAACCATCATTCTTTGAACCCTAACTCCACCCCAAACCCTAGATGCATGGCTTGGCCGAAACCTATAGGTGGAGTTCCATCAATTCCATAAACATGTACAATAGCATTAGGTAAAGGAACAACCATACATCATCTATGAGACCATAGGAAGCCATTGGGGCTCTTGATTAGGGTTAACCCTAACCTTTGGCCCACCTTCCTAGGGCTGGCCGAAACATGTAAGGCCATGGGGGCATGGAAAAATTCCATTAAAATCCCCAATCAATCATTAAACATCAACCATACCTTACCATAGGGGCCATTGGGGCCCTTACTTAAAGTAAGTCCTAACTTTTACCCTATTAGCACCCCTTGGCCGAAACTCATAGGGTCTCTAGGCCATGTGAAAGTTCACATAATCATCCTCCATCTCCCTCATATCATGATAATACATAAAACACATACTTGGAGTTTTAGACCCAACCCTACCCAAGGGTTCTTGAAGTTGGCCGAAACTTTAGGGGGTCCTAGGGTACCCCAAAAATTCTCAAAAATTATATTTAATCTCTAAACATCATAAGAGCACATTAGACAACATGATTTAGATTTTTATCATCATTATAGACCAAGAACCCATGGTGACCGAAACCTATAAGGTTAGGTTCATGGGTTTTCTTTGGTTTTCCAACATAACATCACATACAAGACTTTCATATCATGTTAATCTTCAAGAAAAGCCATTATACCACAGGTGAGGGAGTCTTACCTTGGTTGATCTTGAGTATAGACCTTAGATTTGGAAGAAGGATGAAGATCTTGTTGCCTCTTGACCACCCCTAGCCCTTGTACCCTTGTAAAAGCCTTAGATCTTGGAGATGGAGCCTTAGGAGAACTTTTTCCAAGGGAGAACCTCTCCTTGGGTTTCGGCTAGAATGAGGAAGGAGGAAGAAAGAAACTCCCATTCCCCCTCTTTATAACACATTAAGGAGGGTAAGTGAAGAGTCATGGTGTCTCTTCATCTTCCCTTAAGCCTTAACTAAACTCCATTTCATTCCCTCATAACATTCCCTTGCTAGGTGAGTTGGTTAGAGCATGCATGGTTGTAGAAGAGGTCCAAGGTTCAAATCCTTGGTGCATGCTTTAATTTTTTTTAATTTTATTTTTTTATTATTCCGAAAATCCCTTAAAAATTACCCCATAATTATGTTAATATTTCCCATTAAAATACCTTTATATTTTTATAACTATTTACCTAAAATTCTCCAATAATCATGGTACTAAAAAGCCCATCTAAGGCCCATTAGTGCCTATTTCCTCAATTTAAATGGAAAAATATGGATTTCTAGGCTAAAGTTCGTATTAATATTTCTAGGTCATTCGGAAAATTATCTAGACATGCTCAATATTTTAAAGAAAATATTAAGAGAATTTTTCGGGTCGTTACAATCCCCCATACCTCGTGAAAGTTCGTCCTCGAACTTAGAATAACTCCGGGTACTTGCGCCTCATCTCATCCTCGCGTTCCCAGGTAGCTTCCTCGAACCGTTAACTTTGCCATAGGACCTTGACTAAGGGTACTTCCTTACTCCTTAGCTTCTTGATTTCCC
>JAGFNQ010006909.1:157977-186694 GCA_024364735.1 Boesenbergia rotunda
TCAGAACCAAGACAGCTAAGGCTGTATAAATCTAATAAATTATTATGTTATTGTGTTTTGGACTAACCATGGATGCAGGACCGAAGGAACGTGTGTCTGCAGCTCAAAAAGCCTCAAAGGAGAGAGGCAGTTACTGAGTAGGGCGCCCGGAGCGTCCCGGGCGCCCCCAAGGGCCATACAAAACAAGTAACAAGAATAATGGTTCGAATACACACTGGGCCGGGCGCCCCCGCTGCTCCCGGGCGCCCCCTGCGCTGCGGGCGCCCCCATGCGCATACATCGAACCAGAAGCCTTCGAAGCCAAGAGATGAGGTCTTGACCCGGTCAATACGGGCGCCCCGAACGACCCGGGCGCCCCGATCAAAGCGGATCCAGAGGATCAGACGCGATCGAGGTTTGTGCGGATCAAAAGCCACGTGGGGGCGCCCCCTAGCCCTATATAAAGGGCCCTCGACCCCAGGCTTCCAACAACAATTCTTTCAACGCCTCAAAGCTCCTCTACGCTCGTGCCTTGCTCCAAAAACGCCTCACCTCGAGCCTACGACATCCCGCTGCCCCGAAAAAGAGTCGATACACTCCGGACATCGGTAACGAAGAGCTTAATATTTGTTTGTTATTTTATTGCACTATCTCTGTAATTGAAATTATTGTAATCTATTTGCGCGAATATAGAATTGTCCATAGTAAACGGTCAACCACCGTGGGCCTTGGAGTAGGAGTCGACACAGGCTCCGAACCAAGTAAAAACCACTGTGTCTTTGTGCTGTGTCTCGTATTTTTATTTCCGCTGTGCACTTACTCTTAGTTTTCTGAAAAAGAATGATTTTCGATATTCACCCCCCCCCCCCTCTATCGGTTTTTCACGATCCAACAATATATTTTGCAGGTTTGGAATTCCCAGGGCTATAATAAGTGACCAAGGATCTCATTTTTGCAACAAACACATGAAGGCCCTACTTAGCATGTATGGGGTTGTACACAAGGTTTCTACTTCTTACCATCCCCAAACAAATGGCCAAGCTGAAATTTCAAATAGAGAAATCAAAGCAATTTACCGTTGGGCCTAATAGGAAAGATTGGAGCAAGAGGCTCGATGATGCACTATGGGCCTATAGAATGGCATACAAGACACCAATTGGAATGTCTCCTTACCGCTTAGTGTATAGTAAAACTTATCATCTACCCGTGGAAATAGAGCACAAAGTATATTGGGCGGTGAAGGCTTGCAACTTTGATGCTACTAAGGTGGGAGAAGAGAGGAAGCTTCAACTCCAAGAACTTGAGGAAATAAGACTAGAAGCATTTGAAAACTCAAGAATTTATAAGGAAAAGACCAAGAACTTCCATGACAAACATATCATGAGGAAAGAATTCCAAATTGACGATAAGGTCTTATTGTACAAGTCAGGGCTCAAGTTGATTAAGGGTAAGTTGAGGTCAAGATGGGAAGGTCTATTTCTTGTAACTAACATTTTTCCCTATGGTGTAGTTGAAATTAAAGATGAAGCTAATAATTTTGTTTGGAAAGTCAATGGCCACCGGCTCAAGAAGTACTTTGAAGAATTTAAGGAGCTAGAGGTGGATGGATTGGACATCAAAGACGCTAAGAACCTAAAGGGGAGTTTTCTTTTCTTGAGTTTTTATTTCATTGTAAATATCATTTGATTGTTTTCAAGTAGTTAAATTTTCTTTTACTAAGAGTTTTTTATAATAAATGTTTAGGAAGTGTAGATTGAATAAATAGTCATTGTAGATACCATGCTATTCCTTTTTGGCACCTTATTTCTTACATGATTAGGAATAAATGTATTCCTCTAGGTTTTCTCTATATCATTTTAGAGTCTTTTGAAAACAAATTAAATTTGGTTGTCAAAACTTAGGATTTGAGTCAATGGATGAAAATTTTTGGTTGCTTGAGTACTACTTACTTATGGACTCTTAATTGGTGAATTGAGATGAATTCTTTTTACCTAATGAGGACTTAGCTTCATTTTTGAAATACACACATGCGATTGTACTCTAGAACTTGCTTAGGTTTTTTCAAAAGCATATTTCTATGATTGGACCACATTTGTAAAGGTTAATCACTTTGTCTTCCCTTTTTCATATAATTGTTGCAACATATCTTGTTGATTCATGCCTTATTCTTTTTCCTTCCCCTATTTTTCTGGTCATAACCATATTTCTCTATAGACTTGGTTACTTGGGATTTTTCTTGATGTTACTTTGCCCGAGACGGACAAAAGTTTAAGTGTGGGGAGGTGGCTGTGCTTTTAAATGGTTTTGTTGAGAAAGGATGTATTTTGAAGTTTATTATCTGTTTTTATGGATTTTAAGATAGATTTTTTATGGATTCCAAATGTATTGATGGGACTTAAGAAATGGAAGAGTATGAGGGATGCAATGCAAAAATAGAAAAAAAGAAGAAAAGAAAGTGAAAAGGTGTGCCAATTAGATGGAGTGGTGTATCAAAGATTAGCTGTGAGTATTGAGAAGTGAAGATCACTTTTGGAGCAATTTGATATCTAAATATTGTTCGGTGTTTCAACTCTATGACGCTAATTTCGAAAGGATTGGGAGCTCACAAGGTTAGTTCCTAGTGATACTTTTCAAGTCTACCAAAAAGTTTTCAATTAGACATGGAATTGGCAAGTGGAATTATCTTCAAAAGTTCAAATCATTGCAAGAACTGAAGTGGAGATGAGGGAGTAGTATCTGTATGTTGGAGGTAGTTGAAGCTGTAGAAAAAAAAGAAAACACAACAAGAAGGTGAAAAAAAATAGAAATCAGAAAAAAAAAAGGAAAGGAAAGTAAAGAAAAGATAAAGGGAATCATGAAGGTTCAAAAGATGGATAGATTTTTGTATTTGAAGTCGAGAATAAGAAGCTAGATGGGTTAGGATTCAGAGTTGATTGGAAGAGAGAAAAAAATATCAGCAGAAATAGTTCAGAATTCTGGAATCTCAGCTACTGATCAGCCCCTGACCGGTCACCAGTCTGATCAGGGAGGACCAGTCCGATCACCAGAACGATCAGGCAATGTCTGATCGGTCTCTAGGCTGATCAGTGAAGCTGACACAATACAGAACACTGCATTCAGTATTGAACCTCCTCCAAATCAGCTGATACTCACTTCCCTTGGCTCGGAATTCATTAGAGGCTACCATGAGAGAGCAAAGTACATTAGAAATAGTTTTGAGTATCCAAGTCTTCTATTTTTCCTTACTTTCACATATTTCTTCTTCATGTTATATTTCATTACCATATTTCTTTCCTCATCATATCATATTTTTCTATTTTCTTTATCATGAGTCTTTGGTATCAAAATTCATGGAACTCCTTTTTCATTCTATTCATTTCATATTTCCTAAATTTGTTCTAATAAACCTTTGTAGATGTGGATCCATGTCAAGAATGATGGTGGAGAGTAGATAATAAGCAAGCTTATGGTAGTTCAAGAAACATGTTGTGTTTGAGTGAACTCTACTTTCATTGAAATGTAGAACTTAGGGAGAGAGCTATTAAAAATCCCTTTGGAAGGTTTTGTGTGTTGAGTTCATCTCAATGAGTCATGAAGGAGGAAGTAAGCTAAGTTGTAGATTTAAGGACAAGATACTAGTCTATTGAGCTTAAATTTTTGAGAATCGACAACCCTAGGTAATTTCTTTTCAATGACTTCTTACTATGATTAAGAATAATCTATGAGGGATACATCTTTAGTTTGCTAGTAGCTTGTGCGAGACGCCCAAGAATAAGTGTGGGGGAGTTGATAACTTTCATTTTGTTGATTAAATTAGGCCCTCAAATCCATGTTTTGATCCCTTTTCATATGCTTAAGTTTGCATTTGTAACGCCCGCTTTTTTTTTCTTCCATAAGCGGCGTTACGTTAACATACTTAGGGCATGTAGACATCATAAGGCAGTGGAATAACTTTAACTTATACATGCCCTATTACCATTCTTAACATAATGACATGGAAACTCGGCATAATGACTTCATACTTAAACATCATATCGTGTCATACTTAACATCACATCATAGAGTTCCATTAGTCATTATTCAAGCATATAAGTGACCAAAATAAAGTTCTAGGACAAACGGTAAACACAGGGTTTCCTGGGCCAAGTCACTACCACACACATGCGTTCTTGCCCTCCTGCTGCTTCTATCATTGTCCCCTTGAATGATCTGCGGTATAAAGAAATAAGACTATAAGCACACAGGCTTAGTAAGACTCTTTCCTACTCACAAAAACCATTCATCATCTTATAATGAGCACATGAAACATTAACATACTTGGTGCTCTACTTAGAACATAACATCTTGAATCACTGATCATATACATAGCATGGCATGAACATAAACGTAAGTGAATATTCCTAACATGGCATAAGATATGGCATAACGTAAACATTATAAACATTCTAAGCATGGCATACTACGTGGCATGAACATAAGCATGATAACATTCTAAGCATAGCATACTACGTGGCATGAACATAAGCATGATAACATTCTAAGCATGTCATACTATATGACATAAGCATAAACATAATAAACATTCCTAGCATGGCATAATACATGGTATATTCATAACATAATAAACATTCCTATCATAGCATAATACATGGTATAAGCATCACATAATAAACATTCCTAGCATGGCATAATACATGGTATATTCATAACATAATAAACATTCCTATCATAGCATATGAGCGTCTTCTTAGCATAATCATGACATAGATTAATTACTTTCATGCATCTTTTCTTAACATAAAGCATAAGCATAAACATTATTAGCATAGCATAATGCATAAGATGAATGAATGCATGAGTGGAATGCATATACATAAGGATGCTTAACTTTTAAAACATACTTTTAAATGCTTAAACATAATCATCATATCATTGGGCCCTGGCTTGTACCACATACATACATCATAAGCGCGCATCCCTAAGTAAATACGAGGTAGCTAGCCTCGACCTACTAGGGTAAGGACAGCATAGTCGGTAGTCCCCGAACCGAGGCGTTCTTAAGGTGCCCATCCCTGTTGCACAGCTTCGGTAGTGCCAGAACCGTGGACAGCATAGTCGGTAGTCCAGAACCGGGGCGTTCTTAAGGTGCCCATCCCTTGCACCCATATTTCGGTCCGGTACAAGCCCATTCATAAAGTAAAATACTTTACATGCTTCATCATTCATAAGACATTCATGGCATCTTTAACATAGCATAACTTGTTACGGCTCGGCCCGTCTACCGGCCCATTTACCGATCCTCACGACCGTCGTACCGTCGACCATCGACCGTGCTGTTTAGCATATTTATGCCTTAAAGACATAAGCATCATCTTTCATTCATAACATGGCATGCATCTTCTTTCATAAAACATGGCATGCATCATCATTCATAAAACATGACATTCAACATTGTTATCATGAACATAAACGTAACATACTTATCATGGCATCATTCTTATCATGAACATAAACATAACATACTTATCGTGGCATCATTCTTATCATGAACATAAACCTAACATACTTATCGTGGCATCATTAACATAAAACTAACATACTTATCGTGGCATCATTCTTATCATGAACATAAACCTAACATACTTATCGTGGCATCATTCTTATCATGAACATAAACCTAACATACTTATCATGGCATCATTCATAACATGAACATACACAATAACATAGCATGGTACATAACATGAGCATATAACATATCATGGTTCTCTACATAACATAAGCATACATAGGTAGGACTTCCATACACATGCTACCTACCATCCAAGTGCATGGCATAAAATATGAGACATTCATAAATAACCCTATTTAGAATGGCATCCAATCATAACCCTAAAACATGAAATATAACACATGGTGCTTAAACATTAGGGTTATGGGTACATGATTTCTACCACATGCTTGAACCTATCCATATAAATACTTTATGGTAAGCATAAACCATCATTCTTTGAACCCTAACTCCACCCCAAACCCTAGATGCATGGCTTGGCCGAAACCTATAGGTGGAGTTCCATCAATTCCATAAACATGTACAATAGCATTAGGTAAAGGAACAACCATACATCATCTATGAGACCATAGGAAGCCATTGGGGCTCTTGATTAGGGTTAACCCTAACCTTTGGCCCACCTTCCTAGGGCTGGCCGAAACATGTAAGGCATGGGGGCATGGAAAAATTCCATTAAAATCCCAATCAATCATTAAACATCAACCATACCTTACCATAGGGGCCATTGGGGCCCTTACTTAAAGTAAGTCCTAACTTTTACCCTATTAGCACCCCTTGGCGAAACTCATAGGGTCCTAGGCCATGTGAAAGTTCACATAATCATCTCCATCTCCCTCATATCATGATAATACATAAAACACATACTTGGAGTTTTAGACCCAACCCTACCCAAGGGTTCTTGAAGTTGGCCGAAACTTTAGGGGGTCCTAGGGTATCCCAAAAATTCTCAAAAATTATATTTAATCTCTAAACATCATAAGAGCACATTAGACAACATGATTTAGATTTTTATCATCATTATAGACCAAGAACCCATGGTGACCGAAACCTATAAGGTTAGGTTCATGGGTTTTCTTTGGTTTTCCAACATAACATCACATACAAGACTTTCATATCATGTTAATCTTCAAGAAAAGCCATTATACCACAGGTGAGGGAGTCTTACCTTGGTTGATCTTGATTTCTAAACCTCAAAAGGGAAGAAGATTGCAAATCCTTTGAACACTTGAACCCCCTTGCCTTTGTATCCTTGGAAAACCCTTAGATCTTGGTGATGGAGCCTTAGGAGAACATTTTCCAAGGGAGAACCCTCTCCTTGGGTTTCGGCTAGAATGAGGAAGGAGGAAGAAAGAAACTCCCATTCCCCCTCTTTATAACACATTAAGGAGGGTAAGTGAAGAGTCATGGTGTCTCTTCATCTTCCCTTAAGCCTTAACCAAACTCCATTTCATTCCCTCATAACATTCCCTTGCTAGGTGAGTTGGTTAGAGCATGCATGGTTGTAGAAGAGGTCCAAGGTTCAAATCCTTGGTGCATGCTCTAATTTTTTTCCATTTATTTTTATTTTATTTTTCTATTATTCCGAAAATCCCTTAAAAATTACCCCATAATTATGTTAATATTTCCATTAAAATACCTTTATATTTTTATAACTTTTTACCTAAAATTCTCCAATAATCATGGTACTAAAAAGCCCATCTAAGGCCCATTAGTGCCTATTTCCTCAATTTAAATGGAAAAACATGGATTTCTAGATTAAAATTCATGTTAATATTCCTCATTAAACCCCTTTATATTTATATTAATTTTTACCTAAAATCCACCAATAATTATAGTACTAAAAAGCCCATATAAGGCCCATTAGTACCTAGTTTTCTCAATTTAAATGAGAAAACATGGATTTCTAGGCCAATGTTCGTATTAATATTTCTAGGTCCTTCGGAAAATTATCTAGACATGCTCAATATTTTAAAGAAAATATTAAGAGAATTTTTCGGGTCGTTACAATCCCCCATACCTCGTGAAAGTTCGTCCTCGAACTTAGAATAACTCCGGGTACTTGCGCCTCATCTCATCCTCGCGTTCCCAGGTAGCTTCCTCGAACCGTTGACTTTGCCATAGGACCTTGACTAAGGGTACTTCCTTACTCCTTAGCTTCTTGATTTCCCGATCCAAGCTCTGGATAGGTCTGCTTTCATAGCTCAGGTCCTCCGGCACTTGTACTGTCTATGGTTCGATCACTTGGTCCATATTCGGGATATACTTTTTAAGCGTTGACACATGGAACACATTATGAATGGCCGACATCTCTGAAGGCAGCTCCAGCTCATATGCCACCTTACCAACTCTTTTCAGAATCAGGTACGGCCCCACATAACGCGGACTTAGTTTTCCTTTCCTCCAAATCTTGTCACCCCTTTCATAGGAGCCACTTTGAGGAACACCAAATCTCCAACATTAAATTCCAGTGGTCTACGCCGGACATCGGCATAACTCTTCTGCCGGCTCTGAGCAGCTTCTATCCGTTGTCGAATATTCTGTACAGCTCGGGTGGTGCTGTCGATGACCTCCGTTGTGAGTCCCATCTCCTTCTTTTCACCACCCTCGTACCAACAGATCGGAGACCTACATCTCCTCCCGTACAACGCTTCATAAGGTGTCATTCTAATAGTAGCTTGGTAGCTATTGTTGTAAGCAACTTCCGCTAAGCATAGATATCGACACCAGCTCCCTTTAAAATCCAGGGCACAAGCTCTCAACATATCCTCCAAATACTTGATTCACCCGTTCCGTTTGCCCATCAGTCTGAGGGTGAAAAGCGGTACTGAACCTTAGTTTAGTGCCGAGAGACTTCTGGATGCATTCCCAAAAATGTGAAGTAAAGCGACCATCTCTATCTGAGATGATGGTCTTGGGAACTCCATGAAGTCTGATCATCTCCTTAACATATAATTGAGCTAGTGTCATTAATAGCTCTACGATGTAATTATAGGCATATATCATAATTATATAGTCATTATAATTATGGGTAAACCTAATAATAGTATGCTTCCGAAATATTAGTTCACAACATGAGCTATAAATTATATTAGTTAATGGTTATTATATGATAAATGATATCATATTTATTATATTACCATAAAATAACTTAAGGTAATCTTATATATTATATATAAGATAATAGTGAAGCATACGTTGATAATTCTAATATTTATAATTAGTATGAAAATATAGTGGACCCATAATCTATAAAAAGTGTTAATATAATTAGGGCACTACCCTATGCGTATCATTTTAGGTTATACCGTATGACTTATACCATTAATTATATTAGTATTAGTATAATGGAACTAATACTATATGCTAACATAGGTGAGAGTGTTATAATCTTATGTATGTAGGCTATCATATAATTCCCTACATGAGACTATATTATAGATTATACATAATATCATAAATTATAGTTATTTATCATATAAATTATAGGTATAATACCTATAATTTGCTTATGGAATAATATGTATAGGTGATAACTTATAGATTGAGATGATACATGTCAACCTGTAGGTAGGCTCATATTAATAACCTATATGATAGGTGAATTATGACAATAGTTATATGATAAGGAATTAGTATAGTTATATTTATAATAATCCATATTAGTACACGCTCTCATATTATTATCATTTGCTTTATATAATATAATATAATTATATTAGATGATTGGTAACTCATATAATGTACAGGTTATATAACATTATGTTAATACTAGGTTCACCTTAGTTACTAATATTATGATGGTGCTCAATTAATACTATGTTTATGAACATAAGGTTGAGTCACACTTCTGACTAATTGTATTATGACTAACTTAGACCGAATGTATAAGGCAGAATACTTATACATGATTGTCTTATAATGTGACTTAAGATAGGTTATGATATAAGGTATATTGAGCATCGGGTCGGGCGATAAAGTAGTCTCATTAATTCTATTACTCTGTCTTCTAGCCAGGCTTCTCTTCATAAAAGACAAGTATGACTAATATAAGTCTTGGTTATTCCTACCCGCATATTAAATCCTAAAGTGTTTGGTTTCATAATAAAATATAAGATAAAGTATCGTTCATAGTTACATATCCTAAAGTACTTTTCATCATAAAACATCATTCATACTTGCATATTCTAGAATCCTAAGGTATCATCCATACTTGCATATTCTAGCATATTCTAGAATCATAAGAGAAAATAAAGTATGCATAGAGGTACTTACATGGAAGCTGGCAGGAAGAGGGCTTGATGTGTGTGTAGTGAGATGGTTACCGCTCTGATACCAACCTGTAACGCCCGCTTTTTTTTCTTCCATAAGCGGCGTTATGTTAACATACTTAGGGCATGTAGACATCATAAGGCAGCGGAATAACTTTAACTTATACATGCCCTATTACCATTCTTAACATAATGACATGGAAACTCGGCATAATGACTTCATACTTAAACATCATATCGTGTCATACTTAACATCACATCATAGAGTTCCATAAGTCATTATTCAAGCATATAAGTGACCAAAATAAAGTTCTAGCATAAACGGTAAACATAGGGTTTCCTGGGCCAAGTCACTACCACACACATGCGTTCTTGCCCTCCTGCTGCTTCCATCATTGTCCCCTTGAATGATCTGCGGTATAAGGAAATAAGACTATAAGCACACAGGCTTAGTAAGACTCTTTCCTACTCACAAAAACCATTCATCATCTTATAATGAGCACATGAAACATTAACATACTTGGTGCTCTACTTAGAACATAACATCTTGAATCACTGATCATATACATAGCATGGCATGAACATAAACGTAAGTGAACATTCCTAACATGGCATAAGATATGGCATAACGTAAACATAGTAAACATTCTAAGCATGGCATACTACGTGGCATGAACATAAGCATGATAACATTCTAAGCATAGCATACTACGTGGCATGAACATAAGCATGATAACATTCTAAGCATGGCATACTATATGACATAAGCATAAACATAATAAACATTCCTAGCATGGCATAATACATGGTATATTCATAACATAATAAACATTCCTATCATAGCATAATACATGGTATAAGCATCACATAATAAACATTCCTAGCATGGCATAATACATGGTATATTCATAACATAATAAACATTCCTATCATAGCATATGAGCGTCTTCTTAGCATAATCATGACATAGATTAATTACTTTCATGCATCTTTTCTTAACATAAAGCATAAGCATAAACATTATTAGCATAGCATAATGCATAAGATGAATGAATGCATGAGTGGAATGCATATACATAAGGATGCTTAACTTTTAAAACATACTTTTAAATGCTTAAACATAATCATCATATCATTGGGCCCTGGCTTGTACCACATACATACATCATAAGCGCGCATCCCTAAGTAAATACGAGGTAGCTAGCCTCGACCTACTAGGGTAAGGACAGCATAGTCGGTAGTCCTCGAACCGAGGCGTTCTTAAGGTGCCCATCCCTGTTGCACAGCTTCGGTAGTGCCAGAACCGTGGACAGCATAGTCGGTAGTCCAGAACCGGGGCGTTCTTAAGGTGCCCATCCCTTGGACCCATACTTCGGTCCGGTACAAGCCCATTCATAAAGTAAAATACTTTACATGCTTCATCATTCATAAGACATTCATGGCATCTTTAACATAGCATAACTTGTTAAGGCTCGGCCCGTCTACCGGCCCATTTACCGGTCCTCACGACCGTCGTACCGTCGACCATCGACCGTGCCGTTTAGTATGTTTATGCCTTAAAGACATAAGCATCATCTTTCATTCATAACATGGCATGCATCTTCTTTCATAAAACATGGCATGCATCATCATTTATAAAACATGGCATTCATCATTCTTATCATGAACATAAACGTAACATACTTATCATGGCATCATTCTTATCATGAACATAAACATAACATACTTATCGTGGCATCATTCTTATCAAGAACATAAACCTAACATACTTATCGTGGCATCATTCTTGTCATGAATATAAACCTAACATACTTATCGTGGCATCATTCTTATCATGAACATAAACCTAACATACTTATCGTGGCATCATTCTTATCATGAACATAAACCTAACATACTTATCGTGGCATCATTCTTATCATGAACATAAACCTAACATACTTATCATGGCATCATTCATAACATGAACATACACAATAACATAGCATGGTTCTTAACATAACATGAGCATATAACATAGCATGGTTCTCTACATAACATAAGCATACATAGGTAGGACTTCCATACACATGCTACCTACCATCCAAGTGCATGGCATAAAATATGAGACATTCATAAATAACCCTATTAAGCATGGCATCCAATCTTAACCCTAAAACATGAAATATAACACATGGTGCCTAAACATTAGGGTTATGGGTACATAATTTCTACCACATGCTTGAACCTATCCATATAAATACTTTATGGTAAGCATAAACCATCATTCTTTGAACCCTAATTCCACCCCAAACCCTAGATGCATGGCTTGGCCAAAACATATAGGTGGAGTTCCATCAATTTCATAAACATGTACAATAGCATTAGGTAAAGGAACAACCATACATCATCTATGAGACCATAGGATGCCATTGGGGCTCTTGATTAGGGTTAACCCTAACCTTTGGCCCACCTTCCTAGGGCTGGCCGAAACATGTAAGGCCATGGGTATGGAAAAATTCTATTAAAATCCCCAATCGATCATTAAACATCAACCATACCTTACCATAGGGGCCATTGGAGCCCTTACTTAAAGTAAGTCCTAACTTTTACCCTATTAGCACCCCTTGGCCGAAACTCATAGGGTCTCTAGGCCATGTGAAAGTTCACATAATCATCCTCCATCTCCCTCATATCATGATAATACATAAAACACATACTTGGAGTTTTAGACCCAACCCTACCCAAGGGTTCTTGAAGTTGGCCGAAACTTTAGGGAGTCCTAGGGTACCCCAAAAATTCTCAAAAATTATATTTAATCTCTAAACATCATAAGAGCACATTAGACAACATGATTTAGATTTTTATCATCATTATAGACCAAGAACCCATGGTGACCGAAACCTATAAGGTTAGGTTCATGGGTTTTCTTTGGTTTTCCAACATAACATCACATACAAGACTTTCATATCATGTTAATCTTCAAGAAAAGCCATTATACCACAGGTGAGGGAGTCTTACCTTGGGTTTCTTGATTTTTCGAACCTTGAAAGAGAAGGAAATGGTAAGATCTTTGGACCCTTGAACCCCCTTGTCCTTGTATCCTTGGAAGACCCCTTAGATCTTGGGGATGGAGCCTTAGGAGAACTTTTTTCAAGGGAGAACCCTCTCCTTGGGTTTCGGCTAGAATGAGGAAGGAGGAAGAAAGAAACTCCGATTCCCCCTCTTTATAACACATTAAGGAGGATAAGTGAAGAGTCATGGTGTCTCTTCATCTTCCCTTAAACCTTAACCAAACTCCATTTCATTCCCTCATAACATTCCCTTGCTAGGTGAGTTGGTTAGAGCATGCATGGTTGTAGAAGAGGTCCAAGGTTCAAATCCTTGGTGCATGCTCTAATTTTTTTCCATTTATTTTTATTTTATTTTTCTATTATTCCGAAAATCCCTTAAAAATTACCCCATAATTATGTTAATATTTTCCATTAAAATACCTTTATATTTTTATAACTTTTTACATAAAATTCTCCAATAATCATGGTACTAAAAAGCCCATCTAAGGCCCATTAGTGCCTATTTCCTCAATTTAAATGGAAAAACATGGATTTCTAGATTAAAATTCATGTTAATATTCCTCATTAAACCCCTTTATATTTATATTAATTTTTACCTAAAATCCACCAATAATTATGGTACTAAAAAGCCCATATAAGGCCCATTAGTGCCTAGTTTTCTCAATTTAAATGAGAAAACATGGATTTCTAGGCCAAAGTTCGTATTAATATTTCTAGGTCCTTCGAAAAATTATCTAGACATGCTCAATATTTTAAAGAAAATATTAAGAGAATTTTCCGGGTCGTTACAGCATTTATATTAGGTTTCATGGATTGTCTCCATTTTAGCTTAAGATTCAATTTTTCCTATATTTAAGATGTTTTGGCACTAAAATTGAATATCATTTTGTAGGTTTCAAATGATCATAGACCTGGATTAAATTGGGTCAAACTTGAGTCAGAATTGGATCCGGATCAAAGGGATCCAAGCCATCGGATTAACATGGGTCGTCCATTCAAGAGAACGGTTAGATCTAAGCCATCCGGCAACTCCTGGTCGATCTAAGCTCAAGATAGACTTAATCAAGTTCATGGATCAAGATATGAAAGTTTGGGCCAGATCAGAGTTAATTCAGCCGTTGGATCAAGCACTAGAGGATCTAGGCCGTCCATTCAAGAGAAGGGAGGATCTGAGCCATCCGCCACAGATCTGATTGATCCGAGCTAAGGAGTAGTAGATCAGAGCCCTTGATCAAGATCTGGAAGGTTTGGCTCAGATCTGACTTGATCTGACCGTTGGATGAGATCGGAGCAATCACGTTGAAATTCAAAAGCTTCAATTAAAACAAAAATTCCCTCGGCTGAGCTCGGTGTTGCGTCTTCGGTAGTTTGTTTCGTTGTTCGTCGTCCGTTCTTGAGATTTCCTTCAAGTTTTCTTCATTCGACCGTGCGACCACTTTGAATCCGAGTTTGGTTCGAGTTCCAGATCGTTAGAATCGCGTCTTTGGGAAATTTTCTGATCAATTTGTCGCTGAGAAGAAGCTAGGTGAGGGTTTCGCTAGTTTCTGCAATCATCTGATCGATTCATGTTGTTCTCCATCCTTCATCAATCGGAGCAAGTCAGAGGGGTTCTCTGAGTTGATCTTGTTGTTCCTGATCCGTCATCGCATCTCCAAAAGTCGAGAACAAAGAGATCGGGAAGATGGTTTTCTTGAGGCGAGTTGAGCTGAATTGATCACGGAGGCTTGAGAATCATCGATTTGTCGAGCTTGGGGGTTCGTAGCTGAATCTTGTGTGACAGCAAGAAGAATTCGAGTCAGAGGAAGGGTTTGATGTTTAGATTTTGTTAATTCCAGTTTCTGAATTCGGTTCTTCAGTAATTCTGTTCTGAATCAGTTCGCGATCAGCTACTGATCGGTATCAGACCGATCCAGCTAGCACCTGATCGGACACCAGTCCGATCAGGCTTGTATCTGATCGGGACCGATCAGTAAATTTCTTGCACAGAGATACCCTATTTCAGTTTTCAGCTTGCTTCACTTCTCATTTCTTAAGTTAGATACAATTTTAGTGTAATCTTGCAATAGAAATCAGTTTTCTCTTTTAATCTTGCAAATTCAAATTGTTAGGTTCAATCTCCAAGTAGTTTAAATTTAGAATTGAAATTCCCTTAGTTAATTTTGCTTAGTTATGTTTGTTCGTTTCAATTACATTTTCAATCTCATTTGCAAAGCAAAACCCCCATTTTATCTCTAAAACCCAAAATATTTGACGACAAATAACTTTCAAGCTTGATTCAAACGCTCACAACTAGTCATTGGAAAAATATAACTTGAGGCCCCTATTCTACATTTAATCTTGCTAGCAAGGGTTTTCAGTTTATAAATATCTAAATTTGAGTGCTCATCGTGACACTAGTATTGGGCACCATCACTGCCCCTACATTGGACTTACAAAAGCTTTTTAAGAACCTCTCCAAGGTCCCCCTTACGCCACCAAATGAGCAACAATGCTCCCCCTTTACCTAGGCTCCCCCTAGACCTAGGATTTCTTACAAAGGCATATTTGGTTTCCCACTTAAACCCAACACTTCTCCCCCTTTGCCACACATCAAAAAGATTTCAACAATTTCCCTTTTATTGGATCTTTTAACCCCTAATGATCATAAACATAGTGTACTAACCCCCATAAGATTACACACTTGTTTTACATCATTTTGACACCTTTTGACTGCTGAAAACCCATTTCAGCCAACATTAGTCGATTGCCCCATCTACTCGTCGATTGATACTCTGAAAAACCCCAATTTCAGCATTTCTGAGCCAAATTCAGAAATGCACCAGAAATTTCACAAATCTCCAAAAAATTTTAAATTTTGTGGAGAGGTTTGTGGTACCCATATCTACTTGGAAAAAATACATCCAACCATGTATCTATCATCAATCCCAAGATTGACACAAAACTCAAAAACTAACTAAATGGTTCAATTGAACCTTGACCTAAAGTCTTAGTTTTGACCTCCTCTTGATGTCTCTGCCCATACCAAACCACAATGCATCCCTAGCATTGATTTATATGACATTTACACATCAAAAATCAATTTTCATGATATATGACCTCAATGTCATATTTCCATGCATTATACACCAATCCAATGTGCCAAAACTCTAGGATTGTGACTCCAAATCCATCTCCACATCCTTTGGCACACTCCATGACCCATCTAGACTTCCGAGAGAAACCCTCCCCAGATCCATAAATCATGGGTCCCAACTTGGCTCCTAGAGCTCCTCCTTGAGCTCTTAGCCTTAGTCACCTCCCTAGGTGACTCAACAAACGCTAGATCACATCGGAGTACCTCCGGTGACTCTTGGTCTATAACCGTAACCTTCTTAACCTTGGACCCCTTGTCCTTAGTTAAGACCTTCTTCTTGCTTTTAAATGGCATCCCCTTGCCATTCTTGGACCTCCCCTCTATGCCATAGTTATATGCTACCCTAGCATATTTCTTTTCATTGGCATCGGAGAACTTAGATTGGTATCCTAACCCTGATCTATCATTATTGGGTTTTTGACTACCCAACACCATACCTAAACCCTTAGATTCAATAGTGAATATATCTAAGGTCTTTTCTAATTTCTCAAGCTTTGCCCTTAAAGCTTGATTTTCCCTTTCTAGGTTCTTAAACCTAGAATCAACATATCCACCTTGTACATTCCTAGACCTACCCATCCTAGGCATGTGTCTTCCCTTCTTGGGGTAAATGCCTTGGTCCTTGGTCTAATGGTCATGGATTTATCATGATGCATGAATTCCCTAGGGTTTTGATATGCAATATTAACCCTATTTTTATCATGGTATTTAAAACAAAAACTATGCATGGGTAAATAATTAACATTATTTCTAACATGTATGGAGGAGTTTAAATTTGAATTACATTTAAACATAAAGTTAGGGATTGTTGGGTTCTCCTTGCACAAAATCATAAAAACGCAGCGGAAACAAGAACCCTCGAGCGATCCATGCGAAAGAAAAACTCGTACGAAGTTTATTTACATCTACTTCTAAAGAAGATATACCTTTGGAGCGTGCCCTTTGCTTATCCCGCTTGTCTAAGGTGCGCCGGATCTCTTGCACGTTCAAGTGTCCGTGCCTCTATTCGTATCCACACGGACAAAATCTCTCAACTTCGGGAGAGCTACCTTAGTTGTGCTAGCAACTTGAGGTAGCTCGTAGAATACCAAGAACCCTACAATAGGGTTTCGGCCAAAAGAGGAAGATGAGGGAGGGAAGAAGAAAGGGAAGAAGGAGTGGAAGAAGAAGACCTCATCCAAAGTCAGAAGACCCTCTTTTATACTCATCCCATGAATATGAAGAGGTTTGTGTCTCTTTGGCTTCCCAATAAAGAGCACATCTTTTCATGTGGCTCTTTATCATTTCCCATGCAAGAAAAGAATCTTTTCTTTTTCCTTCATTAAACACTTTAATGAATCTCCCTTTAATCCTGACCGGGCCACATGAGCTTTCGACCGGTCTCCCGACCAAGTCTGCCGAGTGTCGAGCTCCCGACCCAGTCTGCCGAGCTCCGACCCAGTCTGCCGAGCTCCGACCCAGTCTGTCGAGCTCCGACCCAGTCTGCCGAGTGCCAACCCAGTCTGACTTCCCAAGTTCCCAACTCGGGCTCCGACTTCTCGAGTTCCAAACTCGGGCTCCGACTTCCCGAGTTCATAACTCGGGCTCGGACTTCCCTGTTGGTGCAGAAGCACCCAAGTCGAACTTGTATTTTGATAATGGCAACAGGGTTCAAAAGTTAAGTCTTACTTGTTATCTACTATGTCACTCTAGTGTGCAGAGTAAAAAGCCCTAGCGAAGGAATGCTAGGCACTGGCGAAGGAATGCCAGGGTGAAAAGCCCTAGCGAAGGACTGCCAGTCGCCAGGCGAAGGACAGCTTGGCACTGAAGCCCTAGCGAAGGAATGCTAGGCACCGGGCGAAGGACAGCTCGGTATCCAAGACCTGGCAAAGGACCGTCGGGAAAAAGTCCAACTAGAGGAGCGGTTGGCATCAGGTACATTCTCCCTAGAGGAGTAGGTGAGGACGCGTTCCCCGTCGAGGGAACAGTAGGCGACGGTTCGACATAGGGCTCCATTTTGGAGGCCCAAAGTCAGAACCAAGACAGCTAAGGCTGTATAAACTAACACATTATTATTTTATGTTGTTTTGGACTAACCCTGGATGCAGGACCAAAGGAACGAGTGTCTGCAGCTCAGAGAGCCTCAAAGGAGTGAGGCAGTGGCTGAGTAGGGCGCTCGGAGTGTCCCGGGCGCCCCCAAGGTGCATACAAAACAATGTAAGTAAGGAAGGCTTCGAGCAGCTGCTGGGCGGGGCGCCCCCGTGCTCCTGGGCGCCCCCGCTGCTCCCGAGCGCCCCCAGCGTCCCGGGCGCCCCCAAGTGCAAGCCTACGAACCAGAAGCCAGCGAAGCCAAGGGATAAGCTTTGACCCGGTCAATGCGGGCGCCCCGAGCGCTCCGGGCGCCCCGGTCAAAGCTGATCCCGAATGTAAAGGGATCAGAAGCTGACTGAGACCGAGGCGGATCGGATGACACGTGGGGGGGGGCGCCCCTGACGTCCCAGGCGCCCCCAGGCCATATAAAAGGACCCTCGAACCAAGGCTTCAGAACAACCATTTCATTCAACGCTTCTACGCTCTTTTGCTCCCACGCTCTGCTCCGGAAACCTCCCGACACGAGACTCAACCGCCGACGACGTCCAACTGCTCTGAAAATACCATCTACTCCGGACGTCGGTAAAGAAGAGTTAATTTTTTACTTACTGCACTTATTCTGTAATCAATCTTTGTAAACTGCTTTTGCGCCTCATATAGAATTGCCCAAAGTAAACGATCAACGATCATGGGCCTTGGAGTAGGAGTCGACCTAGGCTCCGAACCAAGTAAAAAATCTTGGTATTTGCGTATTTTATTTTTAATCTTCCGCTGTGCAAATTCTCTATCTTAAATCCGAATGCTTTCCGATATTCACCCCCCTCTATCGGTTCTCTCGATCCAACATTCCTGAGTTCCCAACTCGGGCTCCCTAACTGACCTCCCGAGTTCCCACTCGGGCTCAGGTCTCCCAAGTTCCCAACTCGGGCTCCCGAAGCATCATGTCCTTAGTGTGTGACCCAATAGGTTCTCGCGACGTTGGCAATGCGCCTAAACCCTTTAGACACATAAGCAATGAGCGGCATCTAGCAATGCATCATTGCTACCCAAGTATCAAGAAAAGTCGAGATCCGACTAAACCTCCGTGACTATGATAGTGTATGACCTTGTCCTTCTATCCTTGATATCTAGATTGACCAATGAGGCATAGACCGTGTCATCCTCAATCAATCTTGTATTTCTTGATCCCCGAGTAGACTCAAACAAATAAGCTCAATATCTCATATTGACTCATTTGAGCATGATCATGCGTTTTAGTAGTCCTACTCGATCAAGGGGCCCACAGATATTACTCCCGTCATATGGGAGGGATAGATCCCATCTACATCACTCACATCCCTCCGCATAATTCATTACATACCCAGTGATCGCCTTTATAGTCCACCCTGTTACGGGTGACGTTTGACGATACCAAAGTACATAACTCCTTATGTAGGGAACCGTAGTGACTTCAGGTCTAAGGACTATTCAGACTAATAGTCACATGAGAAAGTTTATGACACTCATATGACAATCTATGAAACTTTCCCAAGGCTGGTCAATTCAGTACACATTCTCTAATGTATACCCATGTGTCAACTTGATATCACATATCCATGACTTGTGAGCTCAAGTCATCAGTTGACCTACATGCTAGTCTCCATGTATTAATATTGTCCTTGAATATTAATATTTGACTAGGAATGGTTTAGAGTAGTGTTCTCTATATTCTCTCACTATCGATTCAACCAATCGATATAATGTAGATAAGAACCTACTACTCAAGGACATTATTATACTTAGTTATTTGGCACAAATACAAAGTAAGTATAATAACCATGCCTTTATTAATGATAGAATATGATACAAAATGTCCCTAGTCAATCATCACATAATTGGATCTAGGGCTCCTACTAACGGGGATTACCTCCCTTACCCTTGTAACTCCTCCTTAATGTGAACTTTTCTTCTTCTCCTTCTTCTCCCATTTTCTCAAATGCTCTAATTTCTTGAGTTCTCCTTTCCTTGAGCATTTGGTGTGGTAGTGTCCTAGCTCACCACACGTAAATCACCTTATATGCCTCTTATCCTTCTTTTCTCCATCCCTACAACTCATATTGGTTTTCAAACTATTTGAATTAAGTTTAGGGTTTACCTCTTTTTCTTACCCAATGGACACTTATTCTTATAGTGTCCCTTTTGATTGCACCCAAAGAAAATTATGTGCTCCTTTGACTTTGCTTTGGTGGAGGTGGAAGCTTCTTCTTGCTCTGCTATTGAGGATGGTCTCTCCTCCCCCTCAATCCTTGAAGTGGAGACTTCTTCGTCCCCCTTTGATGAAGTGGATGGTTCTTCAATTTCTTGTGCCACTTCACTTGAGGAGATGGATGAATCTTTTTCTTCTTTCTCCTCCTCTTTGGATGTTGAGCTTCTTTCCTCATCCGATTGGCCCTTTTCTTCTTCTTGGGCCATTAATCTCATTTCCTTGGGTTCTTCCACTACTTAAGCTTGTGTATGATTTTCACAAAGGGCTAACATCTTGCTCCATAATTCATGTGCATTTTTGTATTCACCTATACCACTAATTATGTCATTAGGCAAAACCTTAAGCAATATTGAAATTACCTTCTCATTTGGCTTCGATTGTGTTTGTTGCTCCTTGGTCCAATATCTTGGTCGAAGCTTCTTCCCATGCTTATCCTTCGGAGCTTCAAATGGATATTTTTGTGCGATCAATAGATCCCAATCCATATTGAACCATACCTCTATCCGCATCATCCAATAATCAAAGCTCTCATGATCGTAGGGAGGTGAGACATTGATCTCATCCCCTAATCTTTCTTCAATCGTCATTTCCTCTAGCTCTTGTGCTCTCTCGGCGGTTAGTGTTAGTGAAAGTTGCATCAATAATGTTCTCCTGTAAGTGTTTTAATATTTGACAATACACTTAAGTCAGTGATACATTGAACAGACAAGGGGAGCAAAGGAGAAGTAACCTAAGTGGAAGAAAAGTCCTAGTTAACCTAGGCACTAAGACCTGCTCGGAAGGTGGGCACGAAGTCCTGGTCGAGGACTGGGCACTAAGTCCTGGCAAAAGGCTGGGCACCGAAGGCCTGCTCGGAAGGTAGGCACTAAGTCTTGGTCGAGAATTGGGCAAGAAGACCTGGCCGAGGGTTAGGCACCTAAGACCTAGTTCGGGGAATTGGGCACGAAGAGCTGGCCGAGGGTTGGGCACCTAAGTCCTAGACCTAGGGTTTGGGCATGGAGTCTTGGTCTAAGGGACTGAGCAACTTAGTTGAGCGATGACTAAGGACAGAAGTAGAGACGGGTCAGGGTTCGGGCGTCTCGAGGTCCGGAGTAATCGGAAGCTAAGTAAAAGTCCACCCGAAGGACTGGGTGGCAACCGTCTCCTGAAAGGAGTAGGTGAAAGGCGCGTTCTCGGGGGTGGGAACTTGCGTCGGTTCGACCTAGGGTTTCGTAGAAATCTGAAGTCCGAACCAAGTCGTTAAGGCTAATATTATATGTATATGTGATTTATGTTTTTGTATCTTGCAGGTACCAAGATTGGAAGACGAAGCAAGAAACAAGGGCTGGAAGCCTGGAAGCAGGGCGCCCCATCAGTGGGGGCGCCCAAGCTAAAGAAGGAAAAAAGTAAGTGTTGTGTGGTAAGCAAAATAGGCCTCAAGCGGGGCTCCCGGGAGGTCCGGGGCGCCCGGGTTCAAAGCTGTATTTGCTGTTTCGAGTCCGAAACATAGATAAGCCCTCATGAGGGCACCCAGGAGGTCCAGGGTGCCCTGGTCAAAGGTTTTATCAGCTGCGGCGAGGTCGACGCGGGGATAAGGTTTGATCGAGTTTTTAGGGGAACCCCCAACGTCCAGGGCGCCCCCAGGAGTGCTATAAAAGGGTCTTCGACCCCTCTGCTTCAAACACAACTGCTAAGTGCCTTTCTGATCACTCTGACCGATGACAACGCACTAAAGATGAGGCTCTACGACCGGGAGGCTCCAGGAGGAAGTGCGTGGCACTTCGGAGGTCCAGATCGGCCGAGTTTCAGATCTTGTTTGTTCGGTTTGATTTTATTGTTCCGCGTTCAATTTATTTATCTTTTGATTGTAATCTTGCACTGTAAGTCGGGTTTCTCCGCCTACGGAAAATCCGGGAAGGAGACCAATAGTGGACGGGCGTTCCCGTGCATAGACCTTGGATGTACTGACCCTGGGGGGTCGGGAACCAAGTAAAAATCCCGCGTGCAATCTGTGTTGGTTGTTGTTTTCTTCGTTCTGTTTATTTTCCGCTGCACTAACGCTTTGAGTCTAGAACGAAGATTCAAAAGTCTACGATTTTCTTACGAAGGTTTTCACGATCGATATTCACCCCCCCCCTCTATCGACGGCACCGGTCCTACAAGTGGTATCAGAGCTGAGCCGCTCTTCACCGGACTAACCGCCGACGGAGCAACGACGCCAGGAGTTGAGGGGGAGCCCAGGGGTGAATCAGGTATATTTTATTTAAAATATCTATTTTTAAAATTGATATTACGTCTTTTAAGTGCAGAGAGAGGGCACTATAAAAGTCAGTGTCCTACTCGTAAGACTCGATCTACACCACCGGCGGCAAAGGAGACACCAGCGCCAGGAGTCCGGAAAAACAAAGATCACGTACAATGCTTCAAGTGTGGAAAATACGGACATTACAAGAACAAATGTCCGACAAAGGTACGTAAAATTTACGTTCCGAAAATTTTCAAAATTCCTGCACTGTCTTTAGATAATTCAGTTAATTTTTTTGATAAATTAGATTTACTGCATAGTAAAATTAATATCTTGCATGACAAATTAGAAAATACAGATATGACTAAAATATCTGAAATTAATTATTTAATTCAGAACATTAATTCAGTAATTTCTAAAATAAATTATCATAACTTTAATTCTGATAATGTTAATCCTAATAATTTTATTTCTGATAATTTTAAACTTAATTCTAATTCTGATAACTTTAATTCTAATAATATTAATTCTGATAATTCTAATTCAGATAAAATTAATCCTAAGGATAAATCTGAATTCAAAAATCCTAAGGATAAATCCAAATTTAAATTTGAAAATCCTAAGGATAATCCAGAAATTAATTCTGAAAATATTATTTCTGAGAATAAAAATGATTTTGTTAATATTCCTGAGGATAATAAAGATAATTCTGAGGATAATAAAGATAATTCTGAGGATCATAAGGATAATTCTGAGGATAATAAAGATACTTCTGAGGATCATAAGGATAATTCTGAGGATTCTAAGGATAATTCTGAGGATAGTGGAGATGATATCTCTTTTGATAATAATTTAATCTTTCCATTAGATAATCCTGAAAAATTAACTAATGGTCCATTTTACTCCACCTACTTTGAGGATATTGAAAGATCTTACCTTGAGGAGGAGATAGAATTGTCTAAGATAAAGGTCATGGTTAATAAAAATTACAAAGGTTCAAATAAATCAAAATTACTAGAGAAACCTGAAAAGAAAAATAAGGATGAGTCAGAAATTTTCGAAATAATGAAAATGCTGAACCTAAATCCACAACTATTAATTAATTAAATCTTAATTATTCAAATTTAAATTAATTAAATCTTAATTATTCAAATTCAAATTAATTAAATCTTAATTATTCAAATTCAAATTAATTAAACTCAAATTAAATTAAAGTCAAATTAATTTAAATTCAAATTAAATTAAATTCAAATTAATTTAAATCCAAATTAAATTAAATTTAAATTAAATTAAATTAAATTCAAATTTAAATTAAATTAAATTAAATTCAAATTAAATTAAATTAAATTAAAATTAAATTAAATTAAATTAAATTCAAATCTTAATTAATTCAAATTAATTCAATTAAATCTTACTTAAATCAATTAAATTCTATTAAATCTTAATTAAATCAATTAAATATTAATTAAATCAATTAAATTTAATTAAATCTTAATTATTCAAATTCTAATTAAATTAAATTATCTTAATTCAAATTAAATTAAATTATCTTAATTCAAATTAAATTAAATTATCTTAATTCAAATTAATTAAATCTTAATTAAATCAAATACAAAATTAATTAGTCCTTAATTAATTCTTAATTTACGTAATCCTTAATTAATTTAAGTGATCCTTTTTAAGTTCACTCTAACTCCTAAATAACTTAAACTCAAATTAAATAAAATCCTACCCAAACTGCAACAGTTAATTTAAAAAAATTAAATATGTCAAAGTGGGTTGATATATTCGCAGGTCCACACGACATGTATCAAATCGGGAGTTTGATACATCTTTAGAAACTTAAATAAAATTATTTGACTTATTTGACTCATGCATAACTACCATGACATGCATCTACTATTTTTCATATATAAATGACATGTCATTCATATTTAAATTTTATATTAGAATGGCTATAGGAAAAAAGAATAATTGAAACTTGATCAACCTAGTATTGGGTGGTGGTGAGATGATAGTACGTTAGGGAAGCCTCTTCTAATAAGGTCAAGTATACACTACTTGGTCTCTTTAAACTGGTGAAACTAGCCGAAGCTACCGATCCAAGACCCAAACTAGTTAGACCAGAATTTTTCAAAAAGTAATTTTGAAAATGAAATTTCATTAAAAGGCTTTGTCAAGGAAAGGGTTGATCATCCAATAAGGCTACACCCAAAAAAGGCCTAGTGCCTCGCCAAGACCTGGAAGCAAATTTTTTAAACTCAAATTCAGGTTACTTCTTGTCAAATTCAAATCTAACACAAGCTTCAATTAAATCTTAGAGTTAATAATAAATTAAGAAAAATAATTCAAGTATCTCACAATACACCTATAAGGCAACCATGATTGTTGTATTAATACATCTAAAATGGGTGAGATGTTAAGGACTAATGAATTGAAAAATATTTTTCAAAATTGTTTTTCAAAATTGTTAGAATATTTTTCTAAAAATATTTTTTCAAAATAGTGCTTCAACATAATAATGTTTTTATGGAATTCATGCTTGCCTGATTGATTATGCATATTATACATTTTTCAAAAGTATACCTTTTCAAAAATTGTTTGACTCACTCAATTAGACACAAGCCTCTTAGGACAACACTAAAGTTCCTTAAGGCACTTAGATAGAGTCAAACGATGTTGGGTACAGGGGGAGTGTTTTCATTCTTTTAAAACTTTTTTTAAAGACTTTTCGAAAACTGCGCCTTAATCACATGTGTTTTCAAAAAGACTTATACTTTAAAAATTATCTTCTTTCCAAATTGTGGTTTCAAAATCTATCTTCCTGAAAATTGGTATTCATTTGATTTTGATAAACCCTAAAGACACAGAGGAAGGTCCACTTCATGATCTAAAAGGACTCCTAGGATGTGTCAGATTTAGGGGGAGTCTGAGTCAACCTTCTGACAAGTTTTAAATTATTTATTTTGAAAAATATTAGATTATTCTTTTGATCTGAATCAAACCTTAAGACTCAGAGGAAGATTACTTGTGGTCAACAAGCTTCCCAGGACTGAGTCAAGTTTAGGAGGAGGTCAAATTAAAAGAATTATTTAATAACATGTTTTCTTGAACTATATCTTCAAAATCTTGCTAAAAACATAAGTATTCTTTCGAAATACTAGCATTTAAAAAAAATTCCAGTATTTTCAAAAAATTCATCTGGTTTTAATCAATTTAAAAAAAAAGGGATGTTTATCTTGAGTTTAGAAAATCTTCCAGGACACTTAGGAAAATGTCCTTGTAGTCAACAAGGTTTCCTATGATTGTGTCAGACTGGAAGATAAACCAAATCAAGTATTATGACTTCAAAAATTTATACATGTACTTACATCCTATTGTTCTATTTTTCAGAAGTTGTGTGACTTATGAAATTATTTACTTGAGTTTGAAAATTTTCCAGGACACTTAGGAAAATGTCCTTATAGTTAACAAGATTTCCTAGGATTGTGTCACACTGGAAAAGAAACTTAGTCAAGTAAAATATTATACTTTCAAAATGCATCATACTTTTCAAAAATTATACTTATATTTTTCAAAGTCTAATCTTTTTCAAAAGTACTTAATTTTTTTGAAAAGTACTTGCAAAATATGCATAATGTTTTTCAGAAATACTTATATTTTCCAACATTGCAAATGCATCCTATCTTTCGAAGTTACTTATATATTTCAAAACTTACATAATCTTTCAAAAGTACTTTTCAAAGCTCATAGTATTTTTTTCAAAAGTTATGCATTTTCCAAAAGTACTGGTTTTCTCAAAAAATTGCAATATATCTTTCAAAATACAAAGCTTTATCAAAATGTACTAGTAAAAATCTTTTTATAATTACTTAGTTTTATACTATGCCTTCAAAATTACTCTAAGTATTTTCAAAAAGAACCAAGGGTTTCAATTGTTGGTGCAAGTATTTTTTTTTATGTATGACAAAGGGGGAGAGATACCTTAAGTTAGAACTATTTTCAAAACTAAGATCATTTTTAGTTTGATCCCAAGGATAGTAACTTAGCCCCTTCAACCAATCTAACTTAAGTTATTGTTAAACATCAAAAAGAGGGAGATTGTAGGTGCAAGTTGCATCAATAATGTTCTCCTGTAAGTGTTTTAATGTTTGACAATATACTTAAATCAGTGATACATTAAACAGACAAGGGGAGCAAAGGAGAAGTAACCTAAGTGGAAGAAAAGTCCTAGTTAACCTAGGCACTAAGACCTGCTCGGAAGGTGGGCACGAAGTCCTGGTAGAGGACTGGGCACTAAGTCCTGGCAAAAGGCTGGGCACCGAAGACCTGCTCGGAAGGTGGGCACTAAGTCCTGGTCGAGAATTGGGCAAGAAGACCTGGCCGAGGGTTGGGCACCAAAGACCTGGTTCGGGGAATTGGGCACAAAGTCCTGGCCGAGGGTTGGGCACCTAAGTTCTGGACCTAGGGTTTGGGCACGGAGACTTGGTCCGAGGGACTAAGCAACTTAGCTGAGCGATGACTAAGGACAGAAGTAGAGATGGGTCAGGGTTCGGTCGTCTCGAGGTCCGGAGTAATCGGAAGCTAAGTAAAAGTCCACCCGAAGGACTGGGTGGCAACGGTCTCCTGAAAGGAGTAGGTGAAAGGCGCATTCTAGGGGGTGGGAACTTGCGCCGGTTCGACCTAGGGTTTTGTGGAAATTCGAAGTCCGAACCAAGTCGTTAAGGCTAATATTATATGTATATGTGCTTTATGTTTTTGTATCTTGCAGGTACCAAGATTGGAAGACGAAGCAAGAAACAAGGGTTGTAAGCCTTGAAGCAAGGCGCCCCCATCAGTGGGGGCACCCAAGCTAAAGAAGGAAAAAGCATGTGTTGTGTGGTAAGCAGAATAGGCCTCAAGCGGGGCGCCCGGGTTCAAAGCTGTATTTTCTGTTTCGAGTCCGAAACATAGATAAGCCCTCATGAGGGCGCCCAGGAGGTCCAGGGCGCCCTGGTCAAAGGTTTTATCAGCTGCGGTGAGGTCGACGCGGGGATAAGATTTGACCGTGTTTTTAGGGGCGCCCCCAACGTCCAGGGCACCCCCAGGAGTGCTATAAAAGGGGCTTCGACCCCTCTGCTTTAAACACAACTACTAAGTGCCATTCTGATCACTCTGACCGACGACAACGTGCTAAAGATGAGGCTCTACGACCGGGAGGCTCCAGGAGGAAGTGTGTGGCACTTCGGAGGTCCAGATCGGCCGAGTTTCAGATCTTGTTTGTTCGGTTTGATTTTATTGTTCCGCATTCAATTTATTTATCTTTTGATTGTAATATTTCACTGTAAGTCGGGTTTCTCCGCCTCCAGAAAGTCTGGGAAGGAGACCAATAGTGGACGGGCATTCTCGTGCATAGGCCTTGGATGGTCGGGAACCAAGTGAAAATCCTGCGTGCAATCTTTGTTGGTTGTTGTTTTCTTCGTTCTGTTTATTTTCCGCTGCACTAACGCTCTGAGTCTAGAACGAAGATTCGAAAGTCTACGATTTTCTTACGAAGGTTTTCACAGTCGATATTCCCCCCCCCCCCTCTATCGATGGTACCGGTCCTACACCTTTCACTAAGGCCCTCCCAGCGAGAGCATTTGATAGGCATGTGGAGGATATGGGTGTTAGATGTATGACAATGTGAGGACAACAAAGTCTTTTAGTATAAGTGGGGGATTGTTAAGATGTATACTAAAAGCCTTGCTTTTATATAGACATCTACATTTTGAAAGAGAATCACAAGATCACTGTTTGCATATTTATATTAGTATGTGCATATTGTCTGATACTTTACATTGTAGATAACATGGTGTGTGGTGTCGCACAGAAGATCATGTTATCAGTTCCTTGTAGAGTATAAGTAGAGGCTCACAACTGAGATGGATTTGTACAAACCATCGGGTTGGTTGTAGTGTAATTTGGTGTTGGTTTATCTTGACCATATAATTACACTAGTGCACTTTATGTGTATTGAGCAGGACTGACATAGAGGTGATTCAATTTATATTGACTTTATAATTGAATCAGACCTCAGTTATGTAAAATGTGTATACTGAAAGACATGAATTTCATTATATGATGATCTTAATTTTGAAAAGAGAATCACAACTACACTAGATGCCTGTTTACATTAGTACATGCATGAAGTC
>JAGFNQ010006909.1:189401-199647 GCA_024364735.1 Boesenbergia rotunda
AAAGTCTGAGGTCCTATCCAATTATCGAGTCAGTACAAATTAGATAGCCTCGTGTTTTGGTCCTGCTCAATGTACTCAAAGCACACTAGTGTAATCCTATGGTCAAGACCAACCACACCTAATTACACTACAACCATTCCGATGAGTTGTCCAATTCCATCTCGGTTGTGGGCCTCTATTTATACTAAGCAAGGAACTGATAACATGATCTTCCGTGTGACACTACACACCATGTTATCTACAATGCAAAGTAATTGGACTTCATGCATGTACTAATATAAACAGGCACCTAGTGTAGTTGTGATTCTCTTTTCAAAATAAAGATGTTCATATATATAAAAGAAGCATGTCTTTCAGTATACACATCTATCACTTGGAGGCTCCGGCGCACGGCGGTGCAAGGGAAGAGGAGACAAGGGTCGGTGGTGCTAACCCTAGGATTAGGGTTTTGGTTTGGCTAGGAGAGAAGAAGAAAGCGTGATTGTTCAGAGGCCTCGGTGATCTCGGTTCACGGTAGATCATCGCCCACATGACGTCTGCGAAGGGAGGGACATAAGGTAGAAGACCACGAGGTGATCAAGAAGGTATATCTCTTCCCCAAGCTCCTTGATTATCTTTATGTCCATTGTGTGCCATGTTTACTAATCTCGTCATTTCATGTTAGTTAGTTTATTATTTGGATATTGTATCATGGTGAATAATTTACTAACTGGACCCCAACCGTAAACACAAAAGCTGGAGATCCACTCGTCGCCTTTTCCGCGGTCGAACGGTTGAGCAAATTACAAGGCCGATTTTTGTAATTGGCCAAGTTGTGATTTGGATCGTTCGATACGGCACGAGGTGGTCGTTGGGAGACGGGTCTCCATTCGGATTAATTTTTAATCCGTAGACATGGAGAGGTCTCTCGGAATGACCGAGTATTGATGGACCCGGATTAGGTGTCATGAAAGTGTGGATCTCAAAATTTAGATGTGTGATAAGCTGGAAACCCTTTTTACAATCAAAGAATGAAAACGTAGTAAAGGGGCCACAGGTCATATTTTTCCTAGGGCTAGTTGATGTTGTGTGATTCGAGCTTGTATTTATGTGTCGTTTGTGAATTTTGGGTTTCAAATAAAATTGGGTTTTGGGTTGCAAGCTGAAATGAAATCTCAATGAAAATGAAGGAAAATTAACTATAGAACTTATCAAGTGATAACAAGTTATAACTCAACCAAGGGACCACTTAATCCACTAAAGCACTTAATCAATTTTGGAAACCGATTTTGATTTCAAAGGCAAAACAAATGCTAAACAATGAAGCAACAACATCAAACTCAAGACAGACCAAACGCAAGCAATCTAAAATCAAGCTAATACAAAAATCGTGCCAAGATTTCACTTGATAGAACATGCAAGCAACTAAAAACTCATATGCAGATTTGGGGATTTAAATTCAGAAACTAACTGGATACAAAACAAACTAATTTCGATCACATTAGCACTCTAAAAGGTAGGCTTAACTTCAGGACCCGAACCCAAGGCAACCCAAATTGCAAGCAAGCTGCAGAATTCAAAGAAAACTCAATTCAGAAATGGAACTTGATACACAATTTAGCACTGATACTCTGCAAAATTCAGAATCGCATTGAGTGCAGAAATAACTGCAAGGTTTCAGATGTCATGAATTGGGTGTAAGTCAAACAAAGCTACTGATGTGAAGCACTTTGATGTGGAGCAAACAAATTGAATGCAAATTCAAGAGCAAATGAGTGCAGCAACTAACGCAAGTGAAACTAAAATTTAGAAACCAAACTTGATGTGCAGACATGGATCAAATGCAGACCAAGAGTGCAGAAGCATGAATTCAGCAACAATCCATTGATACACAAAAACTGATGCTCAGAAATTAGAATAATAAGCCCAGAAACAATCCATGTTTTTGCAGAAACAGTCCATGAATGCTACAACAATTCGAATGCAGAAGCAAGAATGCAGGAATGCAGTGTGGTATTTCAGAAACTGATTGAGATGTTGAAACCAAACAAACAACTGAAGTCAAATGCAAGAGAATTCTAATGCAAAGCTTCACTGATACAAACTTCGGCACTACAACTGAGAAGGGCAGAAAATGAGCTGAATTGCAAAAAGGGACTTGATATGCAATCTGCTCAAAAGTGCAGAAATAAAACTGAATGTGAATCACAACTTCGATCACAGGCATCAGCAACTAATTGTTATCTAAAATCCTAGGAATTGAAACTAAACACGAATTGAATTCAATTGAAGCTGCAAGTCTGAGAATCCAAGTTGGCACGCATGACAGAATTCAGAAATTCAAGCAGGAAACTGAAACGCAAGGGATACAGCTGAACAAAATTGCAGTAATGACACTAATGCGAAACAAACTAAACTAATTGCAATTACTCACGAAAGTTTATCTCTAACTTCAGGAATTTAAACTAAGCTCAGCTAAGTTTAAAGTAAACTTGAAAGAGAATTCAGACTGGGTTGATACGCAATGCAGAAAACAAGGGTGCAAAACTAATACGCAGCAATTGAATTGCAAAAACAGCTGAATTTAAGTGAAGTGTTAAGTAAACAAGTTATCTAGCTACTGACCTTGAAGAATTAAAACCTAATTATGAAGGAACAATTGAGGCAAGAAAGCTACAGCTAATACAAAGTTTCAGAAACAGAAATGCAATTGCAGAAATGAAGTTACAGCTAAAGAACTGAAATTAACTAATTGAAACTAATCCTCAACCCTTCCCGAGCTCAAGATCTCCTTGTTCGTCACTCAAGGGCAAGCCAAGAACCCCTTCATCTCCGCAAATCATTGGGAACAGCTTCAAACGATCAGTTCAGCTCACTCTGCACTTGGCTGGGGAAATCCAATCTGAACTCTTCGATCTCAGTTAGATGGATTGCGATGATGATTCGAGAATCATCTGAGCTCACCTGAGAACCCCTACAAGTGGCTTAGACGATCGGAAATGGCTTGTGGATGAGAATCGAGTGATCGGACCACAAAGCTGTCGAAACCCTCAAACAACTCTGTCCGGTGCAAAACTGAGCTGAATTCTCCACCGAAGCTATCTCCAATGATCCAAATCTTGATCTAGGGTTGAAGTTGAGGTGGTCACGCCTTCAAACTAAAAAAATTGCAAGCAAAATGAAGAAGAACGAAGACGATGAACAGTTGCGGCGAAGACGCGACGAGGATGAAACTGGGCAAAATTTTGATTAAGTAGTTAGCAATGGACGGCTCAGATTGATTTGAGGAAATCCAACGGCTGATCTTCATCCGATCTGACCCAAACTTTGATGATGTTGATCAAGGGTCAGGATCTACCTCGTGGTAGTTCGGATCCTCCAGATGTGCAACGGATGGTCCAGATCAACCTAATCTTTGAATGGACAGTCTAGAGCCCTCCTAGCTTGATCCAACAGTTGAATGAGCTCTGATTGGAATGAAACTTTCAGATCTTGATCAGAGTGCTTGATCAGCCCTAACCCTAGCTCGGATTGCTTCAGATAGTTCCGGATGGCTCAGATCTAGCCGCTTTTGAATCGGACGACCCAGATTAATCCGAAGCTTGATAACTCGATCCGGATCCTCTTCCAACTCAAGTTTGACCCAGTATGCCCTAGGTCCATGATCTTTTCATGCCTGCAAAAATAGATCAAAAATTCAGTGGCCAAATAATCCAAATATGTATAAATTTGTAATTAAGTCCAAAATAGCAATAATTTCTAGAACCTAGGGTAAATTCACAATTAAGCAGGAAAAATATGGGTCAAACTTGGATTTTAGCAACTAAAATAATCAATAAAATGGTACTTATCAACTCCCCCACACTTAAGCTTGAGCGTCTCGTGAAACTACTAAGTATGTATCTCCTAGATTTTCTTAAGCATAATTAGAAGTAAATGAAAAGAAATTACCTAAGGTTGTCAATTCTCAAAAATCTAAGCTCTATGGATTAGTATCTCGTCCTTAAATCAACAACTTAGCCTTTTACTCTATCATGATTCATTGAGATGAATTTAACTCACTAGCCTTTCAAGGAAAATTTTGGTGGCTCTCTCCTTAAGTTCTAAGTTGATGATGGAAGTGGAGCTCACTCAAACACACATACTTCTTGCACTACCATAGGCTTGCTTATTATCTACTCTCCACCATTATTCATGATTAGGATCAACATCTACAAAAACAAATGAAAATATAGAAAATGGTAAGGAGTGGAATAAAAACCAAGGAAATAGAAAATGGTAAGGAGTGGAATAAAAACCAAGGAAATAGAAAATTGGTGGAGTGGAAGACTTGAGTGCTCAAGGATGTTTCCAATATACTTTGCTTCTCTTTACAGTCCTCTAGTGATATAAAAGTGTGGTGGAGTAAATCTTGAACAATGCCTTTGATTTGGATGAAGAAAACCCTATTGATCTCAATGTGCCAAGTTTGCCCTTTTATACCAACCTTGCTTCCTTCTTTTCCTTGTTCTCCCTTTTTTTTTTTAGAACTGCAGAAATAAATTTCTCTTCATATCAGCTACTGTAACGCCCCAAAATTTTCATTTTTAGTTCTTAAAGTCCTTAAAATTATTTAGAAATGATTTAGAAATATTCTAGATATTTTTAGGAATTTTTAGAGTATTTTTATGGAATTTTCCGAGTCCGTTTGGTATTTTTGGAAAAAGAAAAGAAAAAGAAAATGGAAAATAATAAAAACCGGTTAAGTGCAGCGGTGGGGGATCGAACCAGCGACCACCACCGAAACAGCAAGCGCACACAACCAGCCGGGCTAAGGGTTTCAAGCACAGAAAAGGAAAGAATGATAGATATTTAAGCTATAGTTAAGTTAATCCGAACCTTAAGTATAAATAGGTACTTAAAGAGAGTTGTTTTATTTTCTCTCAAACCCTCTCCCTCCCCAACAGCTGCGCCGACCCCTCTCCCTCTCCTCTCTTGTGCGCACGCAAACCAAGGTCAAGAGGGCCGGCCGAGACCCTTCTCCAAGAGATAATCCTATATTCGGGATCCCCGCGACGAGAGGAACGCGTAGACGTGAAGAATTCTTCGAGATCTTGAGTTTCTCCCGAGTTCTAGACCTCAATCTTGGTTGTAAGTCCAAGATATCAATGTAAGTACTGCTCACCTGCAGTAAGAGGCGGTTTTACCGCGAGAATTTCCTTTAAAAGTTTTTAAAAGAGAATTTTTCCTTTTTGCTTTAGTTTTTGCATGTGATCTTAGTTCTTATATGCTTGTATATGTTTGATAAGCACCCTATATGAGATTAGGGACCAAGAAAAGCTATGAGAAAAGAAAAGAAGATAAAGATAAGAAAAGAGAAGGCCAAGGCCTTAAGAAAATCCCCAAAAGTCAAGACTTAGGGATTTTAGCACGCAAGGTGCTCCAGAAAATGCCAAGGCATTTACAGATAAGAAAGAAAAGAAAGAAAAGCTATTTTATTTTATAAGGCCAGTACCCGGCGTCCAAGGGCGTCGTTAAAGAAATCCAGGTGTCCAATTCCAAGGTCTTGGCCCTGGTAGACCAAGGTCTGCTCTATTAGGATTGGTGGCTCGCTACCCCAACCTTTTAGGGAACGCGCATTCAGATGGTACTTACGTCTTCAGTGGATCCAAGTGATTAGTATTTTCAAGTATATGCTTTAGCAAAGTTTTCGAAAATACAAAAAGTTTTCAAAAGATAAAGAATAGCTAAAGTTTCAAGTTGAGCCAAGAAAAGTAGATTGAGATTATTTATTGCTTGAGTATGCATGTTTTGAGTTATACATGTTTAGTTTAGCTTTCTTTCAAGCATATCAGTATCTCATATGATTTTTATATCGTTCTAGAAGCATGTTTGCATATTTCGAGATTTTGTGAGCTAGATAGTACTTACTAAGCTTTTTGCTTATAGATGCATCTTCCTCTTATTGCAGATAAAGGTAAAGGCAAGCAATTCTGAAGGAAGACGACGAGGCGGTGCTGAGTAGAGTGTGTGTGGTGGCTGATTATGGGGAGATCTTAAGCACAAGACAATTTAGCTATTTGAATTGAAATGTTTAAGTTTATTCAAATTTCAAGTCCTTGCTTATGGAGATTATAGAGTATTTGAGTTTTGGATAGTTTTACATGCTCAATTTCTTAGAGTAAAGATTCCATGTCATTCCATTTAGCTTATATAATTTTATGATTGCATTGGATGAGTAGAAAAGTGAGTAGTTAAAGATATTGATACTTTGTTAGAGGAAAAGGTGTTTGTGCCAAGTTAGTATCAATTTCCTTTTTGAATCAAGTTTTATTGCTTAAGTATGTTTAGAAAAGTTGTTTTCTCATTCCATAATGCTTTAGCAATATTATAGAACCTTGTATGATGAGTTTAAATGGTTAGAAGTGAAGTTTGATACAAACTCTAATGTTTAAGTTTATATAAACTTGTTTAGTTTGTTTTCCTCCATAAAAGTCTTAACTTCAAGTTTATGGATTCGTTTGATTGGCTAAATCGTTTAGGAAACTAACATAGAGCATAGAAATGATGTTGTAGTTTGATATGGCTCGAAATTGAAGGAATAAGGGCCTTGGAAAGCCAAAGCCGAAACCTGTAAAACTGCTATCAGCCGTATCAGTCGACTGATGACGTCATCAGTCGACTGATACAGGCAAATTCTGAAGGGTAAGGCTGTTTCGACAGGTTTTATGCTATGGGCTTTGAGAAAAAAAAAAATAAGGCATGGTATTAATATACATGACTGCTTAAGTTAGAATATAATTGTTAGATGAATTTAGAAGTTTAAAAAGAAAAGATTTCCGCATTTCTTTTAGTCATGTATTAGAGTCGAGAAATAGAGAAAAGTAACGATCCGTCTGAAGACAGTAAGAGGTCGGGTCGCTACAGGTGGTATCAGAGCAGGTCCCATTCTCCAGCATCACACACACATCAGCATCAACCTTGCCGTCTTCAAGTAAGAAAGCTTTAAGTTTCAGTTTTTTTATTGCCCCTTTATTTAATTGCAATATAGAGAAATGCTTAAGTACTACTCACATGTGCATAGAACAAGGAAGCATGTTTAATCCCTTAGTATCACGGAATCATGTTTAATCCCTAGAATGGATATCAGATTTCTAAGTAAGAAGACAAGTTTATACCTAGAGATGTAGTAGTGATTTCTTGTTCCTTATGCATTATTAGATGGCAAGAAGAGGCCGAGCTCCTAATGCTAATAACAGAACTCCAGTTCAAGATAACAGTGAGCCTGGCACAGAACAGCCAAACCTGATGGCAGTCATTGCTCAAATGCAAGCTCAGATTTCAGAACAACAGAAGACCATCGCCACTCTGATGGCAAATCAGCACCCAGTGCCCCCTACACCACCCACAGCAGGAGTGGGAACTCCAGTAGTGGCTGAAGTTCCACCAGTCCCACAGGAGACCCCTGCTGTGAACCGAAGACAAGAAGCATACCTCGTCCAGTGGCAGAGGCTGAAACCCGAAAGCTTCTCAGGCACGACTGAGCCCTGGGATGCCCAGGCTTGGTTCAAGACTTTAGAGAGCACAATGGAGCTTCTTGACTGGCCAGAGGTTGAGAAGGTCAAATGTGCCTCCTTCTGCCTAACTGGAGATGCTCGTATGTGGTGGGAGCGAGTCAAGAGTAAGAAGATAGTCAACCAGATGAGCTGGGCAGATTTTGAGCACGAGTTCTATGAGGAATTTTTCCACATGAAGGTTACCAACAAGCACTTCGAGGACTTCATGGAGTTCAGACAGGGTAGCCTACCAGTGGGAGAAGCAGTCGCAAAGTTCAACAGACTAGCTCGCCTCTGCCCAGAGCTAGTCAGCACAGAGAAGGAGCGAGTCAGACTGATGCTTCGCATGCTGAACCCGGAGATAGCACTCAACGTGAACAGCGGGATGCACCGACCCCAGACCAGCGAGGAGTTAGTCAGTAGTGCTCTAATCTCAGAGCACTACCTGAATAGCATCAAGGCACAGCAAGCACAGCAGAAGCCAGTCCTGACTGAGAACAAAACAATAGGAGGACAGAAGCCTCAACCAAATAACCAGAACTGGAAGAATAAGAACCACAAAAGGAAGCAGTGGCCTGGCAGCCAAAAAGGAAACTCAGAGAACAAGCAAGCTAGGTATCCACCTTGTCCTAAGTGTGGGAGGAACCATCCAGGAGCGTGCCTGTTGGGTGCAACTGGATGCTACTCATGTGGACAAGAGGGACACAGATCCAAAGAATGCCCAAACAAATTTAAGGTACTTCCTCAGCAGTCCGTACAGCATGGAGGCAAGCCTCAGTTACACTACATGCCTACTATACTGGAGGGACCTCAGATCAGTCAGAGAGGGTTGGAAGCAGCACCAGTTCCAACCAATGCCAGAGTCTTTTCCCTCACGAAGGAAGAAGCTGCCAGCGCCTCCACGGTCGTAACAGGTCAAATAGTTATTTTTCAGCATTTAGCTACTACACTGTTTGACACTGGGGCGACCCATTCTTTCGTATCAGTACCTTTTGCTAGTAAGTTACAGGTGCCTACAGAGAGTTGGGAATCCAGATTCCTGACAACTCTCCCTTCAGGGGAAATCATGGAATCCACCCAGAGGCTCCGGGCTGTGCTAATCAAGATTTCAGACCGAGAGCTACATGTCGATCTGATAGTCCTTGCGATGCAGGACTTCGACATCATACTGGGCATGGATTTCCTCAGTAAGTACAGCGCTTCAGTGGACTGCCGTAGAAGGAAGGTGGTTTTCAGCCCAGAGGGAGAACCACCATTCGAATTTCAAGGAGCCCCAAGGAGGAAGACTCAGAAATTTCTCTCAGCCTTGGCAGCCCACCAGATGCTAGAGCAAGGGTGTGCTGGTTTTCTTGCACACATAGTGGACTCAGAAGCAAAAGAAGAACTCAAGCAGGAAGATGTACGGGTAGTCTGCGAATATCCAGAAGTGTTCCCAGAAGAATTACCTGGACTACCTCCCAACAGAGAAGTGGAATTCGAGATCGAGCTAGTGCCCGGTACCGGTCCGGTCTCGAAGGCCCCATATCGTATGTCTCCAGCAGAGTTAAAGGAATTACAAGAGCAACTCCAGGAGCTACTAGACAAGGGCTTCATTCGCCCGAGTCATTCACCCTGGGGAGCTCCTGTACTATTCGTCAAGAAGAAGGATGGATCTATGCGTCTGTGCATAGACTACAGAGCTCTGAACAAGGTGACCATCAAGAACAAGTACCCCCTTCCTAGAATAGATGATTTATTTGATCAACTCAAAGGGGCTACAGTGTTCTCGAAGATAGATCTGCGTTCTGGGTATCATCAGCTAAAGGTTAAAGAAAGTGACATTCCCAGGACGGCCTTCAGAACGAGATACGGCCACTACGAATTTGTAGTGATGCCTTTCGGAGTAACCAATGCTCCAGCAGTCTTCATGGAGCTGATGAACCACATCTTTAGGGAGTATCTCGATAAATTCGTCATTGTGTTTATTGATGATATTCTCATATACTCACAGACTCCAGAGGACCATGCTACACACTTGAGGATAGTGCTGCAGATCCTTCAGCAGGAGAAGCTCTATGCAAAATTCTCAAAGTGTGAGTTTTGGCTAGATCAGGTGACCTTCCTAGGTCACATTGTATCCAAAGAAGGCATTCAAGTTGATCCAGCCAAGATAGAAGCAGTCAGCAACTGGTGTAGACCCAAGAATGCCAGTGAGATCAGGAGCTTCTTAGGCCTGGCAGGATATTATAGAAAATTTGTGGAGGACTTTTCCAGGATAGCCTCTCCACTCACAGCCTTAACCAGAAAGAACAAGAAGTTTGAATGGTCAGATAAATGCGAGCACAGTTTTCTAGAGCTGAAGAAGAGACTGACTAGTGCTCCCATCCTGACTGTTCCAGAGAGTGACAAGCCTTTGACATCTATAGTGATGCATCCAAGATGGGCCTTGGAGCTGTCCTCATGCAAGACGGTAAAGTAATAGCATATGCCTCCAGACAGCTCAAGGACTATGAGAAGAATTACCCTACGCATGACCTTGAGCTAGCAGCTGTGGTTTTTGCACTGAAGCTTTGGAGACATTACCTGTATGGAGTGCAGTGCAGAATCTTCACAGACCATCAGAGTTTGAAGTACTTCTTCACTCAGAAAGATCTGAATATGAGGCAGCGCAGGTGGCTAGAGTTGGTCAAAGATTATGACTGTGAAATCCTCTACCACCCAGGTAAAGCTAATAAAGTGGCGATGCACTGAGC
>JAGFNQ010006909.1:204759-243609 GCA_024364735.1 Boesenbergia rotunda
AGAATTTGTAAAAGATTCTCCGATTTGGCATTCTCCTTTCCATTTCGATGGAACTGGTGGCATCCCTACATCACTGAAACTAGGAGACTCGGGCCATATCCCTGTGAAAAACCCCTTGTAATCACAACATCGAGAGAAGTTCCAGTAACCACATTTTTAAAAAAATTTGAATATATATATTTGTATTTATATCTCGACATAATTATACTAAAAACTGAAAAGAAGTGAACAAAAAGTGCTCCTACAAAAGCAGTGGAACAACGAACGCCGGGCTGTTGTTCTACTCAAATAAAATTTTGCAGTTTTTCACCTGTATCAATAAATCCGATGATGACGTTGTCTTGGTTCTTGGTGGAAAAACCTGGAATCTCCATCTCCTCGTCGGTTCCCAGGCCAATGAAATCCCAAGAGTGAGTGGTGTGCAGGTTTCTTTTAAGGTTTGGGAACACTGATACCACATTTGGCATCTCTGTACCAGAGAAAACCCAAAGGACTACTCGCTGAGAACCTCATAAAAGCATGAAATTAATGGCTTAGCGTCATCCAGGAAGAATACCAACCAGCCATTTTAGAAGCCTGCTCTTTGCTCAACTTCGCTGCAAAGCCTCTAAACGCATTGCTGTAACTGTAAACATGTGATTCTTGTGCCTCTTCCAATCTGTGGACAAATCATTCACAAAGACCATGTTTTCACAACAAAGGGTAGCATTTCCACAACAAATTAAGCTAATTTTCACAGTAAAATCCCAGTCTAACCTTCCTCCATGCACTGCGGCGAGCATTTGGTGGTTCTGCTTTAAGATATCATCCGAAGACTGCTCCTCCTTGCTGCCCATATAAACTACATAAACCTGAAAAAAATATATAACAAAATCGAGCAAAAAGGAGGAAAAAAAGGGGTTATTTCCAAGGCTTAACATATACATTCTCAAGGAAAAAACAAGACCTAAAAAAGAAGTGAAAGAACAGAACCGGCCTCCAAAACAAAAATGAAGAAACAAAGGGAGAGAGAAACGAAAAAATGAATCCGACTTGTACCTGAGAAGATAAACATGGCGTAAATGTAATCTCTGCAAATGAGATAGAGAGGAGAAGGTAGAAAAGCATTGTGCAGGGAGCCATTCTCGAGCGATACAGATTGGGAGTTGGGAGAGAAAAGAGAGGATTTTGGTTGGTTATGAGAGTGCCAACTGCTGATTATGGTTTAGGCTCACGATATCACATTCACGGGTTGCCGTGGCACACTACAAGAATGAAAGGCCGGCGTCTCTCTCTCTCTCTCTCTCTCTCTCTCTGAGAAGAAGCCATTCACCGCGAAGAATAATGAGAAACAGGACGACGTCGTCGCCATGGTTGTTTCGTGGACATCTTTGTTTCTTTAAGATAGCGCCGATTTCAATTTTTGGCTCTATTTTACACTCTTCTTTCTTCCTGTTTCTTCTAATTTAATTCTGCATTTATGCTTTCTACTTGCGACAGCGTTTCATCCTGCATCAAATCTTCTCTTTAAAAGGTAACTATTTTCTTTTAAAATAAAGAGAAATTGATGTGTTTGAGGCAATGAAAAAGTAAAGAAGGGACTTTTAGATTTGTAAAGAAGAAAAATAAAGGATACGGTCTGAATGATAAAGAAAAGACAGTATGACACTTTATGACAGACGAGAGGTTTTTTTTTTTTTTTTTTTTAACTTTCGATTGATTCAATAATTATTTATAAAAATAAATTTAAAAAATACAAAAATATTTCTTTCAAATTGATTAAGAATTGATCTTGCTTAATTTGAAAATTTTATTATATCATTCCAACTCTGGAACTATTTTCTATATTGCTGATATTATTGTTAATTCTTAATATAATCATTCTTAGAAAGAAGAGCTTTGGGGTGGTAATAGTGAAAAGTAATCACCAAACCAAATTTACTTTTTAAAAGCAAAAACAAAAACCAATAAACAATAAACAATAAAAAACATTCTGTTATGAATGGGATCGGGGAAAGGTGGCAATAGCCAATAAGAGGAGAGATTGCGATAGAAAGTAGCGTGCGTTGGCTGCCCATATATTCAATGCTAGGCTTGTGCTATGTGTGGCCCGAGCTAACTCACTCTCAAATTTATATTATAAAATCATTACACCACTCGAAGGATATGATGGCATGTGGTGCCACCCACTTTAATTATTTTTATTCCTTCTCATCGATCAAATTCCATTTAAACGTCTAATTAATCTCCTATTCCTTCGAGTTTAGCTCAACACCCCCTTCGTCTCATTAATTACTTTCACCAAAAGGTCCATGTTTCATATTAATCTTGACTTTATAAGTATCTAAGCAATCTAAGTAGAACTTATTTTGATGGCAAAACAAACTCCAATATTATATGTAAAGTTTATTGTATTTAAAAACTCCAATTAATGCTTTCTTGTATTTAAAAAAAGTTTATCTTGACGAAAAATTCAATTAGTTTAAGCCATATTTTATGGGAAAAGTTAACTGTGGCTTAAAAATCAAGATATAACCATTTGGGTCATTAGATATATCCAAAGACTTAGGACCTAAGTCGGACATTAGTATTTATTTTGTATCCAAAAAAATTATTTTGATATTGATATTAAATTATCATAAAAAGATGAAATTCATCATTATGAGAGTCACCCATGACTGTCTCACACCATTAGCAAAAAGTAAATTAAAAAATTAAACATAGTTATCACATAGAGGATAAATCTTCTTATTTTATTAGGATTCAATCCTTGCCCAATGATATTAAAGTAATAAAGTATCATAGAAGTCTATTTGTTTGTATAAATATAGTGCATGGATAGGAACAAATTTAGAAATGTCACAGAATCGTACGTAGTATAGGGAGGAGTAAAGAGGGAGAGTGTTGCAGTTGCTTAAAGGCTCTGGAGATGTGTGAGCTTAATCTTTCTCCCTTAAAATGCGGCTCAATAATTCATTCAATTAGTTGTGTGTTGATTGATTTATATGATAATATTGGGGATTCAATGACGTGCAAGGAATCCTATTAAGTACAACAGTAATTCCTATCGCAGATTACTTTGGAAAACATTTGGGTTTCAGTTTATGCATGGGGCGAAGTTAATTTACAGAGATTCTTGAAAGACCGGAAAGTATCAGTACCCATGGTTGATATGTCCTACTACTGCCAAACCTGTTATTTATGTTTTGGAAATTAAAAATAATAATAATAATTTCCACATTGTGCAAACAACTAATACAAGGGGTCCTAATTCTTATTCCCCTTTCTACATTCACTAAAAATACAATTATTTAGCGATGAAAAATTTCGACAAAAATTTTTCGTCGCAAAATTGAGAGAAATTTGGGATGAAATGCAAAATTGTTGCAAATTTACAATAAATTTAGCAACGAAAAACTTTTGTCGCTAATTGGTAACAAAATATTTTTCATCATAAAATTCATTACAATTTAGCGATGAAATTTAATAATCATTGTACAATCTGCAACAAAAAAATTAATTCATCATAATTTTTATGTTGAAAAAGTTATTCGTTGCAAAATTTGACACTAATTATATATACATATAACCTAAATACATTCAAAATGACACAGATAGACCTACAGATCTTAAAATTTTATGAAATAAGTTTTTACGTGTTCGTATCAATATCATCATAATATAAATGACCTCAAATATGAATTTCACCAAATAGATTGAGATAAGTAATTTTTGGAATAACAAAATTATATTTTCAAACTCATTCATGTTAAAAAAAATTATAGATCTAAATATATTAGGTGAAATTTGTGTTTAAGGACATTAATGTTATCAGGAGATTGATATAATCATATAGAAACTTGCTCCAAATTATTTTGAACTTTGCATATCCATATATGCCATTTTGAACATATTTAGGTTTTTTTGTAAAAAAATTGTGATGAATTTCTAAATTTGTCACTCATTAATGACGAATCTGGAAATTCATCTCCAATTTGACAATGAATATGGAGATTCATTGCAAAATTGACAACAAATTTAAAAATTCATCACAAAATTTATTTTAAAAAATTAAATACATTCAAAATAACATTGATCGACCTATAAAGTTCGGAATGACATGGAGCATGCTCTTATGTGATTGTATTGATCTCCTGATGACATTAATATCCTCAAACATGAATTTCACCAAAATCAATGGAGATCAATAATAGTTTAATATCAAAAAGCCTTTAACATTTTCAAACTTAACATTTATCACTAAGTCATTGGTTGCTCTAATTGATTTAACTACAGAAAAAATATATTGGCCGAAATTTGTATTTAAACCCATTTATATTGAGATCAATACAAACAAATAAAAACTTATTTTATGCAATTCTGAGCTCTCTAACTCTATCTACGACATTTAATAACCATTTATTTTTATTTTTTAAAAATAAAATTTTGCGATGAATTTCTAGCTTCGTCTCAAAATACATTTAAAAACCTAAATATGTTCAAAATGACACATATAGACCTACAAACCTCAAAATTATATGATGAAGTTTCTATATGTTCATTTGGATGTCCTCATGACATAAATGATCTCTAACAAAAATTTCACCTAATAGATTGAGATAAGTAATTTTTGAAATATCAAAATTAAATTTTCAAACTCATTCATGTTAAAAAAATTATAGATCTAAATATATTAGATGAAATTCGTATTTGAGGACATTAATGTATTTGGCGAGATACGATCACATCCAAACTTGTTAAATGCCATTCCAAGCACTATATGTCGATGTGTGCCATTTTGAACATATTTAGTTTTTTTTAAATAAATTTTGCGATGAATTTCTAAATTTGTCGACAAATTGGCAATAAATTCCTAGGTTCGTCACCAATTGGCAACGAATTTGGAAATTTGTCACAAAATTTATTTATTTTTTAAAACCCCTAAATATATTCAAAATGACACAGATTAACCTATAGAGTTTGGAATGATATGAAAGAAGTTTCTATGTGATTATATAGTGTTCGGTTCTGAGCGCAGTGGAATATTTATAATAAAGCAAAAATCTGCTCTTAAATCATGGATCTTTTTGTGGTACATATAGTTCTAAACAAAATGATGTGAAAACAAGCATAAACTGAAAACATACCTTGTAATCCTTTGCTTATTTGTGAATAATATCACAAACATATGAGAGCCCCACGTGTGACTCCTCTAGCGGTATCCACGTGCACAAGATCATGAACTAGATGATCCGTTAGGTGCTAGCCACTTGGATCGACAAAATTCTTTCGGATGCACTACGGATCTAGAGATGTGTCTCCAACTAGACAAGAAGTAAGCTGCCGAAGGCTTCTCGGGAGAGATGAAGAGAGCTCGCACAAGAGAGACCACAGAGAAGACCTTAGAGCCGCTTAGGTCTTCTTCCAAGGATGGCTATATATAGTCTCCAAGGAAGATGAAGAGACATGACTCTTCATATTCTTCATTAAGTAATCATAATTATGACTTTTGAAATTCTCCATTAATAATCATTAATAGAGACTCTTCATCTTCTCCATTATTGCCATAATAATTGTGACCATTCAAATTCTCCAAAGAGAATAAGAGATAAATCTACTCTCTCTTCTCTACATCAAATAAATCCATATTTGATCTTGATCCGTTCTCACTTCTGATATTTCAGAAATAATTAATAATCCAATTAATTCTTATTCAGAAATAATAAATTGATTAAATTTAGTATCCACTAAAATAATCAACTACAGATACTGTTCGCGTCTATGTGCTATGTGTGCGACCCTCTAGGTTCTATACACGAAGGTAATGTAAATCCATACACAGACTAAGATAACCGTCTAGCAATAGTTTTTAGCCACCCAACGTGATAGAATATTAGTTATAAACTAAAACCTCCATAAATCGATTACTGTGTAATTCAATCTCTTCATCTTTATCCTACATCCCAATTAATTCGGTGCAGTATGCATCATCACCAATTAATTATTTTACTTGATTTCCAAGATATAATAGACTCATCTCGAGTCACTAATATCTCTATCAAGCGGCCAGGATGTTAACTCCCAAATCCAAGAGAGCGATGAATCCTCTATTGACTCAACACTATTCTCTCTACGTTTTGTCATACACCCAATTACCGTATTAATCACAATCCGATTAAAGATTGCTTTTAACGAAATCAAAGTACATAACTCCACGCATAGAATATATGAAGGTCTCAAGTCAAAAGATCAGTTACACTCGTTCATTAAGACGAACTACCAATGATGCTTAATATGTGGTGTTCTCTTAAGCGAGTCGTGTCCAATGTACCTCTAAACTCAAGGCACCCCCAAGTACAACTTGGATATCCATCCCTCTGGTCTATCTTGACCTAGTCATACTTAACGTTGATCTAGATATCTATGTCCCCTCTAGATATCTATCCGATCAAGGACGGTTTTCAGAATAATATAACCATTAATCTCTGAGACTTTATCATTAATCATATACGTACAGAAAAGTAAATAATTAACGTCAAATACTTGTCTTTATTAAAATAATTATCCATAAATACATAAAAGTGTCTTGCCACATAAGTGCACACACTAACATATAGATCCCTTGATGGTATTAATATCCTCAAACACAAATTTCATCAAAATCTACGGAGATCAATGATAGTTTAATATTAAAAAGATTTTAACATTTTCAAACTTTACATTTTTCACTAAGTCATTGGTTGTTCTAATTGATTTAACTATGAAAAACAATTTTTTTAGAGAAATTCATATTTGAGCCCATATATGTTATTAGGAGATCGATATGAATACATAGAAATTTATTTCATATAATTTTGAGTTCTCTATGTCCATCTACCATGTTTAAAAATATTTATTTTGATTTTAAAAAAAAATTAAAGTTTGAGATGAATTTCCAAAATCATCGCCAATGGACCGACAAACATTGGAATCCTATGGAGATCAACGATAGTTTAATATCAAAATGCCTTTAAAAATTTTAAACTTAACATTTTTCACTAAGTCATTGGTTAATCTAATAGATTTAACTATGGAAAAAAATATATTAGGTGAAATTTGTATTTAAGTCTGTTTATGATATTAAGATAACGATATGAATACATAGAAACTTATTTCATGTAATTCTCAAGCTCTCTAGGTCCATCTATGACATTTAAAAACATTTATTTTATTTTTTAAAAAAATTTAATTTTTTGATGAATTCGGAAATTCATCGCCAAATTGTTGATGAATTACTAGATTCATCGCTAGATATATATAAACCTGAATACGTTTAAAATGTCACAGATAGACCTACAAATCTCCGAATTTTTTGAAACAAGTTTCTAAGAGTTTGTATCGATGTCTTCTTAACATAAATGACCCAAACATGAATTTCACCAAATAGATTGAGATAAGTAATTTTTGGAATAAGAAAATAATATTTTCAAACTCATTCAAGATAAAAAAAAATTACAAATCTAAATATATTAGTCGAAATTTGTGTTTAAGGATACCAATGTCATTAGGAGATCGATGCGATCATATAGGAACTTGTTTCATGCTATTTCAAGCTCTATATGTCATGCCTCCAGAGGCCCATGCTTGTTCAAAAATTGGGCAGCATCTCCCTTGTATGACGGATGAGTTAGGATATTCATACATAACTCTCGCACATATTGTGGGATTGTTGTAATTGATAGAGGGTGGGGGGGGGGCGGTGAATATCGATAATGTAATTTTTTTGGAAAATACAGAGTTAAACGCAGTGAAAATAAGTAAATCAAAGACGGCTAATGCGGTTTCTTTTTACTTGGTTCGGAGTCTATAATGGCTCCTTCTCCAGGACCCACGGTCCTTGACCGTTTACATTGGACAATTCTATAATTCGGAAAATGCTTTACAAATATATGAACATATGAACAAAACAGAAATTAAAGTTTTTATACTGACAACACTTAAGAAGAAATCTTGAGCTTGTTGAAGTGGCGTGTCGTCGATCTTGAACATTTTCAGTGGAGAATGCTTGAGCACGGAAGCTTGTTGTAGCGCGTTTGAGTGCTTGAGTTGATGTATCGAAGCAAAGGGGTGAAGCCCCTTTTATAGCAGCTTCTAGAGCGCCTGATGGCTCTTGGGCGCCTACCACGTCACTCGATTTGGTCGCATCCTTATCCGCAGACTCGACCAACACTTATCACCATTCTTGTGCACTTGGGTCAACTGAGGCACTTGTGAACTCATGGGTGCCTGGGAGCTAACGTGGCACAGCAGCTGGAATAACCCCTTCTAGGGCGCCTGACACCATTCAGGCGCTTGGGTTCTCGGGCGCCTGACCCCTTTCAGGCGCTTGGTAACATAGCAGCCCACTTCTTTCAGCCTGCAATCAAGTTTAGTCAAAGAACAATAATATAATAATAACCATTCATGAAATAACAGCTAGAGCTGTCTTGGTTCTGACTTTGGAATTTAAAATGAAATCATAGGTCGAACTGACACCTACTGTTCCCTCTTCCGAAGAGCATGTCCTCACCTACTCCTCTCAGGAGAAGTTACCTTTTCCTAATCGGCTCCTTCGATTGGACTTTTGCTCTGCCTCCGAAACTCCCAGATCTCAAGACGTCTGTACCTCGACTCATCTCTACTTATGTCCGTAGTCCTTGCTTGGCTAAGTCTCCTACCTGATCTTCTTGATTAAGTCTTCGGTGTCCAGTCCTTGACCAGGTCTTCTATCCCAATTCCTCGAACCAGGTCTTCATACCCAACCCTCGGTCAGGTCTTCGGTGCCTAGCCCTCTGCCAGGACTTCATACCTAGTCCTCGACCAGGACTTCGTGCTCAACCCTGTAAGTCAAGACTTCGTGCCTAGCTCAACCAGGACTTTCCTGCACACTTAGTAGAATCATCAGATCATAATATAAACTTAACTTTGAACCCTTTGCCATTATCAAAACCAGATTTGATCTGGTGTTTCTGGCATCAACAATCTGCCCCTTTTTGATTTATGGCAACACAGTTCAAAAGTTAAGTTAAAAACATAAATAAGAAATAATCCACAGTTAAGCACTAGAAAGATAAGACATAATAAGTTAAAAACAAATTGTTTTCATTTTCCCCCTTGATTAGTAATTTCTCCCATTTTAGGGCATTTCAAATTTTTGAAAAACCTTAGAAAATTGAAAAATTGCATAAAGCTCTCCCATGATATGAAATCCTCCCCCTAAAGCTTTTGAAAACATGCAATTTCCATTTTGAAAGTTTTTCTAATTTTTGAAAAGAATTCTATGTATAGAAAAGTTTATTACTTTAAAAAGCAATTCTATGTTCAGTTTTGAAAAAGTATTTTGAAAAGCTTTAAGTTCAGTTTTGAAAAAGTATTTTGAAAAGCTTTTGAGTATTACAAAAGAAGTTCCAAAAAACTTTAAGTTAAAGAAAAAATACTTTTGAAAGTTTCTAAAATAACATTTCTTTGATGAAGGGAAAAATTTTAAGAAAAAAATTTAATTTTTAACTTCACTTTTCTACTCTCCCCTTTTGACATATATCAAAAAAAATAGTAGACATTCTTTTTGAAAAATATAAATTTTTTAAGGAAATTTTGATTGTGGAAAAATTGTGTATCAGAGCCCATTAGTCTTGCAAAATAAATCATAAAAAAACATGTCAAGTATGTAACTGATATGTAACAAATACTGAATTATTAATTAAGCAAGAATCAGTAGTAAAGAATCAAGTAGAAATTAAAAGTGACAAGATTTGAACCAAGTTAACAATCCTAGTGAGTCCAAGCATGAAAAGAAAAAAAAGCTTAAAGCATTTAATCAATAAGTCTAAGTTCAGAACCTTTAGCCACCTATTTTTGATTCCTAACAAAAGTTTGCCTTCAAATTTTTCTGGTCGAGCTTCTCGATCTGTCATTATACCTCGAGAAGTGCAAAGAATTACAATTCCTATTCCGCCAAAAATCTTCGGAATTTGTTGGTAGTTGGAATAAATTCGTAAACCAGGTCGGCTGATGCGCTTTAAAATAGTTCTATATATTCTTTTCCTAGTTTTTTAAGTCTAATCATGGGTCAATAAATCTAAGTTTAGAACTTTTAGTCACTTATTTTTAATCCTCAAAATAAAGGAGAATATAATTTCTTTAGTAAAGGATAAATTTACTTTGTAAATAGATTATTAAAAAATTCCTAAGTATAAAGACTTTTAAAAGATTTTTCTAAGAGGAGTATTTTTGAATATATTTACACTTAAGTAATGTTCTGGAAGGAATTGACACAGATGACGAGTCACCAGAGTCGAACCCTCAAGAATGATGATGAAGGGAAGTATATCGCACCCTGTGAGATCAACACGAGTGTTAATGGGAACACACCAGAGATTTTCTGACAGAGCCCACTCCGATGCTCAAGTCAGAACTTAACATACTTGCAGGAGGACAACGAAGAAGGAGAATGTGAATTTAGAGAGCCTACCCCTTTACCTGCATGTCCAAGTACCTTATATACTTGAGGGATTGATTACATGTATCTTCCACGTTCTCCTCCACCTTCCTTATTCACCGGTTACAAGATAACTTTTAGGTAACGGTCGCAGTAATTAATAAGGCCTTAATTGTCGTGTGTGACGACCAATAACTATTAGATAACTTTCTTGATCTGGAAAGAGGAACGGTTACTTGAAGTTGAGTTGTCGGGTGCATTGACCCTTGGGTTCTGCTCTCCTGAGAGGGTCTCAGGATATCCTTGTTAGGATGTATACTATAAGCCTAGCTTTTGTATGAACATCTATTTTGGAATAAGAATTACAGTGGTCATGTGTTTACATTTTATATTTGTTATATGTATGCAACTGTCCATTACTTCACATTGTAGATAGCATGGTGTATGGTGCTACACAGACGATCATGTTATCAGTTCCTTGTAAAGTATAAGTAGTGGCTCACAACCAAGATGGATTTGGACAAACCATTGGAATGGTTGTAGTGTAATTTGGTATTGGTCTATCTTGACTATAGAATTACATTAGTGCACTTTGTGTGTATTGAGCAGGACCATCTTGAGGTGGTTTGATTTATACTGACTATATAATTGAATAAGACCTCGGTTATTATGATGTACATGCTCTTAATCCCGATATAATAATGAGCACATGTACTTAATATTTATTTTTTAATTTACCAATGGGCGAGATTTATTCGTTAAGTCAATAGGCATGGTAAATTAAGAAATAATATTATTTATATGGTGTGTCATTGATTATAGAAGAAAATTGTGTCCTAAATTATTTAGGCTGATGATGTTCCTTTGAGGAGCTCATAAGGATTATCATGTAAACCCTGCAGGTGGACTTGGTCCGACATGATAATGAAGTTGAGTGATACTACTCTTGGAGTTAGATGTTAATTAATTAAATTATCAATAATTTAATTAATTAACAGACATGTGATATCTTAAGCACAAGGAGATGATGTACACATAATAAGAAGGTGCCCATATTTATTATGTGGTTGGTGCAGTAGTTCAATAATAACCCAATAGTGGAGCGAGTTATTATTAACGGATCAGGTTGAGGATCCGTTAGGAGACCAAAACCAACTCCTCCTCATGGTCCCTATTGTAGCCTATATATAGGCTTATATGAAATGAAACCAAAACACTTAACCTAATTTATTTTCTCCCTCTCTCTCTCTCTCTCTCCTAGGGTTGCGGCACCGACAAGGAGCAAGAAGAGGTGGCGCGACTAGGGTTTAGGGAGAAGGATCTATTCTTCTCTTCTTCTCTTGGCCTTTCTCTTCTCTACTCTTCGGCATGCGACAACTAGGTGTTTGGGCGTGGAAAGCTTGCGCAAGGAAGAAGGAAGAAGGAAGAAGGAGAACATCTCCTTCCTTGCGGCACCTCCTTCCTTGGAGGATTGTCAGTGCAAGCAAGAGGAAGAAGCAGCAGAGTTTTGGTGACTTTGTTTCTTGGAAGATCGTTGATAACTGTTTTAGTCGCGTACAGTTTCAATTAATTTTCTCGTTTCAAGTAATTTTGTAGCAAGAGTTGAACCGAATCGTCTCTCAAGGACCCAATACGATGCATGAACTTCTCCGGTCTATGAAAAGTAATAAATTGCAGAAAAGTAAAAACGAGCTAAGCAAAACATGTTTTCTTGGGGTTGCAAATAACAAAACAATTAAACTCAGCTACGAACTTCTACCTAATAGTATTCACTACTCAGATTTGAAGTATCAAGCTAACTGATTGTTTTGGACAGCAAAAGAACATTTAAAACTAAGAAATCGCAGCAGGGGTTTATCTATAGATACTAACTAAATGACCATCCATTTCATCATCAAGCACAGGTTCAATTTAAGCCATTCAACAAGCACCTATCATGCGAATAGTAAAAGATTGACAAAATGAACAATTTTCTACAAGAGATGAGCTGTGAAAATAATAAGCTAAGCTAGAAATTCGAAACTAAGCTGAAGATTACTGTTCTAAAATGGAAAATATGTGGAAATTCAAAAGCAATTGAAAAGGAAATGCAACTGAGGTTCTACAGCCAGTAAACAAGTAGAAACAAGTAAAAGAAAGCTGAAATTAGGTATCCGATGGAAGAAAGCTCTGCTCCAATGGAGTCGATTGCTTCCCAGCCAGAGTAGAAGAGGAAAGGGACTGTGGAGTCGAAGAAGAAGGCCTCTCCAAACTGCCGATCAGAGAAGAAACCCCTCTCCCATGGTTGCTTGCCTAAAAAACTTCTCCCTTCCTCCTTAGCTGTGTGTGTGCGTGATACCCTCCCTTGGCTGCCCTAGCTTCCTTTTCTACCTCTCTTTTCCACCCTTGATTTCCCTAGATGAGTGGGCGAGATTACTTGCAAGAGATCTCCCTCCATTTCCCTGCTAGATCCGCGTGGAGGGTTGTGATGCACCTGTTCTTTCGACCACTCTGGACAGCTACAGATCAGACTGAGTGACCCCTGATCGGTCTGGACGCTCCCTGATCGGTTTGGGGACTGATCAGGAACCTCCCTGATCGGTCTGGGGATCTATCAGGAAGCTCCCTGATCGGTCTGGTGACCGATCAGGGTTTGATCAGTAGCTAAAATTCTGAGTTCTGCTATGTCGTCTCCTTCTGATCGGTCACTGGACCGATCAGGCCTTCCCTGATCGGTCTGGTGACTGATCAGGGCTCCCCTGATTGGTCTGGTGACCAATCAGGGCTCCAACAGAATGAAATTGGAGTCTGATGTCGTTCTTTATGGATCCATCTTCGCCCCGGATGTGCCCTTTTGATCCGATGATGCACAAGCTGTCCAAAAATTCAATAGAATGAAATATGAGTGTGAAACTGTCAGAAAATTAATTAAACAATGAAAATACATCCTATTAATAATTATGCATCATTTCATAAACAAATACACCCAGAGCCCCAAATTTCCCCACTAATGGTAGAAAATTTATCGATCAAATTCCTAATTATCAATCGTCACCCACACGACGTCCAAGAAGAGGATAGGAATACGATAGAAGATCATGAGGTAAATCAAGAGGTAAATCAAGAGGTATAATCTTTTGGTTTTCATTCTAGTTTAATTGTATTTTCTTATTTCTCTTGGATCCCGAAACAGACACAAGAACCAGCGATCCAAATCTTCATCTTCTATTTCGCTGCTAATCGATAAAGGAGTTTGATTGTTTGATCAATAAGTTTGTTTAAATGATCACTCAATCGAAAAGCATGATGATGAAGTAGGTCGTTCGGGAAGTTTTCTTTCCCTATCCGGATTAGTTCTAATTAATAGAATTTTAATCCGGGGATATAGAGAGGAATCCCAATGCCAACAATTGGTATCAAAGCCATGGTTTCTGATTATGTGTGTTTTGGATTCGGTTACGTTCATGCTTTTCATATATAATTTAGGCTGGATAATAGTAGGATGTGCAATAGGCTAACTTTTTGGTTGCAGACATAAGTTCCAACTATTATGGCTGTGTGATTGTGTGATTATATATTTGAATCCTCGGAGTTGATGAGGTCATTTGTATTTAATTGTAATTAAATATGGCAATGTTAGCCACTTAGTTTAATTTATTTTTCGATCTAGATTTTATGTACACTCCTTTGTGGAGTATTGGATCGATGGATGTAAATTAAATTTTTATTCTTGGCTTGGGTCCCTTCTTGCACAGGTAAGAGAGGAGGAGACGAGGTGGCAACACGACTGGAGGCGTATTGGTGTACAGCAGAATCTACAAAGCCATAATAGTTGGAAATTTTGAATTTTCATATTTATTGCTTGCTGTTTGACATGCTTATTGTGCATGCTTGAAAATTCCTCAGTTTTAAAAATTAGAAAATAACTAAGTGGGAGAGGGAATCATTGAGTCCCGTGGCCTCCATTATAAGTTTGAAAAGTGATGCATACAAACTTGCGCGTTGGCTCTGAGTGCCTTCCTCCATATCGGATGAGTTTGTTTTGCGGATCACTAGTTCAAACTTCTTTATGGATGATTTTAGAAAATTATTTAGGAGCATGTGATCTTCCCCATCGGAAGGGACATAATCCTAGATAATGGACTTAGTATCAAGTAATGGTGTACACTTAGATGTAATTAATAGTATCCTCCCCATCGGAGTCACTGCTATTATTTGTATGGCCGAAGATAAACCAACTATTAATTTTATTTGTCAAAAAGTATGGTTGACAAGATAATAAAATTAATGGTTAAAATCTCCTCTTACAAATGTTTGAATTATATACTTCCACACTATCGTGGCATACAAAATTCAGGGTGTTTTGAGGTGTTGGTGATTTTAAAATTTTATTATTTGAGGAATCAATATTATTTTAAAATTTAAAGTTTTGACTAATGCGATTCTCAGGTTTTTTCATTATGGCTTTCAATCCCCTTACTGTGAATTTAAAAGAAAATAAACTACTGGTCTAAATTATATTGATTGGAAACAGAACTTGGACATTGTCTTGACTGCTGAGGAGTACAAATTGGTACTCTTTGAGATTTGTCCTGATAAACCCAGTGATAATTCTAGTGAAGAGGAGAAAGAACGTTATAAGAAGTGGGTAAAGGCAGATGAGATGGCGTAATGTTATATTTTGGTCCCCATGTCAAATGTGCAACAACATCAACATCAGACCTTTGCTACTAGCTATGACATGATGTTCAATCTCAAGGAACTCTTCGGACCCCAGAATCAGGCTGCCAGGCAAGAGGCCATGAGAAACTTGATGATGACCTCCATGGCTGAGGGGACACCCGTAAGGGATCATGTCCTCAAGATGATGACTCATTTGAATGAGATGGAAGTCCTTGGAGCTGAAATCGATGGGGAACCCCAGGTCAATATCATTCTCCAGACGCTACCCAAGAGTTTTGAGCAGTTCCGCCTGAACTACAATATGAACAAAAGGACATATTCGTTGGCGGAACTTCTGACAGAACTCCAGGCAGCAAAGGGGCTATTTCGTCAAAGTGCTCAAGCTTATGTTGCTGAAAACGTTTCTGCTTCTAAGACGAAAGGCGGAAAGAAGAAGAAGAAACAAGTTGGTTCGGCAAAGAAAGCGGTCGGATTTCAAGGTGGTGGAGAAGCCGAAAGGCAAATGCTTCACATGCAAGCGGGCTGGACATTGAAAGGTGGACTACCCCTGCCCAAAGGAGAACAATAAAGGTATATTTTTTTGTGTTAGTTGTTGAAACATGTTTAGCGGTGTTATTCTATAGTCCTAAAGATTAGAGGGTGATCGTTAGCACGAATGCCCAATTTTTAGAGGAAGACTATGTGATGAGCCACAAGTCCATGAGTAGGATTCTTCTTGAGAAATTGAGAGGGGAAGTTCCAACTTTAGTACCAACAATACAGGAGGACATACCACAAGTGACTGCACCGCATGTCATAGAGGATGCACAAGTAGTACCTCGTCGTAGTGGGAGGGTTGTTAGACAACCCGATAGATTCATGTTCTTGGGAGAGTCTTCGGACTTGGTCCCTAGTGAACATGAACCTGATCCCTGGACATATGATGAGGCACTCCAAGATAATGATGCGGTATCTTGGCGAAGGGAAATGAAATCTGAGATAGAATCTATGGATTCTAATCAGGTCTGGGAGATAGTAGAACCACCCAATGGTGTAAAAGCTATTGGATGCAAGTGGATCTACAAGAGAAAAAGAGGATCATATGGGAAGGTAGAGACCTTCAAAGCAAGGCTTGTTGCGAAAGGGTATACTCAGAAAGAGGGTATCGATTATGAGGAGACCTTTTCGCCGGTAGATATGCTTAAGTCTATCTGGATTCTCTTAGCTATTGCTGCTCATATGGACTATGAGGTTTGGCAGATGGATGTCAAGATAGCTTTCCTTAATGGATGTCTTGAGGAAAACATCTATATGAAGCAACAAGAGGGATTCATTGCGAAGGGCATAGAGCATCTTGTGTGTAAGCTTAATCGGTCCATTTATGGATTGAAGCAAGCATCAAGATATTGGAACATCCGGTTTGATGAGGTGATCCAGTCATATGGATTCATTCAAAGCCCGGATGAGTCTTGTGTATACAAGAGATGTGACGGAAACGTAGTGGTAATTTCTTGTACTATACGTAGATCATATTTTGCTCATTGGCAACAATGTCAATGTATTATCAAACGTAAGTGTATGGTTGTCCAAACAGTTTGATATGAAGGACTTGAGAGAAGCAGGGCACATCCTTGGGATAAAGGTTATAAGGGATCACAAGAAAAGAATGTTGTGCTTATCTCAAGCTTCATACATAGACACTATCTTAGCTCGCTTTAGCATGCAAAACTCCAAGAAAGGTTTTCTACCTTTTAGGCATGGAGTTCCTCTATCTAAGGAGATGTGTCCTAAAACATCAAAGGAGATAGAGGAGATGAGGTCGGTTCTGTATGCTTCAGCTGTAGGAAGCCTCATGTATATTATGTTATGTATGAGACCGGATATCTACTTTGCCATGGGCATGATTAGCAGATATCAGAGCAATCCAGGACAGGGACATTGGACTGCGGTAAAGCATATATTGAAGTACCTGAGATGAACTAGAGATTATATGCTAGTTTACCAAGCAGAACAATTACTCCTTGTAGGTTACACGGATTCTTACTTCCAATCAGATAAGGATAAAAGTAAGTCTACCTTGGGGTTTGTGTTTACTTTAAGAGGTGGAGCCATAGTATGGAGGAGTGTCAAGCAGAAATGCGTAGCGGACTCCACCATGGAAGCAGCATATGTGGCAGCCTCTGAGATGACCAAACAAGCTGTATGGCTCAGGAACTTTTTGATGGACTTGGATGTGATTCCTAATTTGCCTAGAGCTATCACAATTTATTGTGATAACAGTGGTGAAGTTGCAAACTCAAAAGAACCACGAGCCCATAAGGCGAGTAAATACATAGAGCGCAAGTACCACCTGATTCGAGAGATCGTAAAGTGAGAAGTTGTTGTCACCAAGATTGCATCAGAGGACAACCTGGCAGATCCTTTCACTAAGGCCCTTCTAGCTAGAGCTTTTGATAGGCATGTGAAGGGTATGGGAGTCAGATGTATAACATTGTGATGGCAGCATAGTCTTTTAGTATAAGTGGGAGATTGTTAGGATGTATACTAAAAAGCTAGCTTTTATATGAGCATCCATATTTTGGAATGAGAATCACATGATCATTGTTTACATTTTATATTTATTATATGTGTGCATATTGTATAATATTTTACATTGATGATAACATGGTGTGTGGTGTCATACAGAAGATCATGTTATTAGTTCCTTGTAAAGTATAAGTAGAGGCTCACAACCTCGATGGTTTTGGATAAACCAATGGCATGGTTGTAGTGTAATTTGGTGTTGGTTTATCTTGACCGTAGAATTACACTAGTACACTTTGTGTGTATTGAGCAGGACCGATATATAGGTGATTCAATTTATACTGACTATATAATTGAATCAGACCTCAGATATTATAGAGTACATGCTCTTAATCCCGTTATAATAATGGGCACATGTACTTAATATTTATTTCTTTGATTTACCAATGGGAGAGATTTATTTATTAAATTGATAGACTCGGTAAATTGGGAAATAATATTATTTGCATGGTGTGTCATTCATTATAAAAGGAAATCGTGTCCTGGTGAGTCAGGTTGATGATGTCCCCTTGAGGAGCTCATAAAGCTCATCATGTTAAATCCTGCAGGTAGACTGTGCGATCGTTTTGAATCGATAGATGCGGGGGGGGGGGGAATATCGATAAAAATTTTGGATATTAAAAGAATATTACGCAGTAGAAAATTAAATCAATGCTAACACACTTTCTTTTACTTGGTTCGGAGACTAGATCGACTCCTACTCCAAGGCTCATGGTCCTTGACCGTTTATGTTGGACAATTCTATATTTCGGAAAATGTTACAATAGTTGAAGCATGAATACAGAATTAAATTTAAGCACTTAAAAGAAATACCGACGACCAAAAAAGTAATTGAAGCTTGGAGCAGCGGGTCGTCGATCTGGAACGTTATTGGCGCTTGAAACTCGAACACGGAGAAAACAAAACTGAGCGCTTGAGTGCTTGAGTTGGAAAAATTGTTATCTAGAAGCAAGGGGGTGAACCCCTTTATATATAGCCATCCAGGGTGCCCCTGTTGATGAAGGGCACCTGACACGTGTGCCTATCTGCGCGCGTCCTCATCCGCAGACTTGACCAGCGTCCATCTCTTTATCCAGGGCACCTAGGACGTCTGGGGCACCTGTATGCTCACGGGCGCCTCCCTTGCTGACATGGAGGCTCAGCTTCACAGAATGCTGGAATCACCCATCTGGGCGCCTGTATCAATACAGGCGCCTGTATTCTCGGGCGCCTGAGTCCTCTCATGTGCCTGGGATGTAAAAAACTCCTTCCTTTGTTCCTGCAACCAGGGTTAGTTCCAAAGCAACAGTAATATATAAATTAAGTACAAATAACAACCTTCGTTGTCTTGGTTCTGACTTTGGACTTTCCAAATGGAACCCTAAGTCAAACCAACGCCTAATGTTCCCTCTTTTGAGGAACACGTCCTCACCTACACCTCTCAGGATAATTTAACTTTTTCCAACCAGCTCCTCCGGTTGGACTTTCGCCCGATCTTCCGGATAAGGACTTCGGTACCCAGTCCATGACCAGGACTTATTGCCCAACCCTCGGTCAGGTCTTCAATGCCTAGTCCATGACCAGGACATATTGCCCAACCCTCGGTCAAGACTTCGTGCCCAGTCCATGACCAGGACTTATTGCCCAACCCTCGGTCAGGTCTTCAGTGCCCAGCCCTCGGCCAGGTCTTATTGACCAATTTCTCGAACCAGGACTTCGTGCCTAGCTTTCATAGGACTTTTTCTACACACTTAACAGATTCATTAGATCACAATATAACCTTAACTTATAAACCCTTTGCCATTATCAAAACTCAGGTTCGATCGTGTGCTTCCGACACCAACAATATCCCCCTTTTTGATTTATGGCAACCTAGTTCAAATGTTAGGTTAAAGGAAAAAAATAGGTATTTCAATCAAACATATTTATTTTTCCTCTCTTCGTAAAAAAAAACTAATATTTGAAAAACATGCACTAAAGTCCCCCTGAATTAGAGATTCTCCCCCTGAAGCTTTCAAAGATATGCAGTTTTTCAAAAAGATTAAGTGCACCCATTTTTAGGAAAAAGATAAAATCTTTTTATGAATAAAGATAAGTGAATTTTGACCAAGTATACTTTTGCAAAAACATTTGAAGTTGAAAAAGTTAAGACACCTTTTGAAAGATTTTAATAAATTCTTCTGAAAAAGGGAATTTTAACTTTTCTTACCACAAAAATTTATACTTTAAAAGATTTACATTTTTGTACTCTAAAACATTTGCACAAAAGTATTTTACACATAAAAAGATTTTGCACTTAAAAAATATTATGCATTTAACAATATTTTGTATTTAAAAATATTTAGTACTTAAAAATATTTTGCACTTAAAAAATATGATGCATTTAGAAAATTTTGCACTTAAAATATTTTGCACTTAAAAATATTGTGCATTTAAAAATTTTGCACTTAAAAAATATTGTGCACTTAAAAAATATTTTGTACTTGAAAAATATTTTGTACTTGAAAAATATTTTGTACTTGAAAAATATTTGCACTTGAAAAATATTTTGTACTTGAAAAATATTTGCACTTGAAAATATAACTTTACTTTTTTTAAAAAGTTACTTTTTTATAGTTTCCCCCTTTGCTATGTATAAAAAAAAACATACAGGTCGAAAAAAAATTGTGAATCAGAACCAGCTTATTTTGTAAAATTCTAAACACATATTGAACTAATTCAAGTGAGTCCAAGCAACAAAATGATCAAACAAACTAAATTAAACTTGTTCAGGTCCTGTCTAACCTCATTAGCTACTTACTAACTATTTTAGAACAGCAACTTTCACTAGGGTTAGTCAAGTTATGTGATCTGATCAAGTTAGATTTTCTAAGCTTGAACACATAGTTTGATTGCTGTTTAAATGTATTTATCGCCCCAACTACTCTTGATGCACTGACTTAAAGCATCTTGAGTCAAGGCATAGACCTAAGCATCTCAACCTAGTCTAGGTTATCACTCAAAGTGTCCTAATGAGCTTGTGAGATGCTGTCTTCTAGATCTATAGGAGCATGCAATTCTAGGGTTAAATCCTAGGCTAAGTCCGTTACGTAGAAAACCTTAGTTTTAAAGGGGGTAGTTTTTGAAAAATCTATGTCGGAAAAGAATTTTAATTTCATCAAATTTAAAAAGAAAAGGGGTTTTCAAAAAAGTATGAATAAAAATTTTAAGAAAAATTGAGAATAGTCCTATTCTATTAAGCACAACCCTAACTGCCTTCTTAGTAAGCTAAATTCAGACTTAGGTAAGGGTTAGGTGAAGATGTCGGCTAAATTAGATTTTGAGTCCACATGTGTAAGTATGATTTCGCCCCTGGCTATGTGATCCCGAACAAAATGATGTTTTACTTCAATGTGATTGGTTCGGGAGTGATGAATAGGGTTTTTTGTAAGATTTGTTGAGCTTATGTTGTCAATGAATACTTTAGTTTGGGCATAGTCTAGCTAGAAATCCTTAAGGGTGTGCATCATCCATAAAAGTTATGCTACACACTCTCTTAGGGCAACATACTCTATTTCAGTTGTGGATAAGGCTACACAGTGTTGCTTTCTGCTGCACCAGCTAACTAGACTGTGTCCTAATAATTGACAACTTTCACATGTACTTTTTCTATCTAGTTTGCATCCGACATAGTCTGAGTCGGAGTACCCTAATAATTCAAATTGGAGGTTCTAGGATACCAAATACCTACATTTAGGGTACCCTTTATGTACCTAAGGATTCTTTTTAGGGCAGCTAAGTGAGACTTCTTAACACAGGTTTGGTATCTAGCGCACATTCCTACTACGAACAGAATGTCGGGTCTACTAGCAGTTAAGTATAATAAACTACCTATCATGTTTCTATACAGTTTTAAGTCAACTGATTTACCATCAGGGTCATTGCCTATTTTGACATTTGTGGCCATGGGAGTACCTAAATTCTTAGAGTTTTCCATTTTGAATTTTTTAATTAATTCTTTTGCATATTTGGATTGATGAACGTAGTTACCATCCCTAGTTTGTTTTATTTGGAGACCTAAGAAGAAAGTTAGTTCACCTAGCAAGCTCATTTCAAACTCACTCTCCATAATCTTAAAAAATCTTTTAAGAAGTCTGAATTAGTTGACCCAAAAATTATGTCATCTACGTAGATTTGGGTTATAAAATTTTCTTTTTCAAGGGTTTTAACAAACATGGTTGAGTCTATTTGGCCTTGATTAAATCCCTTAGAAATTAGGTAGGTAGATAGCCTTTAGTACCAGGCCCTAGGTGCTTGTTTTAACCCATAAGGGCTTTCCTAAGTTTGAACACATGTTCAGGATTGTCTAAGTCCTCAAATCCTGGGGGTTGCCCTACATATACTTCCTCTTTTATAAATCCATTAAGGAAGGCAGACTTGACATCCATTTGATATTATTTAAAGCCTCTATGGGATGCAAAAGCTAGTAACATCCTAATTGATTCAAGTCTAGCTACGGGGGCATAAGCTTCATGATAATCCAACCCTTCGACTTGACTAAACCCTTTAGCTACTAAGCGGGCTTTGTTTCTCACAATCTCCCCTTGGTCATTTAGCTTGTTTCTAAATACTCACTTAGTGTCTATAACTGACTTACCTTTCTAGTTTAGGTACTAAATCCCAGACTTGGTTTCTCTCAAATTGGGCTAGTTCTTCTTGCATTGCAATGATCCAATCTCGGTCAGGTAGGGCTTCTTCTATAGTCTTAGGTTCTATTTTTGAAATTAGTGCAATTTGACTAAGATTTCTGTAGGAAGACCTTGTTTTGACCCCTAAGGTTGGATCACCCAAGATTTGGTCAGATAGATGATTCAATCTGGGTTTCTTAGTTCTCCTTGAACTAGGTCCAGCCTCAGGTCCAACTAAAAGGATTGGTTCAGGGATCGGTTCAACTACTTGAGTTGGTTCAGCTATTGGTTCAGTTGATGACTCAGTAGTTGGTTCAATTGATAGTTTAGTTAATGGTTCAATTAAGGATTCAATTTCTTCTTGATCATGATTTGAATTATTTAGGTTTTGTTTAACAGTAGGGTTTGTTTCAATTTCTTCATCAAATATTAAGTTTGTGGTTTCTTCAATTTTAAGGGTTTGTTTATTGTAAACTATTGTTGAATATCCTAGAAAAGTATCTGGGGTTGATTTTGATTGAAATTTGCCTAGGTAGTCTTTAGCATTTAAAATGTGTACTTTACACCCAAAAACCCTTAAATAATATAAATTTGGTAGCCTGTGATAATAAATTTCATAAGGGGTCTTGTTGTGTCCTCTATTTATTAAGACCCTATTTTGAATATAGCAGGCTGTGTTTATTGCTTCTCCCTAAAATTGATTAGTTAGGTTGTATTTGTTGAGCATGGTCCTAGCGGCTTCCTGAAGGGTTCTATTCTTCCTCTCAACTATCCCATTTTGTTGGGGAGTTCTAGGGCATGAAAATTCATGAAAGTACCCATTAATTTTATAGAATTCCTCAAATCATAGATTCTCACATTCTCCCCCGTAGTCACACCTATGTCTTTTAATTTTCGTGTCATTTTGATTTTCTAGCATTTTACACAGATTGTTAAATGTGTTACATGTTTCATTTTTGGTCTTTAGAAATCTAACCCAGGTAAACCTAGAGTAATCATCAATAATTACTAAGCAGTACTGATTCCCGCTTAGAGACTTGGCTCCATGTGAATCAAATAGGTCTAGGTGAAGGAGCTCAAGTGTGGCTTGGGTTAAGTCTGACTGGATTGATTTGTGGGTTGACTTAGTTTGTTTACCTTGTTGACATGGATTACAGATGATATTTTCAAAGTTTTTAATTTTAGGTATCTCTTTAACTAGTCCAAGTTGGCTTAGTTTTGAAATTAACTTAGTATGGGTGTGGCCTAGTCTTCTATGCCATAAACCGGTTTCTTCTAGTTGAGTTAGAAAACATTTAGGTGTTACAGGTAGATTAATGGTATAGACATTGTTCTTTCTATTACTCTTAAGTGTAACATCTGAGTCTTGTAGATTCCTAATCACGCAGTCAGAATTGGTGAAGGTAACTACATAACTAGTATCACACAGTTGACTAATTCTAAGTAAGTTAAATCTAAAGTTTTCAACTAGCAACACCTTTTTGATAATGATATCAGAGTTTAGTTCAATATTACCTAACCCAATTACTTTAAGTGTGACATTGTTGCCAAATGCCACTTAGCCTAGGTCATTGAACTTGATTTTGGTGAACTTCAATTTATCTCCAGTCATGTGCCTGGAGCATCCACTATCCAACATCTCCTGGTCCAAATCTTTATGTTCCTACACATAAAGTATTTTTGATTTGGATCAATTTATGTAGAAGTAAGAATAGATTGAATTGAATTTCACTGCTTAATCTATCTCACCCATATCTAAGGTTATCAAGCATGTTGATCTTATGAGTTCTTTTTGTGAGATAGGTTTTCAGCTTTAGGTTAAAAATCTGAAATTGAGTTAATTTGAAAATTTGAGTTTTGATTAATGTTTAAAACCATTAAGTGAATTTAATTTTGAAAGTTTTAAGAGAAAATTTAAATTTGAAAAATTTAAGTGGAATTCTAAATTTGAAAAATATTAAGTGAAATTTTAAGTTTGAAAAATATTAAGTGAAACTTTAAATTTTGAAAAATATTAAATGAAATTTTAATTTTAAAAAATATTAAGTGAAATATTAAATATGAAAAATATTAAGTGAAATTTTAAATTTGAAAAATATTAAGTAAGATTTTAAATTTGAAAAATATTAAGTGAAATTTTAAATATGAATTAAGGGTATAATTAATATGGTTGGTTGGATTGGACTATGTTATTAGATCCTAGGCATCTCACCCGATTCTAAATGACAAAACAAGTTTCCTTATCTGTTTTGTGAGTTGTATTATTTTTTATCTTTGATTTTATGTTAACTCTAAGATTTAATTGAAACTTGTGTTAGATTTGAGTTTATCAAATAGTAATTTAAAAGTGATTTTCGATAATCGACTTCCAGGTCTTGGCGAGGCACAGAGGCCTTCTTTGGCCGTAGCCTTATTGGATCAACAACCCTTTCCTAGACAGTCTTTTAAAGAAAGATCATTTTTAAATTCCTTTTTGAGAGACTCTGGTCTAACTAGCTTACGATTTGGAGAGGTAGCTTCTATTGGTGTAAGATGCATCAGTGATGCCCTCCTCTAAGTGTTTCAATGTTTGACAATATGCTTAAGTTAGTGATACATTTAACAAGGGAAGGGTTAGTCAAGAAAGGTGTAACAAAGTGAACCAAAGTCCTAGTTAACCAAGGCACTAAGTCCTAGTTCTATGAATTGGGCACTAAGTCCTGGCCAAGGGCTGGGCACCTAAGACCTGACCAAGGGTTTGGCACGAAGACCTCGTTTGAGAAATTGGGCACTAAGTCCTGATGAGTGAAGTTAGGCACTAAGTCTTGGACCTAGGGTTTGGGCACGAAGTCTTGGTCCGAGGGACTGAGCAACTTAGCAGAGCGATGACTAAGGGCATAAGTAGAGACGGGTCAAGGGTCGGACGTCTTGAGATCCGAGAGTATCGAAGGCTAATCTAAAGTCCACCTGAATGGACTGGGTGGCAACCGCCTCCTACGAGGAGCAGGTGAAAGGCGCGTTCCCGGGGGTGGCAACTTGCGTCGGTTCGACCTAGGGTTTCACGGAAACCCGAAGTCAGAACTATTTCCTTAAGGTTAAGATTATCTACTTGTTTGCCTTGTATTTTTGTATCTTGCAGGTACCTAAAAGTGAAGACAAAGTAGGTAAACAACCAAACAAACAAGGCTGGAAAAGGGATGCTAGGCGCCCCCATTAAAGGAGGTGCCCTAATGGAGCTAGACACCTCATTGAATGAGGCGCCTGGGTTCAATGAGGCACCTGGAAGGTCCAGGGCACCCTGGTCAAGAGTGTTATCTGCTACTGCGAGTTCAGCGCGGAGAAAACTTTGACCAAGCCCTTTGAGGTGCCCCATTCATCACAGGCGCCCTAATGATGACTATAAAAGGGGCTTCGACCCCTCAACTCGAAACACAACTTCCGAGATCATTCTGAGCCTTTTGACTGAAGACAAAGCGCTAACGGTGAAGCTTTGCGACCAAGGAAGCTCCGGGAGGAAGTGCGCGACACTTCGGAGTTCCAGATCGGCCGAGTCTTCGACTCATTCTGTTTGGTTTGATTTACATTCAGTTCTTAATTTCTTTAACTCTTTTTGATTGTAAATCTTGCACTGTAAGACGGGTTTCTCCGCCTCTGGAAATCCTAGAAAAGAGACCATTAGTGGGCGGGCATTCCCGTGCTTAGGCCTTGGATGTACCGACCCTGAGGGGTCGAGAACCAAGTAAAAATCCTGTGTGCAATTTGTGTCATCCTTTACTTTTTCCGTTTTGTTTTGCGCTGTGCTACTAACTCTGTGTCCAGAACGAATGAAAGTTTACAGTTTCTGCAAAAATTTTTACGGTCGATATTCACTCCCCCTCTATCGACGGCACCGGTCCAACAACTTTGGCTTGTTCCACCGGACTAAACAGACCAAATAGGGTATGCCTTACCTTAATTGACTTCTTAGACAGGCTTCCCTAACGTATTATCATCTCACCTCCTCCTAATACTATGTTGTTCAAGTTTAAAGTAAGTCTTGTCCTTAACTAACCATTCCTAAGTCTAAGCAGAATAATATAAAAAAAATAAAGAAGCATCAAGCAGCAAAAACAAATATATTTAAGTATAAAAATATTTTTTATATTGTCTCCCCCTGGATTGAAGCCTCGATAAGGGTTAGGCAAGATGTGAATCTTGTCCTTGGGGATCCAATATTGGTTTGGTCTAGCCTGGTTATTCAAGTTGACTTCCTCTTTCAAGAGTTTAACTTCCTGTCGAAGGGTTTCAACCCGGATGTTGGCTTTTGCCAACTTGCGATTCAAATACGAAATAAGATCGTAAAACTCTGATTCAAGATAAACTCTTATCGTAATTCGTCTGTCCTCCGAGATCGAGAGCTTTCCAGTGCCGACTCCTCAGGTTTTGAATTTGTTTCGGAGTCAAGGTCATTCGAGTCGGTCAGTGCGAGGAGGTTGGAGTGCGGGGCCTCTTCTTTATCCTCCGAGGACGATTCGTCCCATGTGGCTTGAAGTGCCTTCTTCCTCCGAGCTTTCTTGTTTTCCTTTATGTTGGGACACTCCAATTTGAAGTGACCCTTCTTGTTGCACTCGTAACAAGTTGCATTGCTTTTAGTCTTTTGGCTTGTTGAGGGTCATGTTGGATCATCCTTCTTTTGAGTTGTCTTCTTTTTGCTTGTTTGGTTTTTCAGCACCTTGTAGTAGTTACGAGCTAGCCGGACCAGTTTTGGATTATCTACTCCATCGTTGTCAGACTTCGAATCTGAGTCGGACTCGGGTATTGGTTGTTGCTTCTTTTTTTTGTGATTTTCTTAGAGTTTTACCTGCAACAAAAACTATACTTTTCTCGACTAGTGTAGTATTAGTTCGCTCATGTAATTCTAATTCTGAAAACAATTCATCAAGCTTAATTTTAGAGAGATTCCTTGAAATTTTATAAGCAACTATCATAGATGCCCACAGTGAGTTCCTTGGGAATGAGGTCAGGGTATACTTTATTAGGCCATGGTTTTCCACTTATGACCTATTGTATGTAATCCGTTTATCAACTCTTGAATCCTTGCGTGGAGTTGTGCTGTTGTTTCCCCATCGTGCATCTTGATAGTGTAGAGCTTGTTGAGTAGTAGATCTCGTGTGTTGATCCGCGTATCTGACGTACACTCGTGCAGTTCAATCAATTTGCTCCAAAATTCCTTTGCGTTGCTGAAGGGGCCGACAAGGTTTACCTCTTCCTTGGTTAAGTGATGGACCCAATAACGAGTGTCATGAATGAGCCTCAAATTTAAATATTTATAAGTTGAAAGCCCTTAGCTAACAAAGTTAAGTGTAGTATAGGGGGTCTCAAGTCGTATTTTTCCAAGGACTAGTTGTGTTTAACTCAAGCATGAAGTTGTCGTTTTCTTTTGAGTTATCAAATAAAATGGGGGTTTGTTTTGCAATAAGGAATAAAAATACAGTTTGAAATGAAATAGACTTAAGTAATTCAATGCAAAACTATAGGATTGTAATTTAAAATCTAATATCAAATGCAGAAAAACATAAAATCTTTAGATAAGTTGCAGAAATTAGATTGAATTCACGGATTAAAAATTTAATGCAGGAAACAGGGTTGAGTTTTAGCTGAAAACTGCCTGATCGGTCAACAGACCGATCAGATACAGGCCTGATCGGTCAACAGACCGATCAGAGAATGTTCAGAAACTGATACACAATGAAGCAAGCTGAATACAGATTGAAACAATTAAAGAAATGAATTTAGAAACACAATCTAAACAACATATCTAATCCTTCACCAAGAATTCCTTCTTGCTGTCACACAAGAGCCAGCTATAAATCCTCTAGCTTGACAAATCGACAGAGAAATTGACTCCCGAGATCGATTTGCGTTGCCTTGAATCAACAGCTGCAATCTCCTTCCGATCTCGTCTCTCTTGATGAACTGAATGGCGAACTGGGGTTAGGAACTCTCAGAACCTTTCAGAGGACCCCTCTAAATGCTCTAGAAGCTCCACTTGATGAAGATCGGTGATCGACGGGATTAGATCAGAAGAAGCAGAGCCCGGGCAAAACCCTCACCCTAGCCCACATCAGCTACGAGGTTGGCTGCAAACTTCGGCAGAAATCTTCCTTCATGATTTGGGATCTTGAAAAGAATTGGATCTGAAGTGGTCACGCAAGAAATTGAGAAGAAAGCGATGAAGAACTCGAAGAAGCTGATGAACTCGCGATGACGAGCTCGGGTGGAGAAGTTTTCTGATTTAATTAACTGCAATTCAAAATGGGCGGCTATGATCATCCTCGCCTCATCCAACAGTCGAATCTTCTCGGATTGAGTCTAAACTCTCTAGATCTCCATCAATGGTGAGGATCTGCTCCTCCTCAGCTTGGATCATTCAGATTTGCAACGGATGGCTCAGATTTCACTGCCTCTTAAATGGATGGTTTAGACTCCTCTTAAGCTTGATCCAACGGCCAGATGACTTTTGATTTGGACCAAAGCTTCAGATCTTGATCTATGGTCTTGATTAACTCTATCTTGGGCTCGGATTTATCAGAAGCTAAAAGATGGCTCAGATCATCCTGTTTCTTGATCGGACGCCTCACATTGATTCATATCTTGATCCCCTTGATCGAAGCCAATTCTGAACTCAAGTTTGATCCAATCTGATCTAGGTCCATGATCATTCGAAGCCTACAAAATTAGATTCAAATTTAATGTCAAAACATCTCAAATATGCAAAGATTTGAATCCAAAGTTAAAATAGAAATAACTCATGAATCCTAATATAAATGCAAACTTATGCACATAAAAAGGGATTAAAACATGGATTTGAAAGCCTAATTTGATCAACAAAATGGTAATTATCAACTCCCCCACACTTGCTCTTGGGCGTCTCGCATAAACTAACTAATCATGTACCCCCTAGATTATTCTCAATCATAGTTAGATGCAATTGAAAGGAAATTACCCTAGGGTTGTCAATTCTCAAAAATCTAAACTCATTGGAATAAAATCTTGTCCTTAGTCAACAACTTAGTATACTTCATCCTTCATAACTCATTGAGATGAATTAAACACACAAATCCTCATCAAGGGAATTTTAAGTGGCTCTCTTCCTAAGTTCTAAGTTTTGATGAAAGTGGAGCTCATTCAAACACAATCATGGTTCTTGCACTACCATAAGCTTGCTTATGTTCTACTCTCCACCATCATTCTTGAGTTGATTCCACACCTAAAAGGCTTATTTGAACAAGTTTAGGAGATATGTAATGATATAAAATGAAATAGAAGTTTAGTAAATGGAAAAGTAAAGAAAAGTGGAAGACTTGGATACTTAAGAGTGTTACTAAATGAACATTGCCCCTTTGATGGTAGCCTCGAGTGAAATCAGAGCCAAAGTAAGCAAGGACCAGATGAGAAACATTGTGGAATTCAGTGTGCCAAGGTTACTACATGTGCCAATCTCTGCTGATCGGTCAAGAGACCGATCAGGCTTTCCCTGATCGTTCTGGATGATCGGACTGAAATGCTTCTGATCGGTCGGAGTGACCGATCAGACGCCTCCCTGATCGGTCTGGACACCGATCAGAGCCTGATCAGTAGCTAAAAACTATAGAATTCTGAAACTGTCTACCGAGGTTTCACTTCTTTCAATCAAATACTCACTCTTAAACATGATTACTTCTTCCAATTCAGAAATCTAGTCCAGCACTTTACCTCCACTTAATGCTCTTTTCTTTCTTTTTTTTTTCTTTCTATTTTTCAGCTGTTTTTTTTCTACTGCAGCCAAGTTTCTATTTTTATTTCTGCTTCCATTTTTTTCTCTTCTCTTTTTCATTCACTTCCTTACAATGGCTAGCTGAGCTTCCCGATTTCTAGCAAGTTGTCACAGCTCAGACTCTCCTCCTTGTTTCAGTTCAGCAGCTTACAAATTTCAATTCTGCAGCTTGAATTAAACCTATACCTCATATTCAATTTTACAGCCAAATGCTTCAATTTTTCAGATTTTGCAACATCAATTTTTCATCTTCAATGTCAAAAGAGTTGGCTGAAAGGACTAATCTCCAGCTGAATAAATGTTCAACTCTTTAGCACACATTCACAGTCCACTTCTTCCTTCACTTCCGATCAAATGCCAATGGATATGCTGATTTCCTTCTTGTCAACTCTCATTCCATCAGTTGATCTCCATTCCAATTCCTTTTTCACTTAATACTTCATCTTGAGCACAGATTTTTCTTCCTTTTCATTTCTTCTATGGTAGTGAGAATAAGCCTCCATTTCCCTTCACTAATCAATTCTTGCAACCCAAACTTGATACAAAACTCCTTCAAGTTGGCACACTTTTGCTAATGCGTGATCCTATCCTCCCCCACACTTAGCTTTTTGACTGTCTCGGGCAAAGTAACATCAAGAATCAATCAAATCACCCAAGTCCATGGAATATGATTATGAACATGTAGATAGGGGAAGGAAAATAGAATAAATTGGAGATCAACAAGCAATAATGCAAAAATTAATATGAAAAAGGAAACAAAGTGATTCACCTCTATAAATGTGGTCCAATCATAGAAATATAGTTTTGAAAGAACCTAAGCAAGTTCTAGAGTACAATTGTAACGACCCGAAAAATTTTCTTAAATATTTTCTTTAAAATAATGAGCATGTCTAGATAATTTTTCGAGGGACCTAGAAATATTAGTACGAACCTTAGCCTAGAAATCCATATTTTTCTCATTTAAATTGAGAAACTAAGTACTAATGAGCCTTATAGGGGCTTCCTAGTACCATGATTATTGGTGGATTCTAGGTAGAATTTAATATAAAAATAAATGGATTTTAACTAGGAATATTAGCATGATTATGGGTGAGTTTTAGGGGAATTTTCGAAATAAAATAAAAATAAAATAAAAAAATGAGTGCATGCACCAAGGATTGAACCTTGGACCTCTTGTACCACCATGGATGCACTAACCAATTCACCTAGCAAGGGAGTGCTAGTAGAGAATGAAGTGGATTTTGGTTAAGACTTAGGGAAAATGAAGAGTCAACAAGGGAAGAGACACCATGACTCTTCACTTGCCCACTTTATGGTGAATAAAAGAGGGGGATGGTAACTTACACCAAGGATAGTTATTCCTCTCATTTTCATCCACCAAGCCTTCCTCTCATCCTTCTCCCTCCTCTCTAGCAGAAACCCATAGGTGGGTTTTCCCCTTGGGAAAAATTCACAAGAAGGTCTCTCTACCATGATCCAAGGCTTTTACAAGGTTACAAAGGCTAGGGGTGGTCAAGAGACAATAAGATCTTCATCTTCCTTCCCATCTAAGGTCTATAACCAAGATCAACCAAGGTAAGACTCCCTCACCTGTGGTATAATAGTTCTCTTTGATGTTTATCATAATATGAAGTTTGGTTTGGGTTGATGTTGAGAAAACCATGATTTGGACCCCTAAGACATTCGACCACCATGGTTTTTTGGGTCCAAGATGATGTTAAAAATCTTACACATGATTTCTAATGTTTTCCAATGATGAATATAGGTTAGAATATGATTTGGAGAATTTTTGGAGTACCCTAGTATCCTTTAGGGTTCGGCCAACACCATGAATCCATGGTTAGGGTTAGATCTAAACCTCCAAGTATGTATTTTGTGTATCTTCATGATACAAGAGAGGTTGAGGGTGATCTATGTGAATTTTCACAAGACCTTGTGACCCTAAAATTTTCGGCCAAGAAGGGTCCTAGGGCAAGGAGTTAGGGCTTACCTCAAGTAAGGGTTCCAATGGCTCTTATGGAAGGTGTTAGATGATTAATTGGAAATTTTATGAATTTATTCATGCACTCATGGCCCTTGTATGTTTCGGCCAACCCCATGAAGAGGGGCTAGGAGTTAGGGTTAACCCTAAACATGAGCCCTAATAGCTTCCTATGGGTTTATAAGTAATGTATGGTCTTTTCCTTATCTCATGCTACCTTATATGTCAATTGAATGATAGAACCCCTCCTTACAAGTTTCGGCCAAGCAATATGATTAGGGTCTAGGAGGAGTTAGGGTTTTAAGAATGATGGTTTATGGCTTATTATGATGTATAGGTTCAAGTATGTGGTAGAAATTATGTTACCTTTAACCCTAATCTTAGGTGTTATAGTTCATGTTTGATATGTTTATATTAGATGCCATGCTTATCTTATGTATCATGATCATGCAAGTTAGATGAATTAGGAGAATGATCTATGTAAATATGTCATGTTTTATGAATATAATGCAATGCTTACCTTATGTATCATGATCATGCAAGCTCTATGAATTAGGATGATGGTCTAGGTAAACATGTCATGTTCTATGAATACAATGCAATGCTTATCTTATGTACCATGATTATGCAAGCACTATGAACAAGAATGATGTTTATGTAAGCATGCCATATTTATGAATGAAGATAATGCTTATGCCTTAGGGCATCATGATGCTATGCATTAAGTATGAATGATGAAAGGTCAAGTATGATTTATGTCATGCTTCATGTAACAAGGTTATGCTATGTTTAAATATGCTATGAATGTTCCATGAATAATGAAACATGTGAAGTTATTTTACTTTATGAATGGGCTTGTACCGGACTGAAGTATGGGTCCAAGGGATGTGTACCTTAAGAACACCCCGGTTTTGGACTACCGACTATGCTGTCCACGGTTCTGGCACTACCGAAGCTGTGCAACAGGGATGGGCACCTTAAGAACGCCCTGGTTCTGGGACTACCGACTATGCTGTCCTTACCCAAGTAGCTCGGGGCTTGCTACCTCGTATTTACTTAGGGATGCGCGCTTATGATGTATGTATGTGGTACAAGCCGGGGATGTTGGGACCGGGTGCATGTTGACAAGGATACGGGTTCGTAAAATTTTAAATTTTTACGTGCAGCGGAAGAATTAGCATAAAATAATTTCTCAAATTATTTTAACCTCGTATCTAGCATGCAACCTTATGATGTGTGGACATAATCATAAATTAAAACTTTGCGGAAAAGTAAACTAATTTACTTTGTACCTCGCGTAACTCGAAGAAAGGGACGAGATCCAACCGTAGCGTTCCTTGGAAGCTTCGCCTCGATTCGCGTCCATGCCGAGTTCTCTTCGGGATGACTTCGCAAAGTCACGAGTTTTGTGTCGACGAGAACTACTAGATTCTCCGAAGACACAACTAGAAGATCAAGAGAGAAGGAAGGAAACTAACCACCAAGAAACGGAATCTCAATTCCGAGAAGGGAAGGAAGGAGTCGCGATCCGCTTCTTCTTCTTCGGGATGTTCTTGGTGGATGAAGCTCTCGGCCACCCTTGGGATGTGCGCCGGCCCTAGCGGAAGAGTAGGGTGCGCCGGCCCTAAGGGAGGATTAGGGTGCGCCGGCCCTAAGGGGAAGAGAGAGGGAGAGAATAAGAGAGAGAGGGAGAGAACTACTAGATCTCTTGACAACTCAATTGGGAATTCAAGGCTTGCCTTTGGTTCCTTTATATAGTAGCCTCTCCCTTGCCAAGTCTCTCTTTTAACGAAATTTTTCATAAGAAATTTATCCTATAAATTTTCTTATGAATTATTCCATTTAAACCAAGTTTTATTATAACTAACTTTATAATAAAACAAATATATCTCTCCTTTAATTATGGAATAAATTTTACAAGAAATTTATAAAGTTTCTTTATTATGGAAAAATCAATTCATAATTGATTTTATAAAATTAAAATAAACCATTCCATGGATCATTTTAATTTCAAAAAAAAAGAATAAATTTCTATAAATGTATTTATATAAATTTCTTTATACAAAATTTATTTATCCATAATTTATAAAACAAATCGCGCTAGATTTATTTTATTAATTAAACCAAATAAATTGGTTTTCTACCCTTTTAATGGCCGGCCAAAACAAAAGGGTTTGGCACCCTCTTTGGCCAGCCAAACCGAGCCGAACCGATCGCGAATTAAACTCATTTAATATGCCCAATAAGCCTTCAAAAGACTTAGCCATTTTAAGTTTCCGTTGCGCCTCTGATTAACTCAGATTCGACATATTTCTCTTGATTGGAAAATCCAATTTTCAACTCGTTTTAAATCCCTCGGATTACTCGTAGTGCGTGTGACTAAATAGGCTTTCGATTTATGTTGGCCGTCTATAATCAACTAATTATAGAATGATCATGAGTGACACCTAGTAGTACATCATGACCCCAATTAATCGAAAGATCAACGGTTGACCTCAGAAATTATTCTGAAACCCTTCAGCAGCTCTAATGAATCGTGTCTCATTCCCTTCACCATCTTATACCCATTTGGTTCAGGACATGGTCTGTTTGTGTCAGTCCCCACTAGACTGACTACGTCACACCTAGCCCAAGTAGTGTCTTTCTCGTGCTTTGGATTTCTAATTACTCTCATGTATTTAAGAGACTCATACTCTAAATGTAACGCCCGCTTTTTTTTTTTCCTAAGCGGCGTTATGTTAACATGCTTAGGGCATGTAGACATCATAAGGCAGCGGAATAACTTAACTTATACATGCCCTGTTACCATTCTTAACTTATTGACATGGGAACCTTAGCATATTAACTTTGAACTTAAGCATCATATCATGTCTCACATAACATCATATCATAAGGTTCCATAAGTCATTATTCAAACATATAAGTAAACATATATTTTCCTGGGCCAAGTCACTATGACACACATGCGTTCTTGCCCTCCTGATGCTTCCTTCATTGTCCCCATGAATGATCTGCGGTATAAGGAAATAAGACTATAAGCACACAGGCTTAGTAAGACTCTTTCCTACTCACAAAACCATTCATCATTCATCATCTCATAATGAGCACATAAAACATTAACATACTTGGTGCTCTACTTAGAACATAACATCTTACGTCACTTGTCGTATACATAGCATGGCATGAACATAATCATAGTAACATTCTAAGCATGGCATGATACATGGCATAAACATAAACATCATAAATATTCCAAGCATGGCATAATTCATGGCATAAACATAAACATCATAGACATTCTAAGCATGGCATAATTCATGGCATAATTCATAAACATAGTGAACATACTAAGCATGACATAATTCATAAATATAGTGAACATACTAAGCATGACATAATTCATGGCATAAACATAAACATCATAGACATTCTAAGCATGGCATAATTCATGGCATAAACATAAACATCATAGACATTCTAAGCATGGCATAATTCATGGCATAATTCATAAACATAGTGAACATTTTAAGCATGGCATAATTCATGGTATAAAACCTATCATAGCATATGAACCTCTTCCTAACATAATCATGGCATATATCATTCATTCTCATGCATACTTCTTAACATGAAACGTAAGCATAAAATCTTATCATTATAGCATAATGCATAACATGAATAGATGCATGAGTGGAATGCATATACATAAGAGATGCTTAACTTTTAAAACATACTTTTAAATGCTTAAACATAATCATCATAACATCATTTGGGGACCCCGGCTTGTACCACGTACATACATCATAGCGCGCATCCCTAGCAAGTCTGAGGTCGCGAGCCCCAACCTACTAGGGTAAGGACAGCATAGTCGGTAGTCCCCGAACCGAGGCGTTCTTAAGGTGCCCATCCCTGTTGCCCAGCTCCGGTAGGGCCAGAACAGTGGACAGCTACGGTAGTCCAAAATCGGGGCGTTCTTAAGGTGCCCATCCCTTGGACCCATACTTCGGTCCGGTACAAGCCCATACATAAAGTAAAATACTTTTCATGTGTCATCATTCATCATTCATTCATAGCATACTTAACATAGCATAACTTGTTACGGCTCGGCCCGTCTACCGGCCCATTTACCGATCCTCTCGATCGTCGTACCGTCAACCATCGACCGTGTCGTTTAGCATATTTATGCCTTAATGACATAAGCATCATCTTTCATTCATCTTACTTGTCGTTCATCATCATTCATTCATCATACTTGTCATTCATCATACTTAACATCATAGCTGTGCCTTAAAGGCATGTACTTAACTTCATTCATAAGACATGGCATACATACATCTTATTCATAAATCATGGCATACATATATATCATTCATAAGACATGGCATGTATCATTCTTATCATGAACATAAACATAACATACTTAACCTGGCATTATTTTCATTCTTAAACATGGCATCATTTTCATTCTTAAACATGACATCATCCTCATTCTTAAACATAAACATAACATACTTAACATGACATCATTCATATCATGAACGTAACATATCATAGCATCATTTTTATCGTGATCATATCCCTATCATTCTTATCATGGCATCATTCATATCCTGAACTTAAACTTATCATACTTATCATGGCAACACATAAACATATACTTGAAGTTAAAGGCTCAACCCTAACCCTTGGGTCCTTGAGGTTAGCCGAAACATATGGGGTCTCTAGGGTATCCCAAAAATTCCCAAAAATTGTATTAAACCTTTAGACATCATGAGAGTACATTAAACATCATGATTGGGATTTTTATCATCATTTTAGACCCTTAAACATGGCGGCCGAAACCCTAGGGTGTCCTAGGGTGTTTGCTTAGGTTCCTTCATGTTGGCCGAAACCCTAGGGTATCCTAGGGTAGTCCAAAAATTCCCAAAAATTTTACTTAACCTCTACACATCATAAGGGAACATTAAATAACATTATCAAGATTTTTGGCATAATTATAGACCTGTAAATCATGGTGGCCGAAACCCTTAAACTTAGGGTTCCTAGTTTTGTTTCTTTCATGTTGGCCGAAATCCTAGGGTGTCCTAGGATACTCCAAAAATCCCCAAAAATTATACATAACCTATACACATCATAAGAGAACATTAAATAACATTATCATGATTTTTTGCATAATTATAGACCTGTAAATCATGGTGGCCGAAACCCTTAAACTTAAGGTTCTTAGTTTTGTTTCTTTCATGTTGGCCGAAACCCTAGGGTGTCCTAGGGTACTCCAAAAGTCCCCAAAAATTATACTTAACCTCTTCACATCATAAGGGAACATTAAATAACATTATCATGATTTTTGGCATAATTATAGACCTGTAAATCATGGTGGCCGAAACCCTTAAACTTAAGGTTCTTAGTTTTCTTTCCTTTCAACATCAAATTCCAAAACTAACCAATATATCATGCTAAAAATCATGGAAATCATAGGGAACTATTATACCATAGGTGAGGGAGTCTTACCTTGGGTTTCTTGATTTTTCGAACCTTGGAAGAGAAGAAAATGGTAAGATCTTTGGACCCTTGCCTCCTTGTCCTTGTATCCTTGGAAAAAACTTAGATCTTGGGGATAAGACCTCTTGTGGAGTTTTTCCAAGGGGAAATCCTTCCTTCGGTGTTCAGCTAGGATGAGGGGAGGAGGAGTTTCGAAAATGCAAGAAATGGGAAGAAGAGGTAACTCCCAAAACCCCCCTTTAATAGCCCATTAAGGAGGCAAATGAAGAGTCTCTCCATGACTCTTCATCTTCTTCTTAATCTTAACTTATATCCACTTCATTTCCTCATAGAAATCCCTTGCTAGGTGAGTTGGTTAAGGCTTACATGGTTGTACAAGAGGTCCAAGGTTCAATCCTTGGCTCATGCGCGCACTTTTATTTTTATTTTATTTTTATTTCATTTATTTTATTATTTCTATTTCTTAAATTCCGAAAATCCCCCTAAAATAACCCATAATTATGCCAATATTCCTAAATAAAATTCTTTTATATTTATATTAATTTTTCCTAATTTATATTAATTTTACCTAATTAATATATATTTTTGGAGCCCATTTAAAGCTCATTGGTACTTAGTTTTCTCAATTTAAATGAGAAAACATGGATTTTCTAGGCCAAAGTTCTCCTTAATATTTCTAGGTCCCTTGGAAAATTATTTAAACATGCTTAATATTTTAAGAAAATATTAAGAGAATTTTCTGGGTCGTTACAATCCCCCATACCTCGTGAAAGTTCGTCCTCGAACTTAGAATAACTCCGGGTACTTGCGCCTCATCTCGTCCTCGCGCTCCCAGGTAGCTTCTTCGAACCGTTGACTTTGCCATATGACCTTGACTACGGGCACTTCCTTACTCCTCAGCTTCTTGATTTCCCTGTCCAAAATCTGGATGGGTCTGCTCTCATAGCTTAGGTCCTCTTGCACTTGCACTGTCTGTGGCTCGATCACTTGGTCCATGTTTGGGATACACTTTTTCAGCAGGGACACCTGAAATATGTTATGGATAGCAGACATCTCTAGAGGTAGCTATAGCTCATATGCCACCTTACCGACAATTTTCAGAATCAGGTACGGTCCCACATAGCGTGGACTGAGTTTTCCTTTCTTCCCGAATCTTGTCACCCCTTCATAGGAGCCACTTCAGAAACACCCATCTCCAACATTAAACTCCAGGGTCTACGCCGGACATCGGCATAACTCTTCCGGGTCGCTGATGTTCTGCCTTTACTTGCTGGCAGGTTAGGCATGT
>JAGFNQ010006909.1:243736-356801 GCA_024364735.1 Boesenbergia rotunda
AGACACAGGCTTAGTAAGACTCTTTCTCCTCACAAAACCATTCATCATTCATCATCTCATAATGAGCCACATAAACATTACATACTTGGTGCTCTACTTAGAACATAACATCTTACATCACTTGTCGTATACATAGCATGACATGAACATAATCATAGTAACATTCTAAGCATGGCATGATACATGGCATAAACATAAACATCATAGACATTCTAATCATGGCATAATTCATGGCATAAACATAAACATCATAGACGTTGTCTCATATTCGAGTGGTCGGGATAATTTAGATATGGACATCAAGGTGGCACTTGATTTCCGGCTGAGTGCGTCGGCCACCTTGTTCGCCTTCCCTAGGTGATAGAAGATCTTGCAGTCATAGTCTTTTACCAACTCAAGCCATCGGCGTTGTCTCATATTCAGGTCTTTCTGAGTGAAGAAATATCGCAGACTCTGGTGGTCTGTATAAATTCGACACTGCGCTCTATATAGATAATGTCTCCATATCTTAAGAGCGAAACCCACCGCAGCCAATTCCTGATCGTGAGTGGGGTAGTTCTGCTCATGTCCCTTGAGTTGCCTAGAGGCATAAGCAATGACCTTACGACTCTGCCTAAGTACAGCTCCAAGTCCTAGCTTGGAAGCATCACCGTATATATCGAAGTTCTGATTATCTCTTTGACATATAATTGGCTAATGTCATTATTAACTCCATGATATAATTATATGCATATATCATAGTTATATACTTATTTTAATTATGGGTAAACCTAATAATAGTATGCTTCCGAATATTAGTTCTCAACTCGAGTTACGAATTATATTAGTTGTATGATTATTATAGAATAGGTGAGATCCTACTTATTATATTACCATAAAATAACTTAAGGTAGTCTTATATATTATATATAAGATATCAGTGACCCATAACCTATAATAAGTGTTAACATAATTAGAACCCTACCCTATGCGTCCCTACCTAAGTTATACCATATGACCTATACCATTAATTATAACAGTATTAATATCATGGAACTAATGTTATACGCTAACATAGGTGAGAGTGTTAAAATCTCCTGTGGGTAGGCTATCAAATAATTTTCTACATGTGACTATATTATAGATTATACATACTATCATAAATTATTGTTTCTTTTCTACGCCTATATTATTCTAAATATTTAATTCCTAAAATAAGATAAAGTATCATTCATCGTTACATATCGTAACGTACTTTCATCATAAATATCATTCATACTGGCATACCTTAAAATCATAAGACATCTTCCTACCATAAGACATGTAAAGAGGTACTTACTTGGAAAGCGGCAGGAAGAGGGCTTGATGTGTGTGTAGTGAGATGGTTACTGCTCTGATACCAACCTGTAACGCCCGCTTTTTTTTTTCCTAAGCGGCGTTACGTTAACATGCTTAGTGCATGTAGACATCATAAGGCAGCGGAATAACTTAACTTATACATGCCCTGTTACCATTCTTAACTTATCGACATGGGAACCTTAGCATATTAACTTTGAACTTAAGCATCATATCATGTCTCACATAACATCATATCATAAGGTTCCATAAGTCATTATTCAAACATATAAGTAAACATATAGTTTCCTGGGCCAAGTCACTACGACACACATGCGTTCTTGCCCTCCTGCTGCTTCCTTCATTGTCCCCTTGAATGATCTGCGGTATAAGGAAATAAGACTATAAGCACACAGGCTTAGTAAGACTCTTTCCTACTCACAAAATCATTCATCATTCATCATCTCATAATGAGCACATAAAACATTAACATACTTGGTGCTCTACTTAGAACATAACATCTTACGTCACTTGTCGTATACATAGCATGACATGAACATAATCATAGTAACATTCTAAGCATGGCATGATACATGGCATAAACATAAACATCATAGACATTCTAATCATGGCATAATTCATGGCATAAACATAAACATCATAGACATTCTAAGCATGGCATAATTCATGGCATAAATTCATAAACATCATAGACATTCTAAGCATGGCATAATTCATGGCATAATTCATAAACATAGTGAACATACTAAGCATGACATAATTCATAAACATAGTGAACATACTAAGCACGGCATAATTCATGGCATAAACATAAACATCATAGACATTCTAAGCATGGCATAATTCATAAACATGGTGAACATAATTCATGGCATAGATCATAAACATAGTGAACCTTCTAAGCATGGCATAATACATGGTATAAAACCTATCATAGCATATGAACCTCTTCCTAACATAATCATGGCATAGATCATTCATTCTCATGCATACTTCTTAACATGAAACGTAAGCATAAAATCTTATCATTATAGCATAATACATAACATGAATGGATGCATGAGTGGAATGCATATACATAAGGGATGCTTAACTTTTAAAACATACTTTTAAATGCTTAAACATAATCATCATACATCATTTGGGGTCCCCGGCTTGTACCACATACATACATCATAGCGCGCATCCCTAGCAAGTCCGAGGTCGCGAGCCCCAACCTACTAGGGTAAGGACAGCATAGTCGATAGTCCCCGAACCGAGGCGTTCTTAAGGTGCCCATCCCTGTTGCCCAGCTCCGGTAGGGCCAGAACCGTAGACAGCTTCGGTAGTCCAAAACCGGGGCGTTCTTAAGGTGCCCATCCCTTGGACCCATACTTCGGTCCGGTACAAGCCCATACATAAAGTAAAATACTTTTCATGTGTCATCATTCATCATTCATTCATAGCATACTTAACATAGCATAACTTGTTACGGCTCGGCCCGTCTACTGGCCCATTTACCGGTCCACTCGACCGTCGTACCGTCAACCATCGACCGTGCCGTTTAGCATATTTATGCCTTAAAGACATAAGCATCATCTTTCATTCATCATACTTGTCGTTCATCATCATTCATTCATCATACTTAACATCATAGCTGTGCCTTAAAGGCATGTACTTTAACTTCATTCATAAGACATGGCATACATACATCTTATTCATAAATCATGGCATACATATGTATCATTCATAAGACATGGCATGTATCATTCTTATCATGAACATAAGCATAACATACTTAACATGGCATCATTTTCATTCTTAAACATGGCATCATTTTCATTCTTAAACATAAACATAACATACTTAACATGACATCATTCATATCATGAACCTAACATATCATAGTATCATTTTTATCGTGATCATAACCCTATCATTCTTATCATGGCATCATTCATATCCTGAACATAAACTTATCATACTTATCATGGCAACACATAAACATATACTTGAAGTTAAAGGCTCAACCCTAACCCTTGGGTCCTTGAGGTTGGCCGAAACATATGAGGTCTCTAGGGTACCCCAAAAATTCCCAAAAATTGTATTAAACCTCTAGACATCATGAGAGTACATTAAACATCATGATTGGGATTTTTATCATCATTTTAGACCCTTAAACATGGCGGCCGAAACCCTAGGGTGTCCTAGGGTGCTTGCTTAGGTTCCTTCATGTTGGCCGAAACCCTAGGGTATCCTAGGGTAGTCCAAAAATTCCCAAAAATTATACTTAACCTTTACAAATCATAAGGGAACATTAAATAACATTATCAAGATTTTTTTTGCATAATTATAGACCTGTAAATCCTGGTGGCCGAAACCCTTAAACTTAGGGTTCCTAGTTTTATTTCTTTCATGTTGGCCGAAACCCTAGGGTGTCCTAGGGTACTCCAAAAATTCCCAAAAATTATACTTAACCTCTACACATCATATGAGAACATTAAATAACATTATCATGATTTTTAGCATAATTATAGACCTGTAAAACATGGTGGCCGAAACCCTTAAACTTAAGGTTCTTAGTTTGGTTTCTTTCATGTTGGCCGAAACCCTAGGGTGTCCTAGGGTGCTCCAAAAATTCCCAAAAATTGTACATAACCTCTACACATCATAAGGGAACATTAAATAACATTATCATGATTTTTAGCATAATTATAGACCTGTAAAACATGGTGGCCGAAACCCTTAAGCATGAGGGTCTTGGTTTTCTTTCCTTTCAACATCAAATTCGAAAACTAACCAATATATCATGCTAAAAATCATGGAAATCATAGGGAACTATTATACCACAGGTGAGGGAGTCTTACCTTGGGGTTTCTTGATTTTTAGACCTTAGATGGGAAGAAGAAGGAAGACTTGTTGTCTCTTGATCACCCCTAGCCTTGGAACCTTAGGAAACCTTTAGATCTTGGTGGTAGGGCCTTCTTGTGGAGTTTTCCCAAGGGAAAATCTCCCTTGTAGATTTCGTCTAGGATGAGAAAGAAGGAGGAAGAGAATGCAATTGATGGAGAGAAGAGAATAACTCCCAAAACCCCTCTCTTTATAACCCATTAAGGTGGTGAATGAAGAGTCTCTCCATGACTCTTCATCTTCTTCTTAATCTCAACTTATATCCACTTCATTTCCTCATAGAAATCCCTTGCTAGGTGAGTTGGTTAAGGCTTACATGGTTGTACAAGAGGTCCAAGGTTCAATCCTTGGCTCATGCACCTTTATTTTTATTTTATTTTCATTTATTTTATTATTTTTATTTCTTAAATTCCGAAAATCCCCCTATAATCACCCATAATTATGCCAATATTCCTAAATAAAATTCTTTTATATTTATATTAATTTTACCTAATTAATACCCATTTTTGGAGCCTATTTAAAGCTCATTAGTACCTAGTTTTTCTCAATTTAAATGAGAAAACATGGATTTCTAGGCCCAATTTTACATAATTATTTCTGGGCCCCTCAAAAAATTATCTAGACATGCTCAATATTTTAAGAAAATATTAAGAGAATTTTCCGGGTTGTTACATACACTAATACCCTCCCCCAATCTTAAGGTAAAAAATTATTGGACAACTTTTGATCACAAAGAAGATCTTGGAATCGTCAAGTTGAATGAGATTTGATGAAAATGTCTTCGACATGAGTTTATGAAGATATGATAATCAACTGTAAAGTGCCATGAGTAACATGATGTCATACCAAATGACAATCAATTTTAATATATTTTATGCATTCATGAAAAACTTCATTGCGAGCGATCTGCATAGCACTATTATTATCACAGAAGAGTGAGACAGTAGAAGACAAAGAAACACCCATATCTTGGAATAACCATCGTAGCCACAAAAGCTCAAACGTAGTGCCTGCCAGGGCTTGATATTCTACTTTAGTACTGGAGCGGGACACAATAGTTTGTTTCTTGCTATGCCATGAAATGAAAGATGTACCAAGAAAGAAATAATATCCAGTGGTAACGATCAGTTGGGTCACCAGTCCAATCAACATCAGAATATGCTCGCAATTCTAGGGGAGAAGAGTAAGAAAAGTGTAGCCCATAAAATAAAGTTCCTCGAATGTATCATATATGCAAAGAATTGTTGAAAAATGAGTGGTACGAGGGGCTGACATGAATGACTCACAATATAAACAACATAAGCAATATCTAACCGAGAGACAATGAGACATATAAGACTTCCAACTAGTTGCCAATAAAGTATAACATCACTAAGAGGAGTACCATAAGTAGTGGACAAATGCTCAGTGGAGTCAAATGGCATACTAGCGATTTTTGTGTCAGTGAAGCTAGCTCAAGATATGAGATCCGTGACATACTTTGCTTGTGACAAGTAATAACCTGATGCATTAGAGGATACTTCAATGCCCAGAAAATAACTTGAGTTTTCAAGATCTTTTATTTCAAACTGCTAATGAAGAAAGGATTTGAGATCATTGATGTCATTTGTGTCATCTCCTATTATTATCATATTATCCACATATAAGATCCATGTGAGTATACCTGTAACCTTGATCGAAGAAACCCTATAAATTTTTCTTGCAGGAACTATCAGGATCAAGCAAAGGAGAATAACTATGGACCACCATGAAGAATAAGGACCAGAGTGGAAGAAGAAACGAGAGTTATTGTTAGAGAAAGAGAAGAAAACTAAGTTGCGATTATGAAGGAAAAAATAGGAAGATAGAAGGTGAAAATAAGAAGAAGAAGTTAGTGCATGCAGGGCTGTACCTGAGATTTTGATGGCCTGAGTCGAACTTCAAAGAAAAGGGCCCTTTACAATGTTTTATTATTTTAATTTAAAAAATCATTCACATTTCAAAATATAATCCTCCTTTTAACACGTGATCAAAAAATTTTAACGTACCTAAGAAATATATAAGAAAATAAAAAATTAAATAACATGAATATTTTGAAACGTTACTGAAAAAATTAAACAAACAAAAAAATAGCTTATAATACTCTCAAAAAAGCCATCTAACCACATTATTAGATAATCATGCTTATTAAGATGCTAAGAAAACTTGAGATCATTATTCTCCATTGATCCAAAACTGTCACGGTCATGGTAGAGGAAAAAGTAAATCTATGTAAAATTATATGGACAGATGTTATAGTAGAGAAAAAAGTAAATCTATGAAAAATTTGAGATCATCACTCTCCATTGATCCATTACTGTCGTTCTTGATGCTACAAGTAAAAAAAAAAGAAGTTAAATAACAATTAACATTTAATATTGTAAAATATAATCAAATAAAAAGATAAGTATTACCAATAATCATTTGAATATAGCACGTCTTGCTGTTTTAGCTGCAAAAATATCTATCAAACTTGTATAATCAAGATGTTCAACTATTTTCTTTTCAATAGATAACATTGCCAATCCATTTAATCTTTCCTGTGACATGGTTGATCGAAGATATGTTTTAATCAACTTCAACTTGGAAAAACTCCTTTCTGCAGATGCCACTGTAACTGTTATGGTCAATAAAATTCTGTAGGCAACATAAGTATTTGGATAACAGTCATCCATATTTTTCAAATAATTCAAAACATCTGCTGCTCTTTTTGCTTCCACTGGTAAAGACTGTTTCAAGATTGATAATTCCATATACATATCATCTCCATCAATGTCTGACTTGCCATTATATCTCAATGTTTCTTCAAGATTCTTACAAGATTTGATTAGGCTATCATCATTAGCAAACTTCAATCTCTCTATATTGAATAAAAATCCAAATGTTTCTTCGTACTTTTGAAATTGTTCAAAACGAGTTTTTAGCGAAGAAATAGCTTGATCCATTAAGAAGATAAAATAATTAACTCTAAAAGATTCTTCAGCTGATTGCATCACATCTTCACTATTACTTTCATCAAATTGCTTCTTTCTTCGAATAATGCGTTTTTCTTTGAACTTAGCTTCAATCTCCATTTCTTCTGCCATTTGCTTTGCTTCCATCATGGCCTTATCAAATCCAAACTCTCGATACTCTTCAAAAAAAAGAATAAGTCCTTTTAATTGTTTAATTGCAATATCAATGTCCATATTTTCACCTTGCAAATATTTACTCACGGTATTGATGGCATGCAACAACTTATACCAAATTACCATACCAAGCAAGAATTCAAATTTTTCAAGTTCATATATTGCCAATGATTCAGCTTCACTCTTTGTTTTTGGATCTTTACTAGTTTGTGCCAAATCAAGTAAAGCATCTCTAATTTTTGATGTTTGTTCTTTTATAGCTTTCACACTTTCAACATGACTTTCCCAACGAGTTTGTGACAATGGCTTAACTGTCAAGCCTTCTACATGATCTTTAAAAACTTTCCAACGCTTTGTAGAAGAGGAAAATAATGTATAAATACGTTGTATCACTCCAAACATAGATATAGCTTTAGAACAACAATTTGCCATATCACATAATGCCAAATTCAGACTATGACATCCACAAGGTGTATAAAAGGCTCTATGATTTATTTCAAGTAATCTTTTTTGCACCCCATTATACTTTCCTTTCATATTAGATCCATTGTCATACCCCTGTCCTCTTATATCATCAATATTAAGCTCGAGATCATTCAACACATTTTTGAGTTCTGTAAAAAGTCCAAATCCAGAAGTGTCATCCACTTTCAAAAAAGCTACCCAGTATTCTTCAACCACAACAGAGTTTGTTGAATTGTCCACACAACGTATTACAAGAGACATTTGTTCCTCATGACTTATGTCTGGAGTGCAATCTAGTATAACTGAATAATATCTTGCTTCTTTGATTTTTCTCAGAATTGCAGTTTTTACTTCATTTGCCAACATCTGAATCAATTCATTTTGAATTTTTGGACCAAGATATGTGTAATGTGTCTCATGTGCTTGAATACGTCGTATGTGCTCTTGCATTATTGGATCAAACTCAGCAATCATTTCAATCAATTGCAAAAAATTACCATTATTCTCAACATACAGCTTTTCACAATTTCCTCGATATGCTAGATTATTTTTTGCAAGTCTATAGGCAACAGCAATTAACCTCTTTAATACTAATCTCCAATGCTCTTTTTCTTTATTAATTTCTCTCTGAATGCTTTCATCAATTGCCTTATTTTTTTTCAGCCTTTTTTCCAATTCATTCCATGTTGTCATACAACCAATATGTTCTTTACTTCCTTCATGATTTGTAAGACATCGAGTTAAATTATGCCAATCCTTGTAGCCTTCAGTAGTTAATTGACTAATTGTATTCATGCTGTTGTGATTTAAGAACAACTTATAACAAAAGCAAAATATTCTATCCAAGAAAGATGAATAAACTAGCCATTTTCTATCCTTTTTTTCTCCATTTTGTAGTATCCGTTCATAATGCAATGCATCAAAATGTCTTCCAGCTTTATCTTTAGGAAACAAGATGCCATCAATTCTAGTTGGACCATTTTCCACTAAAAAATCTCTTAAATTTTGATCAATTTTTCCCCATTTTCCAGGATCATCAATATTCGAATGTGAAGGAATCTCTTGGTCTATAGCTTCAGGTTGAACATCAAAAATATTATCATTATCTTCTTCATCCAAGTCATTCACATTTTCTTGTTCAACAACCATCATATTTTCAATTTTCTTTTCCATAGCCATTTTGTTATTGATATTAAAGTATTTATTAATATCTCCTGCCTGACTTTGAATAAGTGTCTCTTCTCTTTGTTTTCTTTTTCTTTTTTGAGATCCAGATAAATATTTTGGAGGCATGATTATATATAACACCTAAAAAATATTAAGAAACAATGTATAAGAACTAAGAAATAAGAATATATTATAAGAAATAAATAAATACAAAGAAGAGAAAAGAGAAATGTACGAAGGATAATCTATTAATGATAAAGAAAGAAAATAGGAAAATGGAATCTTGCCATTATTCTTGAAATGCAAAAGTAAAACAGTGGCTGTAACGAATTTGACAATTTGCAACTTAGATTGCATGCATTATTTATTTACCAGGTTTACAGTATTTGAATTTGATTCCACTGGTTGGATTTGCTTGGGGGATAGCTGGATAGTTTTGCAATTTGCAGAAGCTCTATCTCCAGCCTCCAAGTATCAATTCGGCAATTCCTTTACTCCTTTAGGAAATTAGATGTGGTGGATAACAAAAAAGTTGAGAGAGTTTACTCGAACAATCTGAAAAGGAAAAAGAAAATTGCATAACTGAACTATCAAATTATTGCGAAGCTAGATGGGCAGATGGCTATTTCGATTATTCTATATCATGATTCATGAACAGTTACCTCCTTGTAGTTGCAGACAGAGAAAGACGAGGGCAATGGACATTACCTGCTCCCTTGGCGATAGCAAATTGAATGGTGGTCAGCCCCACCAACAAAGGAGATCTCCCAGTCCCAAACGAAATCACAAATTGGGGAATATTGGGGCAACTGGGCAAGGAGAGTCGGAGAAGGACTGAAGGAGACGAGGTCGAGGAGGAGCTCACGGCGAATCGACGATGGGATGAGAAGAGAAGATGAGCCGGCGAGGAAGACTCACGGTCACGGCGTCGGCGAGTCGGCGATTTGGGCGAGGCACGGGAAAAAAACTAGGGCAAGCAAATTAATTAGGGAGAAATTTAAAATAAAATATAATATTAAATAAAAAAAATTTTGGGCCCCTTAAAAAATTAGGCCTGAGGCGAGCGCCTCTTGGGCCTCGCCTCAGGTCCGGCCCTGAGTGCATGGAGCTCTGCGAGTGAAATGGTGTAAGCAAAGTTGTTTTCAAAAATAAATTTTGAAAATTTCATAACTTGTTTTAATCTATTGAATCAGTTTAATCTAATTTGATCAATCAATCCTGATTTAGATGAGTATATATTTTATTTTCATGTCTATATGATGGATTTTGATATATTCTAATTTAATTTTAAATCGACAAATTTACGAGTCATATAAGGGCTGGGGCCCAACAATGCGAGTCGAGCTATAGAGGAGACTCAAGTGGTTAAGATGAACGAGCTCATGGAGTCAAGTTGCCTAATTGTATAGGTGCCTCGAGACAAGAGACGTCTTGGGGCCCAACAACGTGAGGGGTTACATCGAGCCAAGGAAAAAGGATCTATTCTAGATATAATCTATCTTATTAAAATTAATAAAAAAATATTATTAAATTGATGTTATTAAAATTCTATTCAACGGTTCCCACGATAATGATAGACCATGTCTTCATCTAAGTTTTATGTCCATTGTCGACCATCTCTAATGCAATGCTCCAAATGCAATTCTAACTGCTGAAATGGGGCATGTTCATGCGACAACCCCTCTCCTCTTCCAATCCAAACTCCTCTGCCTGTCGCTCCTCTACTTCCTTACCACCCTCCCCATTGCTCTCTACGTCTCCTTCACCCACTCCACCTGCCTCTTCCGCTCCCCGCCGCCCTTCCCAACCTCCGTCGGCTTCTCTTACCCGCTCTCCTATGCCGAGCACAAATACTCCCTCCCCACCGCCCACTCCGATTGCACCTCCTCTGTGCCCTTCTCCGGTTCGCTTTCCACCTCCCAATTCTCTGCTTCTTCCGTCCAAGATCTGATTTTGATATATTTTTGTTCGTCCTCGGAGAAGATTACGGTAAGGTTCTCCACGAGATCCGCAATCTCTGCCGGAATTCTACGTCATCCCCCGTTCTGAGGTATGCAGAAGGAAAAGGAGATAGCTTTTCCGGCAACTTCTCTGCCAGGAAGAGGAAGTCCTTCTTCCATCACAACCAGGTCGATCGGATTGCGATCCCATGCGGATTCTTGCAGGCATTCCCCATCAAAGAATCTGGTTCGTTCTTTCTGAACTTTCAGAAGATGCCTAGCGAAAAGAAGGGGGGAAAAATCAATCTTGAAAAGTTTCTTGCTTGTTTTCAACGCGCAGTTTGATATTTCACTTTGATTTCGTCCATTTATTTGTATAATGACATGGAAAAATTAGTGTGCTCTTGAATCTAGACAGGTTGGCCATGCAGAAATGCGAAGGCGTAGTCGTGGTATCAGCGATCATTGGTGACCATGACAAACTCCGGCAACCGAGAGGGTTGGGATCTCACACAATAGCATTTGTTTGTTTCTTCATGTTCATCGACGACGCCACCCACAAAGTCCTCGTCGCCCACAATATCCTCCCCGCCAACCAAGAGGAAGTAAACATGGTCGGAGCGTGGAGGATAGTGAGACTCCGCGGTGACCAATTGCCCTACGACAACCCAGCAATGAATGGAGTGATTCCCAAGCATCTGGTGCATCGTCTCTTCCCCAATTCAAAGTTCAGCGTGTGGCTGGACGCCAAGCTGCAACTGACGGTAGATCCTCTGCTTTTGATCCACTGTCTTCTTGTAATACCAGATGCAGACATCGCGATATCGAATCACCCGTTTAACATCCACACCATGGAGGAGGCAATCGCTACTGCGAGATGGAAGAAGTGGGCAGACTTGGAGTCGTTAAGGGTGCAAATGGAGACATACTGCGAGAATGGGCTACAACCATGGTCAACCAAAAAGCTTCCTTACACAACAGGTGATCACCATTACTCTGTTCTTGCGATTGCTTCTTCTTGCTGAACAAAGAAATCGCGTCCTATCTTCTTTTCTCTTTTAGACGTTCCGGATACTGCGCTGATACTAAGGAGGCATGGATTGAAGGGCAACCTCTTCTCCTGCCTCCTCTTCAACGAGCTCGCGGCATTCAACTCCAGAGATCAACTCGCCTTTGCCTACGTGCGAGATCTCATGGTGCCCAAGATCAAGATCAACATGTTCGAATTCGAGGTCTTCGAGCAAGTAGCCGTGGAGTATCGGCACAACCTCAAGCGCGAAGCCAGAGAGCAGCCCATTAAGATGGCCTCCTCGAGAGACATAAACGGCAGCAGCTGCGAGGACTACCTCTTGAAGATGTGGGGAGAATCTGCTGGCTAAGTTTTTTTTTTTAAGATCTATTATATAAATTCTTCACAAAACCAATCCTTGCTGTGGAACATGGCAGGTTGCGGATTAGTCGCTTCCAGCAGTAGATGAAGCAACACATGAACTTGAGACTGCGTGTGACTGGGGGAGTTTGTATTTGAATCTACTATTCAGGGCCGGTCTTAGATTTTAAAAGGCCTTGTGTAAAAATAAAATGAATAAAATGATATTATAAAAATAATTTTATTAACATAAGTGGGTGAAGAAAGAAAAAAATATTTTCAATTTTTTTGGATAATTTAAAAAAATACATAATATTTTAAAATTTATATTTATATTCTTCTTAATTTATTTTTATATTATTTTGTTAGTATATATATATATATATATATATATATATATATATATATATATATATATATATATATATATATATATAATTTTGTTTGGATGCTTTAAATAAAATTTAAAAACTATAAAAAAGGTGTGGTGGGGCCCTGTGCAGCTGCCCCAGGATGACCATCCTGGGGCCGGCTCTGCTACTATCGCCGGTGGTGTCCGATCGTCGATCGGACGTGTATACAATAACTGCCACGTCATTCACTCTCTCATTCACTCTCCCAAATTCACTCTCCCTATCGTCACTCATAATTTTGATATGAGATAAGGATGGTTAAGGATTTTGGTTAGTGGAGCCCAAAGCTTGAAATTATGACTTTTAGACTACACATTTGCATCCTCTAATCTTGCATCCAAAATCTGTCTTCTTCTTGGACACTGATGACAACCTTGTTCTACTAACATAAGTGGATCTGCTGCCTTGTTGAAGGCACGCCGACCAATCTACGTCTTGCCCCCTCTATAGATGAACACGCGTTGCATCGAAGTTGTCCTACAAAAATCCGGTCCCTATGTGACTTAAATAACCGATGAATTAGATAATATCAAATTTGTGATAATCAATTTGATTTTATAAAAAAATTTCATCGATCGTTAAAATAAATTGAGAAGCGTTCATGATGGACGTCTCAGAAATCCGTAATTATGCATTTTATTTGGAGAGAAAAATCTCATAAATATGTATCTCATAGTTGAGAATTGAATTATAAGTTTATGAATATCTGAGTGATAATATAATATCTTTCTACTGTATGATAAACCCAACAATAGATTCTTAGAGAATAAAGAAAGTAGCATGCCTAACAATTCGAGAGTTTAGATAGATCAAAAAGATTTGTGTATCCCAATATTTATAAGAGAAATACGAATGAAGATTGTGCCTATGATCCCCCGAAAATTAGAAAACCCTTTGCCCATTTAACAATCCATCACTCAGTGTAATTGTCAGGAGCACTGGGTCAAGCGAATCATTTTTTATCATCTTAATGTAATTGTCATCTAATCCTGATGTTAGTTACCGGGCCATTGCCGGATAAAGGCCATTGCTAGGCAGGGAGCATCAAATCAAATTTGAATATATTTTTATATTGACTAGACTTTTAAAATTAAATTATTGGCTAATAAACTAGGTTAAATGTGTAAAATTTAATAAGAAAATATTAATAGATCAGATAGATCATATGTGACAATGAAGATTTAACGGATAGTATTATCCAATACGATTATAATTCAATTATCGAATTCCTCTATACTATCAAAAAAAAGTAGAATCGTCACTTTAACAGCCCTCTGGTCCCGACTCCATAGATTTTCAGAGGGAGGTAAACCACGATTATCACTGGTGTGGTGAGACACCTGGGGTCGAGGGAATTAATACGAGCAGACCAGAGTTTTATCTCCGTGCGCAACTGACAACCCTCGAACCTGTGACCTCGACTAAATCGGTCAGGCGACCAAATCGGCCATTCTCTAGCTAGACTAGTATAATATAGAGAATGATTTGAATCATCTCTTGAAGAACACGAAATTGAATGCAATCGCTAGACAAGTTTTTCATGGGGATTTTATTTTGAGATGCAAATGTTAAAGAAAATAGTAAATGAAAAAATAATACAACTAATAGAAATATAAGTAAACTAAATTAATTAAGATTGCAAAGCAATAATGGAGATATGAAGCGTTCTAAACGAACATCCTACAATCCAACCGGATGGTAAACAACATTAATAATGCAACGTAGATAAGATGTTGATGAAACTATACTAATTTAAATGCATGAACCAGCGTAGTACGTACAAACATAAAAAAAAAGAATAGACCATACATATTGCAATTATGAAACTAATTGTAGTCTAAGTAAGGGATGTGACAAATCCTCCTCATTCTACCCTATCTGATTCTGTCGTCAACTAACATCTAGAATTCTTGAAAGCAATCAACAAATGCAACCCGAATCATCAAGGGCAACTTACAGATGGAGTAGATGAAGTGGCCTACGGACACCCGAGAAGAAGCTGTGGTGACACCAACCAGAGATGGAAACCGATGACGAGAACTTCTATGAGATGACTATATTGGACACTCTTATTCTCGGAGATAGAGAAAAAAATTTTAAATTTATTGTCGGTGACTTGAATTGATAAATTTAGGTTGTTAAGCAGGCAAGAAAGGACTATTTGGGATTGACTGAGCTGGTTGGAAATTGAGTCATCTTGTATGGCCGATTGTTGACTCTGAGTACTGACTCATTGAATCCAAGTGCCGACTCTGAGTGGAAGATATTGAGGTCTGTTTTCAAATAATTTTCTTAAAATAGATTCGTTCTCTTCCGTACGTACTAGTGGGCGTAGCGAGGTTCATCCCCTTTAATTGTGTTAAATGGTTGATTAAAAGTCGTACGTACTAGTGGGCGTAGCGAGGTTCATCCCCTTTAACTGTGTTAAATGGTTGATTAAAAGTCATTTACAACCATTACCACTCATATCGAAACACGCATAAGAGAGAGTATCTCCCCATTCATTTATTCACATCATACATGCAAGTGTAATAATATAAACCAACAATAGTGTTATGAAACTCCCAATATGGGACTTAAACTCATACACAAAGGAGTTTTCTTCTTCCTTTCAGCCTCCTTTTCCATTCACATTTCTAACAATCCCCCACATGAATAGAAATAAGGTATGTAATAACATTCACCAGTTGAGTTTAGTATATAACAAATAGATTTTACCTTTTGAATCTTCCATTATGAAGATCTCTTTGATTACTGGCTGATAATAGATACGTTGTCCATGAACTGTTCTACCTTATGTGTAATTGGCATCTCACCCACCACTCTCCTTGATACAACTCAGTTCTCATGGGTGTATTCGTGAATCTATGAACATACCTGGTTCTGTGAGAAGTTCTAAAATTCTGTCTCCAATTCTCTTTGAAGCAGTCTCACTTCTTTCTTAGAAAGGTGGTCTCTCAAGAGTATTCCATATTACTCTATTGGTTCATTAAAAGTTATGTGTTTAATCTATATTCTTCACTAATCTATTGGGATGTTCCCCCATAGTGAGCAACTTTATCGGTGTAGTTAAGATTGACCCATTAAACCTAGTTCTTGGGATCTCCAGTTTGTATAGATTAGGTTTCCTTTGCACCAATATATTTTATCGACATCAAGCTCATCCCTCGCAATGAACTTGTAACTAACTCTCTATTTAACTCTTTTATTAGCGGATCTGCAAGGTTATCCTTTGACTTCATATAGTCAACAGTGATAACTCCCATTGAGAGTAGTTGTCTAATGGTATTACATCTATGACGTATATATCTAGACTTACCATTATACAGATGACTTTGCATCTGGCCAATTGTAGATTGACTATCGTAATGTATGTAAATTGTCGGTACCTGTTTGCTAACCGACTCATCCGGTTGGACTTTTGCCCAGCTTCACTCACTAAGTCTTAGTGCCCAGCTTCACTCACCAGGTCTTTGGTGCCCAATCCCCGACCAGGTCTTAGTGCCCAGCTTCACTCACCAGGTCTTAGTGCCCAACTTCACTCACCAGGTCTTAGTGCTCAATTCATAGAACCAGGACTTAGTGCCTAGTGTACCTAGGATTTTTCCTGTATACTTGATTAACCTTGTTAGATCACAACATACCTTAACTTCTGAACCCTTTGCCATTATCAAAACACAGGTTTAACTTTGGTGCTTCCGGCACCAACACAGACCACCCTCCCTGAGAAGGAACTACGACATACTTCTGCTGGGCATTCACGGTACACTCTCTGCTTATATGCCCTGGAAGCATACAGTACCAACATACAGGGTGCTCTAGTGGGCAGTCTGGTCTGGTGTGATCTTTGGATCCACAGTATTGTAAACAGTGGATCCCTCTGGTAACGTCCTTCCGGGTCTGCTGGGAGACTTGCGGTGATCCTATTGAAGGTCGTCCAGACTTCTCGGGTCGAGAGTGAGCCTCAAAAGTACCCTACATACTCCGACTCCTGCTACTGTGCTTTTGTTCGATGATCTGTAACTTCTGAGTCTACGCTGTCTCCTGAGTCGTCTGTTTACCCTTCTTTTTCTCTCCGTAAAGCCTCAACTGGGTCATCTTGATAATAAGGGTCTTGTCCATTACCTCTCGATAGGATGTAATGTTCAAACCAGCCATCTTCATCTGAATATATCCAACAAGTCCCTGCACAAATTGCTGCATTCGCTCTCTATCCTCTGCAACAAGCTGGGGGCAATACTCGGCCAATCGGCTAAAGTCCGCATTATACTGCATAATCGTACGATCTCCCTGTCGGAGACTCAAAAATTCTTGTCGTTTAGACACTCGATACGCCATTGGAAAATACTGGCTCTCGAATGTCGCCCGAAAAGCGGCCCAAGTAATGTGCTACTCACCAATGATTGTCCTATGCATATTCCACCAGGTGGCATCCTCGTCACGCAGATGATAGGCAGCAAGCACTGCCCTCTCCCAGTCTGAACATGCGATATAACGAAAAGTACCCTCCATAGTCTCGATTCAAGAGCGGGCAACACTCGGATCTGCTCCTCCGTGAAATAGGGTAAGCTGACCCTTCATGGGCGCCGCTAAGACAGGGATCCGTGATATATCTAAAGGGCAGCCGACAGCGGCGGCAGCTACCATAGGCGGTATTGCTGGAAGCACGGCCAGGGATACCATGTGTGGTGCCGCTGACCATACCGCCGAAGGAACGGTGGGAGGTGCTGGAGTAGATGTCACGGTGGAACCACGGTATATACTGGAGTAGGTACCACTAGTGGGACGATGGTACAAACTAGAGGTGACAACCCTGGTGAAACTATGAAAATCCCCGGAGTATGCAGCATCGGTGAAACTGGGGGAATCGATGTCTAGAATAGGGAAGGAACCCCTACTGACTGGGGATTCGGAGCACCCTGATGAGTCTATCCTCCAGTGATAGGTGCTGCCCTAGTCGGTCTGTCCGGAAACTCTGCCGCCAAATCGGCAGCCCCAGGCCTCACTGACTCACGTGCTCGCCTAGGTGGTCGCGCCTAACCACATCTATGAGGAGTCAACTCGATACGATGAGACATACCTGTTAAGATTTAATCAAATATTATTTAAAATATATAACTATTAAAAATTTTATCAACTTACTTGCTTGTCGCCCGGAAAAGTCCATCGCCATCCAACAAAACTATGTCAAGAAAATGACTTCATAAAATCCAAACACATACCCGAACTCGATATTTGATACCCAAACGATCCGATATCAAAAAGACTCCATAATACTCCGAAACAAATAATACAAAAATAGATAAACCCAACAAAATCTGAAAAAATACCCGCATTACTCGAAATCTCGATCTAATACCACTAAATTGTCATACCCCCAGAGGCTTATGCTTGCTCGAAAATCGGGCAACATCTCTCTTGTACAGTGGACAATATGAAACTTATACTACAACATCTCACACCATATCATAATGACAGTCACAAGCGGCTGGTAATAACAGAAGAAATAAACACGGGACATCCACGCAGTTAATATCAAGCATAGTAACTATAAAAAATAAAAGCACCAAATCCAAAGTCCCTCGAATACAAATAAATATCAGTCCACTAGCGAAATAAAATAGCGATTCTAGAAACTACGAAACCACTCAAAACAAGAAACTAAACTCGATACCAAGGGACGACAGATGGATCCTCTCCTAGCAGCACGAGACACCGCTATCTACTACCTAAAATAAAAAGGAAAGCGAGCAGTGATGAGTCTGGGGTCGAACTCTGTGGATATAGTAAACAGACAAATGCATGGTATACATAAGGTAATAAAAATAGAATAAAAACAAGCTATATAGTCTCCGAAAAGTAGAGTACACAACAAATGCTAAAAACATACCTGCAGGGGCATAATCAGAAAACTCCCATACCAAGACAATAAACTGCTCGTACTATTGAGCAGACCCAGATCAAATAACAAGTGCAAATCAGATACGTATATAGAATCAAGAGCTGGGAGAAAAATCTCAATCTCGAACCCCAATACAAGGGGGATACAACCACTTTGTATCAGAGACCCCAGGGAAGCACAACCGTTCTAATACCCAAAATAAGGAGAATCAACCTCTAACTCCATGAAGGGGAGCACAACCACTCTAATACCCAACGGAGGCGCACAACTGCTCTATATCAAAATCCCAGGGGAGCACAACCTCTCTAATACCCAAAACAAGGAGGAACAACCTCTAACTCCATGAAGGGGAGCACAACCGCTCTAGTACCCAACGGGGGAGCACAACCGCTTTATATCAAAATCTCAAGGGAGCACAACCGATCTAATACCCAAAACAAGGAGAAACAACCTCTAACTCTAAGAAGGGGAGCGTAACTACTCTAGTACCCAACGGGGGAATACAACCGCTCTATTATGGAATCAATAAGAAACACATACACCCAAATCGGAATAATAGTAACCAAAAATGCACTAATCTATTGGGTATGATATTTCTAACACCAACCAAACCCTAGATAGGTCACATGACATTACTAGAGTACACGCGTACTAGTGGTACTCTTCGGATCAGAAAAACAAGAGTCGAGACTGTATAACTGAAACATTGGGTTTTTAACTCGAAGATCAAGTAAAGAGTAAGTACCAAGCAGGAAAACAAATAAAATGGAGTCAAGGTAATCAACCTACTTAGAGAATATAATAACCATGCATTTAAGGTAAAAGGAACTACAGAATCAAAGGAGAAATATCCGCCTTGTAATGGAGTGTGTATCCAAAAGAATTTCCGCGCTCAAACACACGCAACGATCAATGTCCTCTATCAAGGACGCAATTTATCTATTTATAAAATTTATAAATTAGCTACTCAAAATACTAAATATGATTAGGACGAATCCCAATTGCAACATCTACTTAATTTAAATTTTACCGCCTTACTCGATTAGGTATCCATCATTAACCCATCTATTAATTAATCAATTAATTAATCAACACACTAATAAATCACTAACCCAACTAATCCAAATGAGTATCCTATTTAATCAAGATATACTGGATTAGTTAACTATTTGCTTAACTAATTCTTTTAATTAACTCTTAATTAATTCCTAATTAATTATTAATCTGAAATAATATCCAATTAGCTGAGGTGGATTTATTAATCGCCCAATCCACTATTCTATAATTTTTTTGTCTAAATATCACATGATCTAATTAATTATTCCATGATTTAATTAATCAATTAATCAACTATGGTTTTCACTGTGTGGGTTAATTAATCAACTAATCAATTGTACACTCAATCCGCTGTTACCTCTCGACCTTTGCTCCCGGTGGCCGGTGGCCAGCGTCGCGTCTCCTCGCAGCCTCGACGGATTCAAGCGCAGCTGTGGCGTCGGAAAATAGGAAAAATGCGCGTGAAGCTCTCGCGTCGGAGTCAGCAGCAGGGAGATCGGAGTCGGCACTCAGGCATACGAAAGTTGCGTCCTCGCAATCGCCGGCCAAGTTGGCTCCACCGTCGGCCTTCTTCCCGGATCTGGCCACCACGTCGACGAGTTCGGGCAGGCGAGGGGCTGCGACGGCAAAGAACAAGAAACCGTGCAGGGAGGGCGGCGGCGACACCGGTCGTGCGGCGTCACAGTGGCGGATGATCGGCGAGGACTGGTTCCGGATCGGCAAGGCGGAGAGGACCGGCGGCGTTGGTTGTTGCGCGAGGGAGAGGAGTCGCGTGGCTTCCGCGGCTGCTTGATCGTTCGGCGGCGATGACGAGGAACTAGGGCTTGCGGCGGTTGCGCGAGAGAATTGATGTCGTGCGGCGTTGGGGAGTTGGCGAGGGAGAAGAGGGTGGCGTTTCGGGCGGCGATCGGCTGTGGCGCGAAAGGAAAAGGAAAAAAAAAAGAGAAGGTTTTTGGGAGGAATTGTTAGGGGTTTTATTAAATTAATGGCCTTTTGTAAATTAACCCTCTTATTTTAGATATTTAACGGAATGCTAATTGGCATATTTGCAATGATAAGATCAACACTAAAGATAGACCATACATGAGGCCTCCTTCACTTCAATCCTGAGCGCTTCCCGATTTACCCTGGTAGCCGGGCCGGTCGTCCGAGGTTGGAAAAATTTCGTTAATCATTTTTTTCCTTCACTTCAATCCTGAAGTTGTCTTCTCTGCAATGGAACTTAAGAGACTTGAGGCAATAAACTACATTTCTGAGAAAGGCTGGAGTTTCATTTTTCGTGCCACAGGCTTTCAATTTCACTTCAGAGTGATGATCGGAGGCTTCCTTAATCGACAATGGTCATCTTTAGCACAGTAAATTTGTCAACCATGCACAAACTAACTATTAAAGCCAGAAGGCAACCCATAGAACTTATCTGCACTACCATGAACTGCAAGTGTTAACAAAAGAATCATGCTACCTAACGGGTTGATTAATGAAACAAACCCCAAAGTTTTTAGAAGAATTTATAAAAGGAAATAATGATGTTAAAGCATATCTTATTATATCCCATATCCACGAGTATTCTATTAATTCCACCTCTTTTACATATTAAATCATGCTCTACACCACGAACTGTTACCGTTGGCCCATACAAAAATGTTACTATCAATAAACATATGATCAATTTCTCAGCGAGTGCGAAATGTTTTATAAGTTGCCTCAATCTCTCTTTATATACGAATCTCTCTTTATATACGATGTTGTTATGGGACGAAGTCTCTTGTGATTGATCTTCCTTCTAAACAGTGAGAGGCTAACATGAAGGAGTCGTCAAAGTGAAGATTTCATCTTTTGGTATATCAATAATGTAAATGTATATCTTATCTATATTATATAAATTACGTTAATATCCTTTTGTTTTTTCTTTTCACACTAAAAAGAATTTCAAGATTTATTAGTAATTTTAATTTCTTATCCTTCATATTCTAAAAAAATAAAAAAAATAAAATTATAAATCTTAAAAGCACAAATTCAAAAGATAATATATAATTACAAATCTTATAAAGAAAAATTCAAATATTAATCCAAAATTAAAATTTTAGAAAATAATTTATCAAATTTAAAAAAGATAATTTCATATTTTAATTTGAAATTATATTTTAAAATTTTTAAAATTAAAATTTTTAAATTTTAATTAAAAATTTTTCATCTTAGGGTGAGATAAAATTTACGAGTATTTATGTATTATATTACACACAAAATGCGTGTACCCGATAACCAGTATTTAAATAGTAAATAGTAGTATCTTAGGGGATATTGATTTATAATAATTAATATTGACTAAGGATGTGCATAATAAGAATCTATATTCATTACGCATATATATATTGCCTTTGCTGAAATCATTAATTATTGGGCAATTTACCAAAGGGCGTACGCAACAATCGGTAATTACCAATGGGCGCACCATGGTTTTATTTTCACCAAAGGGCGCACTCATTATAGTGAACTTCCTCTTATACCCCTTATGTTATCTATTGCCTTTCTCTTTCTCTCTCAGTAATAAATTCTGTGACGTCAGCACATGCAACGTGACTTAATTACTGACTTTTATTTTAAAATAATATCTAATGGAATCGGCGCTAAATTAAAAAACATAAGGTAAAAATTAAAAAAATATTTCACTTTAAAAATTTCTCATCCAACGTGATTTAAAAATATAAATAAATAATTTTTATTTTATTAATAGAAATTAATATATTAAATAATATTTAATAAATATATTAATGTATAAAAAGTTTTTGGAAACAAACTGTTGGATTTAAAAATATAAATAAATGATTTTATATTTGATTAATAGAAATTAATATATTAAATAATATTTAATAAATATATTAATGTATACATATGTTTTGAAAAAACTGACCGTGGTAGCTTTCAGGCCCACGCTGGGCCTGAAATATTTTTATTTCAGGCCCAGCGTGGGCTTGAAATTTTTATTTCAGGCCCAGCGTGGGCCTGAAATTTTTTATTTCAGGCCCACGTTGGGCCTGAAATCTTTTGATTCAGGCCCGACGTGAACTCAAATTTTTTTTCTATTTAAAAAATATATTAATATATAAAAAAAACCTATCAAAACACTTAATTTTAGATTCAAACGCAGGGCCTGAAGTCATCCCAGGAGGGTTTGAAGTCAAATAACTTCAGATCCTATAAATAATTAATTTAATAAATAATAATTAAATATAAAAAATATTTTTAAAATAAAAAATTTTTAGTGAGGGCCTGAAGTCATCAGTGACTTCAGGCCCTCTATCTGAAAAATTTTCCCTTAGGCCTGAAGTCATCCGACTTCAGGCCTAAGGAGGGCCTGAAGTCTGATGACTTCAGGCCCTCCATTAAATATATAAAAATAATAATAACTTTTTAAAAAAAAGGTACAATATATAATTACATAATAATAAAATGTTATAAGAGTGGTTTAGGTATATCAGTGAGTTTTGAGCAAAACTCACTGATGGACCTACCATATTTGGAATTCTGAAAACTCATTATCAGTAGACAGGGTTGAGCTAGGAGATGAGATTTTGGGTGCCGAAACCTCTAATCTTGCCGTATCACCAATGCTATAGCAGTGGTTTAGGTATATCAGTGAGTTTTGAGCAAAACTCACTGATGGACCTACCATATTTGGAATTCTGAAAACTCTATATCAGTAGACAGGGTTGAGCTAGGAGATGAGATTTTGGGTGCCGAAACCTCTAATCTTGCTGTATCACCAATGCTATAGAAGTGGTTTAGGTATATCAGTGAGTTTTGAGCAAAACTCACTGATGAACCTACCATATTTGGAATTCTGAAAACTCTATATCAGTAGACAGGGTTGAGCTAGGAGATGAGATTTTGGGTGCCGAAACCTCTAATCTTGCCGTATCACCAATGCTATAGCAGTGGTTTAGGTATATCAGTGAGTTTTGAGCAAAACTCACTGATGGACCTACCATATTTGGAATTCTGAAAACTCTATATCAGTAGACAGGTTTGAGCTAGGAGATGAGATTTTGGGTGCCGAAACCTCTAATCTTGCTGTATCACCAATGCTATAGGAGTGGTTTAGGTTTATCAGTGAGTTTTGAGCAAAACTCACTGATGGACCTACCATATTTGGAATTCTGAAAACTCTATATCAGTAGACAGGGTTGAGCTAGGAGATGAGATTTTGGGTGCCGAAACCTCTAATCTTGCTGTATCACCAATGCTATGGAAGTGGTTTAGGTATATCAGTGAGTTTTGAGCAAAACTCACTGATGAACCTACCATATTTGGAATTCTGAAAACTCATTATCAGTAGACAGGGTTGAGCTAGGAGATGAGATTTTGGGTGCCGAAACCTCTAATCTTGCTGTATCACCAATGCTATAGGAGTGAGTGGTTTAGGTATATCAGTGAGTTTTGAGCAAAACTCACTGATGGACCTAAACCACTCCTATAACATTGGTGATACAACAAGATTAGAGGTTTCGGCACCCAAAATCTCATCTCCTAGCTCAACCCTGTCTACTGATATAGAGTTTTCAGAATTCCAAATATGGTAAGTCCATCAGTGAGTTTTGCTCAAAACTCACTGATATACCTAAACCACTCCTATAGCATTGGTGATACAGCAAGATTAGAGGTTTCGGCACCCAAAATCTCATCTCCTAGCTCAACCCTGTCTACTGATATAGAGTTTTCAGAATTCCAAATATGGTAGGTCTATCAGTGAGTTTTGCTCAAAACTCACTGATATACCTAAACCACTCCTATAGCATTGGTGATACAGCAAGATTAGAGGTTTCGGCACCCAAAATCTCATCTCCTAGCTCAAACCTGTCTACTGATATAGAGTTTTCAGAATTCCAAATATGGTAGGTCCATCAGTGAGTTTTGCTCAAAACTCACTGATATACCTAAACCACTGCTATAGCATTGGTGATACGGCAAGATTAGAGGTTTCGGCACCCAAAATCTCATCTCCTAGCTCAACCCTGTCTACTGATATAGAGTTTTCAGAATTCCAAATATGGTAGGTTCATCAGTGAGTTTTGCTCAAAACTCACTGATATACCTAAACCACTTCTATAGCATTGGTGATACAGCAAGATTAGAGGTTTCGGCACCCAAAATCTCATCTCCTAGCTCAACCCTGTCTACCGATATAGAGTTTTCAGAATTCCAAATATGGTAGGTCCATCAGTGAGTTTTGCTCAAAACTCACTGATATACCTAAACCACTCCTATAGCATTGGTGATACAGCAAGATTAGAGGTTTCGGCACCCAAAATCTCATCTCCTAGCTCAACCCTGTCTACTGATAATGAGTTTTTAGAATTCCAAATATGGTAAGTCCATCAGTGAGTTTTGCTCAAAACTCACTGATATACCTAAACCACTCCTATAGCATTGGTGATACAGCAAGATTAGAGGTTTCGGCACCTAAAATTTCATCTCCTAGCTCAACCCTGTCTACTAATATAGAGTTTTCAGAATTCCAAATATGGTAGGTCCATCAGTGAGTTTTGCTCAAAACTCACTGATATACCTAAACCACTCCTATAGCATTGGTGATACTGCAAGATTAGAGGTTTCGGCACCCAAAATCTCATCTCCTAGCTCAACCCTGTCTACTGATATAGAGTTTTCAGAATTCCAAATATGGTAGGTCCATCAGTGAGTTTTGCTCAAAACTCACTGATATACCTAAACCACTGCTATAGCATTGGTGATACGGCAAGATTAGAGGTTTCAGCACCCAAAATCTCATCTCCTAGCTCAACCCTGTCTACTGATAATGAGTTTTCAGAATTTCAAATATGGTAGGTCCATCAGTGAGTTTTGCTCAAAACTCACTGATATACCTAAACCACTCTTATAACATTTTATTATTATGTAATTATATATTGTACCTTTTTTTTAAAAAAGTTATTATTATTTTTATATATTTAATGGAGGGCCTGAAGTCATCAGACTTCAGGCCCTCCTTGGGCCTGAAGTCATCAGACTTCAGGCCCTCCTTAGGCCTGAAGTCGGATGACTTCAGGCCTAAGGGAAAATTTTTCAGATAGAGGGCCTGAAGTCACTGATGACTTCAGGCCCTCACTAAAATTTTTTATTTTAAAAATATTTTTTATATTTAATTATTATTTATTAAATTAATTATTTATAGGATCTGAAGTTATTTGACTTCAAACCCTCCTGGGATGACTTCAGGCCCTGCGTTTGAATCTAAAATTAAGTGTTTTGATAGGTTTTTTTTATATATTAATATATTTTTTAAATAGAAAAAAAATTTGAGTTCACGTCGGGCCTGAATCAAAAGATTTCAGGCCCAACGTGGGCCTGAAATAAAAAATTTCAGGCCCACGCTGGGCCTGAAATAAAAAATTTCAGGCCCACGCTGGGCCTGAAATAAAAATATTTCAGGCCCAGCGTGGGCCTGAAATATTTTTATTTCAGGCCCAGCGTGGGCCTGAAAGCTACCACGGTCAATTTTTTTCAAAACATATGTATACATTAATATATTTATTAAATATTATTTAATATATTAATTTCTATTAATCAAATATAAAATCATTTATTTATATTTTTAAATCCAACAGTTTGTTTCCAAAAACTTTTTATACATTAATATATTTATTAAATATTATTTAATATATTAATTTCTATTAATAAAAATAAAAATTATTTATTTATATTTTTAAATCACGTTGGATGAGAAATTTTTAAAGTGAAATATTTTTTTAATTTTTACCTTACGTTTTTTAATTTAGCGCCGATTCCATTAGATATTATTTTAAAATAAAAGTCAGTAATTAAGTCACGTTGCATGTGCTGACGTCACAGAATTTATTACTGAGAGAGAAAGAGAAAGGCAATAGATAACATGAGGGGTATAAGAGGAAGTTTACTATAATGAGTGCGCCCTTTGGTGAAAATAAAACTATGGTTCGCCCGTTGGTAATTACCGATTGTTGCGTACGCCCTTTGGTAAATTGCCGTTAATTATTTGACGGGCTATTTTTTTTATATCTATCTGTAATATTAAGGACAAAAAAGAAAAAGCCTTGTAGTCGTCGTTATTGACTTTCATTGTTTTTTGTTTAGATTTGCTCACTCTCTCCCATTCTTTTGTGGGTCCAAGGTAGGTCTCGACTAGTCTTTGTCTTGTCTCCCTTCATGCTCATCCTGCGCAATTGCTTCCAACTTTGGCTTCCATTTTCTTTTTGTTTCTGAACTCTGAGGGTTGATTTCAAAGTCAAATTTCAGATATGGTTTTTCCTTTCTTTATTTCGTTTTTATAGAAAAGGAAAAAAAAAAACATGATTGAAACTAGATTTGGAGTTTTCTTTTAAGTACTGTGTTGGAAGCTCAACATGGATATATGACAAAATATTAACAAGCCAAACGTCATAATCAATGAAAAAATATAAGAAACTATTTCCTAGCTATTTACTCTTAAGGTGAAAGTGATGATATATATTATACGTACCTCTAAACAATTAAATAAAGATTGTGAAAAATATATTGATTTGTATTGTTTACCAGTGAGCAATAAGTCATAAGATGGATCTTGCTTAGAATTGTGGTGGACTCTAATTTTGAATTCTATAAAAGTATTTTTAAAAAATCAACCTAAATTAGGTGTAGAATAGAATGGTTTGAGCTGAAAAAGTAGGCATCAGACAAGATGCAACAATCAATTATGAGAGACTCTGAATCTAAATAGCATGGCAGATATGAATACAGGCAATTGGAAGCTGCAGCATACAGCAGGCGGTGGCGTGGAGGACTAATTCAAATTCCTACTAATAATTTCTTCTTCTTTCATTATTATTACTATTATTACTATTATTATATATCGAATTTGAAATGTTGTACGCCCTTTTCATCCGTGATTATCAGCGGTTCGTCTGAATTCAATTTAAACACTTACATTTAATCCAGACATTTAAATTGTTAAACAACTTTGTTTATTTTTTTAATTGGGGATTAAGCTAATAAAATTTTTATATTTAGGATTCAAGGATTGAATTATATATTCATGTTAAAGAAAATTCAATTAAGTGCTCAGGTATAATATAGAATATTTAGAATGTATAATTTTTTAATATTTTTTTAATTTGAGTTTAGAATTTAAGATTTGGGATCTAAGATTTAGTATTTATGATATAGTATTTATGGTGCATAATTTTATTTTATTTTTTTATGATTTAGGATTTAAAATTTAAAATATAATATTTATAGGAGTAGGATTTAAAGAATTTAAGATTTTTAAAAAATAAAAAATTAAGCTAAACTAAATCTCGAGGCATCTGGATCTGGCCCCATAAGATTGTCAAAATCGCTTAGTACGGTAGTTTCTAACTATGAGGATTATTTTTACTATCTCAATTTTTTTTTTCTGACAAGAAAATTATGAAAGAAGTAGAGTTTTTTTTTTAAAAGCCACTAATAATTTATGACTTTTTAAAAAAATATATATGTCATTCCGCTAAGGAAAAATTTTCTTAAACTCTCCACTCTCAAACTCATCTTTGCATGCAGTCCCCATTCAAAGTTTTCTTTGCATGTAGTCCTTGATGGGATTGACAAGACAACTTTGTGAGTATTATTTGAAGAAAGTTAAGTATAAAAGTTAGAAATTTAAATATATAAAGTTGTATCCACCATATATATCAAGAAATTGTGTACTTAATTTTCACTCTTTTATACTCAAGTTTCACTCTTTTATACTCATTTTCACTGATGTATACTCAATTTTCATTCTTTTATACTCAATCCATCAGAGAGTGAATACAAAGAAAATCTCAAATGAAGAGTGCATGCAAAAATCAAATGAGGATTGAGAAGTTTTCTGTAATTTACCGTTCCACTAAAAGTATTAAAAAAAACATTTTTACAAGGTTAAAGATTGTGCCTTCACGTGATTTTTTCCCCAAATTTTCTTATTACCTCACTTTTCTCCTTCTTCCTTTTGGCTCCATTTCAAATCAAACCCTAATCACTAATTATCCAATCTTTAAAAATATATATTTATTTAATCGTAAAAAAAATTATCAGCAATTTAGTCTTTTTGATTTTTTTTTTGTCCTTATTCCGTCTCTAGCTATCGTGTATAGACACGGATGAATAATTACACAGTAGGTTATGATTTTATTATATATATATAATTGAATTTGGTGGAGAGAATTGGCATTGCGGACATTTAAGCGACAGGTTTATGAACGTCCCTTTCGGACGCTGCTTGCGACAACGAATCGTGGGGCCGGTGAATGGGGATGGCAATTTATTGCATTGGGCGGCTTGACGTCCACGTCGATGGATGCAGTTCCCTTCTCGCTTTGCATTTGTAGGGAAAAGTCAAGGCAATGGGATGGTGACGTCAGCTAGGGGCCCACTGCTAATTTGCCTGCCAACAAATCCATGTGTTACACGCTGGGCCTGTTTCTCGTCCATTTACTTTCTTCGGACTGCCATTACCTCCGTTCCATTCTGGCTGTGAGGATACTGCCAAACCCTCTTTTATTTGTTTTTTTCTTTAGGTAAACTAGAAAAAAAAATCGTAATTGTATTTAAGTTCACTCCCTCCATGATTTTTTTTTTCACTCCATGATACTACTTTTTACTCCTTAATACTTTTGTTTTATTAGGGAGTCTCCCTAATACCCCTAATAAAAAGAGAGTAAAAGTATTAAAGAGTGCAAAGGGTTACTAGGGAGTGAAAAAAAAATCTGGAGAATGAACTGAAATCAAAATTTATGGTCAGGGATTTAAAAAAGAATTTGTTTCTTTTTTTTTATTCACAAGTATATTATTTAAAGTTTTATTTTAAGATTTGCTAATTAAATTATAATATTAAATATAAAAAATTTTAAAATAAAAAATTGGATGTTTGAAATGTGTGAGATAAGTGTTCAGATCGATGACATGACTAGAGGGAGTGAATAAATAGTCATCCATGTTTTGCGTCAGTTCTTCCTACAATTAGGGATGGAAACAGGCCAGACCAGGTTAGGATTTTGCCTTAACAGGTCAGGCCTATATAGTAACAAAATGGCCTGATCTTGGCCTGTGACCTGTTATAGGCTTTGTTCTTGGTCTAAGTCTGACCTGTTCAATAGTCTGGTCTGACCTACGACCTGTTTACAAAGTCCGTAAGTTAGAACACTTTAAACAGGTCAACATGCCAAAACATTAAACAGACCGAAAACCAACCTTAACCGGCCTTGCATTATACAAGCATCAAAACATGCCTTGCATCATACATGCCTCAAAACAAGCTAGACCTACAAATATATACATATATATCTAATCTTAATAAGCTCAGGTCAGTCTGTCAGGCTTGGTAGTCTTTATATTGAGCTTGTGTCTAATCTGATAAGAAAAATAGGCTTTGAAACAGCCTGAATATTATCTTATTTCTAAACAGGTCAGGTCAGGCCAGACCACAGGCCCCTGATAGGCCGCCTGGCCTATTTCCATCCCTACCCTCAATGTTAGCGCGCGCAAGTAGAAATACAAATAACACAAATAAACAAACGCTAACACAAATCGTTTACATGGTTCGGAGATAAAACTCCTACTCCACAGCAGTTTGTAAGGTGGACGATCCCGATCCGTCGGTGGATTAGTACCCGAAAGACCTCCAGCTAGCTCGTGTCGCTCCTTGTGGGTGGAGAAACCTCACCACAACCTTGACAACACTCTTGAGCACAAAGACTATTAATTAGCCTTTAACCAAAGTCAATTTCGTCAACCCTAGCCAGTCAAACCGAACTTCCTTAAATAGAGCTCGTGGTTGAACTAGTCGTTACCAGTCGACTGGTGCCAACACCAGTCGACTAGTCTACCCGAATTCGAACGTTATGGCCTAACATTCGAATTCCCAACCGACATCAGTCTACTATCAGTCGACTGATCTTTCTATGCTAACTACCAGTCGACTGATCCAAGCATCAGTCAACTGCCCAAACCCTAAACCGGGGGTTTCCCTTCTCGAGTACAATTCTCTCAGCACTCGGACCCTCACGACTCAGCTAACTCTTCACCTAGCAACCTCGACCTATTGTCTTCAAGCCGTCTTCGACTTTGACTCTCGTCCCTCGGATGCATACGAGTCTGCGACTCATCCTCATGTCATCCTTCGCGTATGCCTCGAAGTGCGCTTCTCTCGGCTCATCGTTCCTGCTTTGTCCATGGTCCCTCGGATGCATACAAGCCCACGACTTGTCACTTCATGTCATCCTTCACAAGACCCGAAGCCGTCCAGCTAAACCTATGTGTATCCTACAAACCTGCACACTCACATACACATATCAAACACAAGAGTGAACTTAACTTAAACCCTTTGCTTAAACATCAAAACACATGATACTGCGGACCATAAATTCCTTCAACAATAAGGAGTGAGATGGAATTACATCGTTCTCGTGAGTTTTTTTTCGCTTAATATTATAACTCAACTCCTAAATTCTAAAAAAAAATCTTAAATAATATACTTGTAAATTTAAAAAAAAATTTAAAAAAACACACACACATACAAAAGAGGATTAGGGCACTGCTTTATACCTCCGTCACATGTTTGGCATGTCCATGTATATTATTATTATTATATCTTACTTATCTTATGGGCGCTAACCTTGTGAGCGCCATGTATAATTTTTTTTGTTTTTTAAATTTTTTTAGATAAAATACTATAATCTAAATCTTAAATTCTAAAAATTAAATCTTAAATTCTAAAAATTAAATCTTAAATTCTAAAAATTAAATCTTAAATTCTAAACCCTTATCTCTCTCTCTATATATATAGTGCTCACGCAATGAGATGAGCAGATAAGTAGGATATATATATATATATATATATATATATATATATATATATATATATATTAGTTTGAATGTCTTTTTGCACTTAATAATCCAATCCAATCTCTAAATCCTATATCTTATTCGCATGATCGAGAACTTAAAAAATAAACAAAAAAATAAAAAAGCATTGGCGCGAACGTAATATATATATATATATATATATATAAATACAATTTAACTTATTTTTAAGATGACCGATCCAATTCCATGAACATTTTACCGGTCATCTAGATATATGAAAAGTCACAAATGGATTAGTACAGACGATTTGACATTATAAGTTTTTCAAACTCTATATTTAAATAGGATTGTAAATGAATTAAATGTTCATGAATAAACTTGGTATTCAACTTAGTAAGAACTTATTTAAATTCGTTCAATAAAATCAAGATCAATTAAATGAATAAATTTAAATAACTCGTTAAACTAAAATAAACAAGCTTGAACATATGTATTTAGTTTATTAATGTTTATGAACAATATTTGTGAGCATATTCGTAAACATGTTCGTGAACAATATTCATTAATAAAACTTTTATTAACATGTTAAATAAACAAAGAAACTTTGCACACTACAGGGGCACAAGAGCCTATGAATGTTGGCTATTTGATGAGTCTCATTAGCTCTTTCCAATTTACCCTAGTGGTTGGTAGAAAATTTCCATGGAGTTAGGTCGGATACCTCTAGTATTAATCAGTTAGAAAAATAGATACTTGAATTATAAAAAAATAATTTTTTTAAAAATGAATAAATAAGTTTATATTAGTTCAATAATCAATTGAAGAAGGTTAAAATATAAAATTTTTAAACAATTAAATAAGCTTAAATCAAGTTCAAGTTAATAAAAAAGAAACTAAACCAAATTTAAACAATTATATTTCAATGGCTTGGATCAATTCGATTTGACTTGATCAATTACTTTATCAAATAATTTTGAAAACTATAAAATTTAACTTAGTTTGACTCATTTACAGCTGTATCCTTATGTGTAATGTGTCATGGATGAAATTTGAATCTTGATTATCTATTAAAATTTGTTACACCTTTAATCATTGCACCCTAGCTAGCTCGAGTTTAGTTTTATATCAAACAATAGTTAATGAATAGATACCACTCGATTATAGTCATGTATTCAATCTTAATAGACTCAGGCCAGTCTATTAGGCTTGATAGTCTTTATATTGAACCTGAACCTGACCTGATAAGAAAACAGGCTTTGAAATAAGTCTGAGTATTATCCTATTTTTAAATAAGCTAGGCCAAGCCAGGTTAAATACAGGCTAGACCATAGGTTTCTGGTAGGCCGTCTGACCTATTTCTATACCTAGTCATAAGTCATGATGTGTCAAAGTCAAATGTTAAAATATTTTTCAATTCTCATAGATAACTTAAAGCATTTAGAAATAATATAGTTTTTTTTAGCATTTTTAGACTCAAGAGAGTTTTTAAAAGATATTAGTCTAGATTCGTTAAGTCCGTTAATAAATTTTTACTCAAAACTCTTTGATGGCTAAAAAGGAGTTAAAATCAGAGACATTGATCATGATCAAACTCAAGTGAATGTTAGGAACAAAATGATGCAACTTAATTTGGTGTGAATTCGATTCGTTAAGTTCAAGTATGCCACTAACTTTTGTCCAAACCCATTAATATTTTAAGTGTCATCAATCACTCTTTGGCAAAGTCATTGATAATCCTTAAAGCCTCTAAATTTGAAAACAAAAACATGCATGGATTCAAGAGACCACTAGTACAATGACGTAAATTTAAAAGAACTATATATAAATTCTTTAAAGCTATCAATAATTATTTTATCAAAATTTATTGATGAAACATCAAATGGTTATTATGAGTGCAATGATATATATATATATATATATATATATATATATATATATATATATATATATATATATATATATATATATATATATAGTGTTAATTTTTTTAAGGTTTAAAGTTTGGAGTATAGTGTTTAGGCTAAAGAAAGTAATTTTTTTTTAAAAAAATTAACACTAAGTACTCACTGAGTATTTATAGATGGATGTGCAGCATATCATAACTTTTTTCTCTCTCTCTCTCTCTCTATATATATATATATATATATACACACACATCTCTGTTACGTTGCATGATAGATGTGTGCGTCTAGTACTGTGCATATGGCTGAGGGGGAGGAACCCACCTAGGCACATGTCATGTGAGCCCCTCCCCTTAGGCACGTTGTGCAGCATGACACACGTTCTCTCTATATATAGATCATTTTTAAATGAAAAATGTTTGATTAAATAACTAACTTTTTTATTATTTTTATTTGCTTTGGTTTAGTTCAGGAAAAAAAATCAATTTTTCCCTAATAAATATTTTTTTAATAAATATATTTATATAAAAAATAAATTGACTCATTCAAAAATTAATAAATAACTTTATGATATTATATTTTTCCTAAACTTTCTAATATAATAAGAATTTGTTGAATATTTCGACACTCTTCCTTAAGTTGGTGAACCAAATTTTTTTATTCTCAACTTGAATACAATACTTTCAGAATACTTGATTAGATATCCGTTTATCTATCTCGGTCTATCCAATTTGCTTGGTTTGTTTGCCTACTTAGTTTATTTAATTTGTTTTTTATTCTATGTTTGTTTTCTAGTTTTTTATGCTCTAGTCGTAATTTTTTTTTTAGATTATAGTTTTGGTTTATGGGTTTTGGATTATGGAATTTGAGTTCTAATTATTATTTTTTATTTATGATTTTAGGGTTCTGGTTTCTATTTTGATTCCTTGGTTCTAGTTTCTATGTTTTAGGTTTAGATTTTGGTTATGAGTTCTAGGTTTTGGTTCTATTTCAAATTTTGATTTTGTTATGGGTTTTGATTCTATTTTGGATTCTAGATTTCGTGTTATAAATTCTAAATCATTTTTGAGCTTTGATTCACTTTTGAGTTTTGGTTATATTTTGAGTTTTGTTTTGAATTTTAGTTTTGATATGAGTTTTGTTTCTAGTTTTATTCTGATTTTCAATTCTATTTTTTTAGGTTTTACATCTGATTTTATTTTGATTTCTAGTTATGTATCAAGTCATCATTTTGGGTTTTGTTTAATTTGGTTTTGGGATTTTGGGTTTTGGGATTTGAGTTCTTGATATTTGATTTCTAGTTTCAGGGTTCTAATTTATGTTCTGATTTCCTGATTTTAGTTTATGTGTTTTAGGTTTTGGGTTCTAGTTATGACTTCTAGGTTTTGATTACGTTAGAGTTCTAATTTTGTTATGAGTTCTAGTTCTATTTTGAATTTTAGATTCTGTGTTATAGGTTTTAAGTTCTAGTCCTTTTGGGATTTGATTTTGTTTTGAGTTCTGTTTAGATTTTGTTCTAGCTTTTAGTTCTAATTTAGGTTTGATTTTATTTTAACTTTTAGTTATATTTTAGATTCTACTTTCGGTTTTGTTTTGACTTTTGGTTTTATTTTGAATTTTATCTTTCTATTCTAGGTTTTGATTATATTTTGAGTTCTATTTTTATTTTGAGTTTTATTCTGTTCTAGGATATAAGTAGGTTTTAAAGAAGACAATGGAACTTAGTTGTGTATGTTATATGGAGGGGGCGCGGATTGAAGGCATGACATACCCTCCCCCAATATGAAATTCCTAATTTTGTTCCGGTAAAGAATGCAATAAAAGAAATAATATGTGATAATATGGGGAAATAAAATTATAATGATGAAACTAAGTTAGATAGTAATAGGCGACTAAGGTAGACAAGCAATAAGAAAGAATAGATAAAAATAAAGAAAGACGGAGACAATTTTATTGCAAAAAAAAAAGATAATAAATACTATACCTATAAATTACTGTTAAAAGAACTTCATAATTTGTTACATAAAAGAGGAGATGGAATAAAATAGAAGAAATAATCGATAAGAATAAAAGAAGAGAGACCGATGTCATCGGTATTATTTAGGAGATAAGATCTGTAGGAGACAATAGTTTACGTAGTGCATAGTAGACATAATTTTTGTAAAGGCATTGGATGTCATGATCTAAGATTTAGAGAAAGGTATGGTTTATATTTTTTGAGGTGAGGTATGGTGCATGGAGACGGAGGTTATAGTGGTCAGGATTTAGGGTTTAGGAAAAAAAGAAGTTAGTTTTGATATGATATTCTAATAATATTTTCTAACAAAACTAAATAAATTTATTTAAAAACTAAATTGACACATTTATAAATTAATAATGAATTTCATGCTATTATATTTTTCTTATAATTTTTAAAATATAATAAGATTTATTTAATTGTATATTATAATTTTTCAAATTTAGCATAATGGAAGCTTGAGACTCACACCCCATGCCAAACCTTGAGCTGAAGGCTGAAGGACTAACAAAAACATATTTAGATTTCGCTAGAATTTATTGCTTGGTTCAAAATTATTCCTTGAATTTTTACCAGAATTGCCGACTTGAAAATAAAAACAAAATTCATCCATCTCAATCATTGACATGTTGATTGAGCCCATGCCGGGACCGATTAATTAGCCGGCCAACCTAACAACACAACACCCTTCTCGATCTTCCTCCTCGTTTACTCGAATTATTGAAGAAAAAAGGATGGATTAATAGCTGTTATTCTCCCATTTTGCTTAAATTTAAATGATATTTAAGAATGACATATATGCACTCCAGTCCCTGAAAGTTTTCTTCATTGACTCGCCTGACGAGTCCAAAGACTTTTAGATACTTGTCACATTCCAATTAATTGAATTGCATTCAAGAAGTGCTTGGGCAAGATGGAGACCACACGTTAATTGTTTGCCATGGAGGCACGCAAACAAATTGGAAATTTGATTGTAAATACCAATGAGGAATGTCGTGTTTTATCAAACATAATGTGTAATTATTAGATTTTTATTTTTATTTTAAATAATGACAATTTACGCCGCCTAGAATAATAATTATTCTGGAAATTTTCATATAAGGATTTCAAAGAAAAAAATAAAAAATCGTCAAATGTAAAGAAGTTGCCTCTAATTTAATCGAATAAATTAATTCAAAATAAAAATTAATACACTAACATTAATTAAATAATTATTTAAATAAATCTAAAAGTCTTAAAATGTAAAAAGATGAAAAATTGGATCGAAGAAATTTAGATATTTTGTAATAATATGATATTTTTCACTGACTTAAACTTTTAAAGTTTTGCTCTTGGACTTTGCCCAAAAATCTTATACTAATGGAGATATTTTTTCTTATAAGTTCATGATCTTTTTCATGTATTTTCAAAGTGGACTATACTTACAACTTGTAAACCCAACAAAAATAACCGAATAAAAAGACAAAATATCTGAAACTACCAAAAAGGTCTTAAATGACATTTTTTGGGTCTAAGTTTGGGTCGTTATGGGTTCCACCTGTTGGTGTAATCGACTCCGGGTTAAGGTTGACTAAATTGACCAAGCTTAAGTTGGCTTGAGTTGAGGTTTCGATATTTGATTAATATGTTATTTAGTCGAGTGAGACGTCACATAGGTCAAGGATTTAATATGTTAAGTTAGTTGAGTGAAAAATCAATTTGATCATGGTTGACTGGATATTTGACAAGATATAAAAAGTCTAAGTAGGTCACGGTTGACCAGACACTTGGCGGACGAAAGTCCAACATGGAGTTGGCATGAGACGGAAAGTCCAAGTGGGTCACAGTTGATCGGGCACTTGGTGATCAGAAGTCCAATTGGTAGTTGGCAAGAAAAAAGTCCAAATGAGTCACAGTTAATCGGACACTTGATTGGAAGTCCAACAGGGAGTTGGCACGAGACGGAAAGTCAATAAGTAGTTAGAAAAAAAAGTCCAAGTGGGTCATGATTGACTAAACACTTGATGGTCAGAAGTTCAACAAGGAGTTGACATGAGGTATGAAGTTCCGACAGATCACGGTTGACCGGGTGCTAGGCAATAATGAAGTTCCAGAAGTGAAGCTTAATCAGATGTTAGGCAACGAAGAAGTCTCGACAAAGTAAACTTCCAAAGGTCATAACTTTTGACTCATATATCAAAATAAGATAATTTTTAGTATGAAATAGAACTCGTTCAGAGATATATTATATTTGTTACTTAATATCATTCTATTGCTCATGGGTATCAATTGATTGATGGTTTTAGAAACGGACAAAAGTAAGTCAATTTGATTGTTAGACTCAACTGATGACATCAATATGTTGAGAAGATAATCAAAGTCTCACATTGAAAATATATGGAAAAAATTATGGATTTTAAAGATGGAAGATATTTTTATTGATATGAGATCTTTTGATAAAGCCTAAAAATAAATCCATGAAGGCATAGACCCAAAGTGGACAATATCATACTATTATGAAGATATGCGAATTCTTTGATTCTAACAAGTTATATTAGAGTTATGAACCAAATCGAACCATGTGGGTGGAATAGTGGCCTTGAACATGGGAGGTGGGGGCTACTAGAGGAGTGAACTCCAAGTAAAAAGTCTAAACAGGTCAAGAGTAACTGGATGCTTGGCGAAATCCTGGGGAAGTGAACCCTAGGCGGTGAAAAGTCCAAGCAAATAAAAGAGTAATCGGATGCTTGGTGGAAATCCTAGGGGAGTGAATCTTAGGAGCTAAAAAAGTCTTAGAGAACTGGAGTAGGTCAATAGTGAATGAATGCTTGAGGAGAGACATAGAGTAGGTCAATAGTGACCGGTTACTTGAAAGAACCATGTAATAAGTCAAGAGTAACCAAATGCTTATGGGGAGACCAAACCATGAGAATAATGGATTGTTGAGAATATAATCAAACTTTTATATTGAAAATACATTAAAAAGATTATGGGTTTAAAGATGGAAGATATCTTTATTGGTATAATATTTTTTTTGGTAAAGCCCAAAATTAGATCTACGAAAGTTTAAACTCAAAATGGATAATATCATACCATTGTAGTTGGTAGTAGAGATATGTGAATTATTTTGGTCCTAACATAGTCAACGATGAGTTACATCAATTGACTGATGACGATAAGAACTGAACAAAAGTAAGTTGATTCAGTTGTTAAATTCAACTAATGACATCAATTGACTGATGACGATCAAAACCTAATAGAAGCAAGTCAATTTGGTTGTTAGACTCGACTGATGTATTTCATCAATTGACTAATAATGATCAAACAAGTTAAGAAAGAGCTATTCTGCAGGTTTAAATAGTTGGATTCGACATATTAATATAATCAACTGATTGGTGAAATCAATCATCTGATAGGCGGAAATTAGCCTTGACTTGAAAGCTATAAAAGATGGTTTTTGAAGAGACTTTGGGAGCCAGATCTTGGGTGTTTTGGAGTGAAGTGTTGTTGTCTTCCTAGACTAACAAGAGACAATCCAAATAATAAGAAAGTGTTTAAAACAAGATTCATGTAAAGTTGTTTGTACTCATTATATTTACTATCATTTCTGATTTTCTTGTTGTATTTCTTTTAAGAACAACTTGTAAGAGACTTCTTCGTCTTTGGAAGGTGTCCGAGAAGGAGATTGCTATAGTGAAGGAAGATGTCTAGAAGTAGACCTTGGATTAGACGTCTTAAGAGATAGATACTAAGTAAAATTCTGGAGTTGTGCATGCGATGTTGGTTTTAATTCAAGTTTCTGCTGTATATTCAAATGACGAGCACAAGAACGAATTAAACAAAGTGATTAAAGTTATTCGCTCTACCTCTCAACAAATGACTATATCATGTAATAGATCGCAATACTAAATTAACCTATATATAAATTCAACCATGGAAAATACCATATATTTACTATTTAATAAATTATACTTGAAGATGAGCAACCGGAGATTAGCCAGCACAAAAAAGTAGAAAATACAGTATACTACAAAGTACAGATAAATTTAGCTAAAATCAATTATAAACAATCACAACAAAGGAGGAGCTGAGCTTGAGGGAGGTCGAGCATGTGATCGACCGAGCTTGTAGCCACAAGCTCGTGGCCAAACAAGTTCATGACCGGACCAAGCTTGTGGCCGACCGCCAGCTCGCGGCTACAATTGGTAGCCGATAGGGGTGTAATTGAACCGAGCTGAGCCGAACAGTAAGAGGCTCGAGTTCGGGCTCGGTTCGTTATTTTAGGCTCGAGCTCGGGCTCAAATTTGATTCGAACTTTAGTTCTTAAGCTCGAATTCGGCTCATAATAAAATTGAATGGCTCGAGCTCGGCTCAAGTTCGGCTCGAAAAAAGCTCGTTTAAAAATTAAGCAAGCTTAATTATAGTTTGTTTTAAATAAATAATTATAATAATTAATAATATATTATTTCATTTATTATTTATGTGATATTTAATTATATATGTATATATAATAAGATAAACGAGCCTCTTAACGAACACATTCACGAGCCTCTTAACGAACACGCTCCCGAACCTCTAAACAATCATATTCGCGAGCTCATGAACCAAATACCGTTAAGCTCAAGCTCGGCTCGATAATGTTTTCGAGCTCGAAATCGAGCTTGAGCTCGGCTCGTATACTTAATTGAACGAACTCAAACTAACTATTTTTCGAACCGAGACCCGAATAACTCGCGAGCAGCTTGACTTGTTTATACCCTTGGTAGCCAACCAAGCATGCAACTGCAACTTGGCGGCCGACCAAGCTCGTGACCGCCCTTGCGGCTAGGCAAGCTCGCAACTACGACCTGGCAGCCGCCAACTGGCAGTCGGCAAAGTTCGCCACCACGACTTGGTTGTCAACCAAGCTCACGGCCGCTAGCTCGGTCGAGCTCACAACCCCAAGCCGGCAATCGACCGAGCTAGTGGCCGTGAGCTGGAGGTTGGCTGATCAAGCTTGCGGCCCACCTGTTGGTGCCCCAGTTGGTTTTGATGTGATCAACCAAGTTAGGTTAGGTCCTGTTGGTTTTAATCCCTCTGCTAAGTGTGCAGGAGCTTAGGTACGGAGGAAGTCGAGCGTAAGACGTAGCGGACGAGAAGGATTGTGCGGGGAAGTGAGCCGACGAGCTTGGTACAATCCGAGGGACGCGGAAGCTGCGAAAGAGTACACCGGTGGAGCGAGAAGGACGTGCGCGGTGTCCGAGGGACGAGAAGCCGGGAGGAAGGACGCTCGAGGGACGAAAGGTCGGAGTCAGGTTCGGGTGAGCCTAACTCCGGTTGGCCAAAAATCACCCAGAAGACGAAGAATCAAAAAGACTAGTCCAAGCGCCCAAAAGAAAAGAGAAAATTAGTTGGTGCCACGAAGGATCGAACCCGAGACTTCAACAACAAACACTAACCCACTTACCATTTAGACTAAAGGACGATGACAATAAAATGTTATCAATATTGCTACTTAGAGATTACAACAGCGACATTGAGAGTCAACAGTCGTCTCGAGGAAAGATAAAGTTTTAATTAAAACAATTAAAACTTAAAGGATAATGTTACATTATCCTTTAATCAAATCCAATGGATGCAATTTAATCCCATCCAAGATCAACCATCCAGATTACATCCATGGATCAACGACCAAGAGAAAAGTGATCAACAATCAACAATCCAGATTTATTCTCTTAGGCTATAAATAGACTTAGAGGTTTTACTTTAGAATTCAATTAATTCATTCTTGTAAAATCTCTAAAAGTCTAGTGTGCAATATTTGTAAGGCTTCTCCGCCATAAGGAGATTTTTATTGAGCGTCCACTGCCTTGGAAGCAACGTTCTCAGTTGCGACCAAGTTTTTTTTTAAAGATGAGTGCCTCCACTTTCATAATTTTTTTTACCGTCTATTCACCCCCCTCTAGCCGGTCCAACCTGATCCAACAAGTGATATCAGAGCCAAGGTCGCCGCAGAAGGACTAATCGCCAACTGCAGCAATTTTAAGAAAATGGTTGGAGCCGTAATCTACCCGCCGAAGTTTGAGGGGGAGTTCGCGATGTGGAAGCGCCGAATGCAGGTATTTTTTAAAACTGATATTGAATTGCTAATAATTATGAAAAATGGTTTTTCAGTTCCTAAAGACAACAACGGCAAGGATAAAGAAATAAAGTCGTGGACCAAGAAGGAGAAATCAGACTTTGAAGCAAACGACAAAGCTGAATTTCATCTACTAGCCGTTCTTCCCGCGCAAGAAATTAACCGCATCGAGTATTACAACTCGGCAAAAGAGCTCTGGGAGAAATTCCTAGAATTGCATGAAGAGAAGAATAAGAAATCAGACATCGCCGCACTGAACACAAGGAAGATCCAACTCGACGATGAGTCCTCGTCAGAGGAGTCGGAAGGTCAAGAATACGCGGGACTTGCGCTGATGGTAAACCATCAAGAAGGGAGCACTGATGAAGGGGGAGAGACGTCAGAAGAAAGCGACGACGAAGGAGGAGCCTCGCTTTTCGAAACCGACCCAGTAAGTGAGGTATGTCTACTTCCACCTGCTCGAATCTACTCGGTGATAAAATCCATGCTTAAGTCGATGAATAAATTGGAGATAGAAAACTCTGAGTTAAAAGAAAGATTTGGCACTGTATGCTCATCTGTTCTATCCGACCAATTAAAAATAGAAAATGAAAATTTGAAGAATCTAGTGGAGAAATTAGAAAATGATATTGCATGTTTAAGAATTAAAAAGAATTTTTATCCTAAAAATCTGAATTGGTATGTTAAAAATCATAAGGGCCAGATTAGGAAAATTTCTAGAAATTATATTCCTCTAAAGTTTTTGATTAACCCCGTAGATGAAAATTTATTTTGGGTTCCAAAATTTATTTTAAACTGATAAGTTTTTTTGTGTGTAGAATTCTTTTACAAAAGATATGTTAATATTTTTCAAATATTTTCGGTCAAAATTTGAAATTAAAATTTAAAAAAAAATAGGTAAATAATTTATTTTTATTGATCTAATTTTTCATGATTAAGATATAGTGGAAAAACTCATTATAATTTTTTTAAAAAAAAATTCGAAGTATTTTTTGATTTTTTTTAAAAAAATATTCTTCAAAACTCTTATCTGTTATTTTCAGACTTGATAAACAAATTTAAAGCTGAAAATTTTTGCCTAAACTCATATCTTCATCTTCGACTTTGACAAAAATATTCAGATTTTTTTCATAAATGTTCGATTTTTTATGAATCGTTTATTGAAATCTTTTTTTTTAAAAAAAATTGGAATTAACTTTTGAAAAAATATGCCATTTTAAATTTGAAAAATTTGTGATAATGTGATTCTTTTTACTTAGAATATTTATTATCACACTTAATATTTATCTTCTTCCCTAATTATATTTTCCCTTCCCTATTTTTTTTGTCCCATTTTTTGCTGTGATCAAAGGGGAGAGTAGTTCGGGGGAGGTTATGTACATGATTGCAAAATCTTTTATGCTTAATTCTGTTACAATACTATTATTGTTTGTTGTTTATCCCTAACTAAACTTGGGTTGATACACATCAAAAAGGGGGAGATTGTTGGTGCCCCAGTTGGTTTTGATGTGATCAACCAAGTTAGGTTAGGTCCTGTTGGTTTTAATCCCTCTGCTAAGTGTGCAGGAGCTTAGGTACGGAGGAAGTCGAGCGTAAGACGTAGCGGACGAGAAGGATTGTGCGAGGAAGTGAGCCGACGGGCTTGGTACAATCCGAGGGACGCAGAAGCTGCGAAAGAGTACACCGGTGGAGCGAGAAGGACGTGCGCGGTGTCCGAGGGACGAGAAGCCGGGAGGAAGGACGCTCGAGGGACGAAAGGTCGGAGTCGGGTTTGGGTGAGCCTAGCTCCGGTTGGCCAGAAATCACCCAGAAAACGAAGAATCAAAAAGACTAGTCCAAGCGCCCAAAAGAAAAGAGAAAATTAGTTGGTGCCACGAAGGATCGAACCCGAGACCTCAACAACAAACACTAACCCACTTACCATTTAGACTAAAGGGCGATGACAATAAAATGTTGCCAATATTGCTACTTCGAGATTACAACAGCGACATTGAGAGTCCAACAGTCGTCTCGAGGAAAGATAAAGTTTTAATTAAAACAATTAAAACTTAAAGGATAATGTTACATTATCCTTTAATCAAATCCAATGGATGCAATTTAATCCCATCCAAGATCAACCATCCAGATTACATCCATGGATCAACGGCCAAGAGAAAAGTGATCAACAATCAACAATCCAGATTTATTCTCTTAGGCTATAAATAGACTTAGAGGTTTTACTTTAGAATTCAATTAATTCATTCTTGTAAAATCTCTAAAAGTCTAGTGTGCAATATTTGTAAGGCTTCTCCGCCATAAGGAGATTTTTATTGAGCGTCCACTGCCTTGGAAGCAACGTTCTCAGTTGCGACCAAGTTTTTTTTTAAAGACGAGTGCCTCCACTTTCATAATTTTTTTTACCGTCTATTCACCCCCCTCTAGCCGGTCCAACCCGATCCAACACCACCAACCAAGGAGAGAGAGAGACAACGGAGAGAGAGAGGCAAGAGAGAGAGAGGAGCGTACTTAGATCGATGATGTCACCTGAGAGAGGACATTGAGATCATCGCTGGAAAAGAAGGGTCGCGTGCATAAGAAAAATTAGGGCTCAACCTTAATTTTTCATCTCAGAATTCTTGATGGAATCTCAATTCCATCGGGAATTCCGGATGGAACCTCAATTCCATCGGGAATTCCAAGATGGAAAATTAGGGTCGAGAACTCTTCCCTTCTCGATGGAATTGAGATTTCGTTGGGAATACCGATGATATTATGATTCTATCAAGAATTTCTGATGGAATTGTGGTTCCGTGGGGAAGTCGCTATTCTCTGAATTTCTTGTAGTGTTCGTAGCTAGATTTTTCTTTTTATTGGAGGAAAATGTCATGTGGTACGCCGTAAATATGATTTGAACAGTGAATGATTAGGAGTCTATTGAACGTTTTACCACTACACTATGTCTAGGAGCGACGGGTAAATTCAACTATTTTTCTACAAAAGGTCATACAATAATCTCGGAGTCCTTGAACAATTGACCTCACAACTATATTTATAATAAGATAAATTAAAAAACTAAACAGACCATTACATGAAAAAATATTTTTCTCGACTTACTTACAACTATGCCTAGAGGAGTATGATGTTAGGTGATTCAATGATAATATTTTAACTATAACTTTTATTTTGTGAGCTTCTTTCCCTTTTAACATATAATTCAGTTTCATTCAATCATTTTTATTTCAAATTTAATTGACAAATATTAAAAAAGAAGGTCCTTTTTATCCATATCATCAAAAGAAGACTTCACTTTTAAAAATTATTAAAATAATATCTCATTCCTAATTTATTATCCAAATTTTCTCTCTATACTTCTACTTTGTATAAACGGTAAATTACAGAAAACTCCCCGATAGTCCTTTGATCTTTGCATGTACTCCCCACACAAGTTTTTCTTTGTATTTACTCCCTGATGGATTGAGTATAAAAGAGTAAAAATTGAGTATACATCAGTGAAAACTGAGTATAAAAGAGTGAAACTTGAGTATAAAAGAGTGAAAATTGAGTACATGGGTTATTGATGTGGTGGATGCAAGCTTACATACTCAATTTTCTAACTTTTATACTCAATTTTCTTCAAATAATACTCACCAAACTGTCTTGTTAATCCCATCAGGGACTGCATGCAAAGAAAAGTTTATGTGGGGATTACATGCAAAGTTGACTTAGTATGTGGGGAGTTTATAAAAGTTTACCCTTGTATAAATCATTAGATCCATCGAAAATAAAAGGTATTTCAGGTATGAAATAAAGGACAAGTGTTATTCGGACGATCGATAAAAAAATTGCTGGCTCAATTTGATGAAAATATATAATAGGAAACAAAATCAAACCTACTGTTTGATATAAAAAACTGAAAATAGAGATTTACTTTTGCTAAATCTCAAAGAGAGTTTAAAAGAAAAGGGAAGTGTCTTAGATAGATTCCCCTTCATATTTGTGCGAAGATTTGTTGCACCAAATGTGGAATATTGACTTGTTTTTTCACATTTTTGGAGGAATGCAATTTGAATAAAAACAAAAATAATTTTCATGATTCTTATAGTTCTTTACTTTCAAATTAATCCAAGACTTACTTTCCCTTCACCTAGCTGAAGAACATTTTTCTTTTGATAATTTATATATTTTAATTTTATAATCCGATTAATTTAAAAGACAAGGGAAATCGGAGAAATCGAATTTGGAATCGTTCATGAAAATAATTTAAAAAGTTGAGAAGGGATAGTGGATTTAAGAATATTAGTTGTCAGGATAGATTTTTATTATCTATGTGCATTTTTCCGATATATCCAGGTGGTAATTGAAAAATTTCTATACAGTCGGACCATAACTTCATGTTCGAAATTATCGAATTTGGTTAATCATTTTTAGTTTTTGAATGGATTGATGATTAACATATAAGATATTGTTATCATACAATTTGAAAGCGAATTCTGACGACTTTTTCTTCTACGCTAATCTTTATTAGAAATGATCGTCTTTGTAATTTATTCCCTATCTATTCATCTCGAATTGAATTTACGGATACATTTGAGACAAGTGATTCATTTAAACGCCATTATGATTTGGAAGTAGAGATGTCACATACAATTTTCACATGTCGGGTTGTTCCAATGTGAAGACTTCACAAAAAGAGTGGACTTTTTAACTCTCTCTCTCTCTCCCCCATTTCTTTTTTTGTTTGATTGTGCACAGTCCTGCAGTCCACACATATATAATGACGAGGAACCTCTTCTCACCTTGGTGTGCTCCTTCCGCCATTACTGGTGCGTAAAGCTTCGATCTCGGAGCCATAGCGTTCGTGCTCGCTCCGGTAGAGTCCAAGCGGGGAACTTGTCTTGTTCTCGGGTCTTGGATGGCGTTTGGGAAGGTTGGGGGTTAGGGTTTTGAGGAGTAGGTGAGGGGGAGGGTGAAGGGGAGAGAACGAGGTGCTAGCGCTCTTGCTTGGCTTCCTTCTCTTTCTTTCTACCCTAAGGTCAAATTTTGGAGAGGGCGGTTGCGTTTCTTCACGTCTCTCGTCCTCAGTTCCTAAATTTGTCCGCCTAGTGTGTTTTCCCTTTCATTTGATTTGCGAATCGAGAAGGAGGGCTCGGATTTGAGGAAGAAAGGAGAGATCTTTGATGAGTTTCGGAGGTTTGTTCGACGGCGGCAACGGAGGTGGCGCTCATCTCGTTGGCGACATGGCGTATGGAAGCTCCGCCAGGGCCATCACCCATCCGTCCGTTCTCTCGCCTCCGCTCCATATGCCCTCCATGTTCAACGCCCCTGGTCTCTCCCTTGCGCTGGTAAATCTCCGTTTATTTTTCCCTTTTATTTTTCCCCTCCCCTTTTTGGAGTGATTTTGAAGTAGTTTTCTTCCTTTTCGCAGCCGACTAATCTCACTGCTCGTGGAGATCAGAACTCGGAACCTGTTGCCGGAGGAATCGGCTCCGGCGAGTTGGATTCGGCTCGCAGGAACAAGGAAGATGAGAACGACAGCAAGTCGGGCAGCGATAACTTGGACGGCGGATCTGGAGACGATTTGGAGCTAGAGAACCCTCGGAAGAAGAAACGGTACCACCGACACACCCCTAAGCAGATCCAAGAACTGGAAGCGTAAGAAATCGATCCACTTGCATTTTGATTCGGTTCCCTTTTTTTACAAATGTTAATTGATTGATCTCATCCCATTGCAGCCTCTTCAAGGAATGCCCTCACCCGGATGAGAAGCAAAGGATGGAGCTCAGCAAGCGGTTGTGCTTGGAATCCCGTCAGGTCAAGTTCTGGTTCCAGAACCGGCGTACGCAGATGAAGGTGCGTGTTCTTCAATTGCCTTAACATTAAAATTTTTCCATCTTTTTTATTCCATTATTTCGGATCTTTATCTATAATCGGAGTCCTGATCGGAAAGCAGACCCAAATCGAACGGCACGAGAATACAATCCTCCGGCAGGAGAACGACAAGCTTCGAGCGGAGAACTCGTCGATCAGGGAGGCGATGAGGAACCCGATGTGCTGCAACTGCGGCGGCCCGGCAGTGCTCGGCGAGATCTCCCTCGAGGAGCAACATCTTCGGGTGGAGAACGCTCGTCTCAAGGACGAGCTCGACCGGGTCTGTGCTCTCGTCGGGAAGTTCCTCGGCAAGCCTATCTCGAACCTCTCTGCCTTGCCGCCGCCGCCTCTCCCCTTTATCCCAGACTCGTCTTTAGAGCTCGCAAATGGTTTTGCCTCCGTGCCGCCCCTGAGCACCGTTATGAGTCCAACAAGAGCTGTCGCTGGTGGTGGAGCGGCTTTCAGCGGGGTGGAGAAATCGCAGGAGAGGTATGTGTTCCTGGAGCTTGCACTTGCAGCCGTAGAAGAACTGGTAAAGATGGCAGAGATGGAGGAGCCGCTGTGGGTGCCATGCTCGAACACCGGGAGGGAGACGCTAAACTACGACGTGTACGATCAGTGCTTCGCGCGGTGCCTCGGGCCGAGGCCGCCCGGTTTCGTCTCCGAGGCCTCGAGGGAGACCGGCGTCGTCGTCATCAATAGCTCCGCCCTCGTCGAGACTCTCATGGACGCCGTAAGCTACTCATTTAATTGAATATGCTACTCTACTAGCTAGAGATCATCAATGTATAAACTGATTTTTGCGCGATAAATTCTTGTTGGATTTCACGAACAGGGCCGATGGGCAGATATGTTCCCTTCGGTGATCGCAAGAACGACCACTGCCGACGTGATCTCCGTCGGAGTGGGCGGGACAAAAAATGGCGTCCTCCAGCTTGTGAGTACAAAATCATCTCATCTGCAGCATGATTTGCTGAAGCAACATCGATCGAGTCTGATGCTTTGATGTTTTTCCAGATGCACGCAGAGCTGCAAGTGCTGTCTCCCTTGGTACCTGTTCGCGAGGTCCGGTTCCTTCGCTTCTGCAAGCAGCTCACCGATGGTGCCTGGGCCATCGTCGATGTCTCGGTCGACGCGACCAAAGGCGACCAACTGAAGTGCCGCAGGCTCCCCTCTGGCTGCGTGGTGCAAGACACGCCCAATGGCTACTCCAAGGCACGTATTCAATCTCTCCCTCTTCTTCCTTGCTCCTCCCTCGTCATGGAAGTCAAGCCCCATACCCTATTTTTATTTATCCTGCATCGTTATTGGAGATTTAGATGCTTCTTCCACCGTCTCGAGATCGCGGCGCCCAGGCCTCTCCCTGTCCGCTCGCATTCAATTCCCAAGCTCATGCTTTCCGGCATTGTTTAATCCAACCATGCACCCAAGCCTTTTGCCCAGGACTCATTAATGATTAATTAATCACCATTAAAGTAATGGAATCGCTCGTCAGTCGCGTCCCTCTCCCTCTTATTCAATGGATTAATCAGTCTCCGTCTCGATTAGCGCCGTTGTTTCTATTCCCAGCTTCCATGCAAATGTGTCATTTGGACTCTTCTCCTTAGTTTATTATCGCTAAGTCATCTCGCAGTTGCGCATTAGCCGTAAGGCCTAGCCGTACCGATAGAGTTCACTATGGTATTTGTTTCGCATTCACACGGTTTTTCCTCCGTTGCGGATATCGATGCTTCTTGCACTGTTGCCGGTGGTCAAAGATTTTGGCTTTCGGAGAAAGATAGGCGTCCTGCGGTGATAACGTGCATTGGTAGGGTTCGCTGCAGGCAAGTAGACAAGGGGGGTATTAATGTGCTAACGACGACGGTGTGGCATGCAGGTCACGTGGGTGGAGCATGCCGAGTACGACGAGGTCATGGTTCACCCGCTGTACCGCCCGCTTCTGCGTTCCGGCCTCGCCTTCGGCGCCCGCCGCTGGCTCGCCACCCTCCAACGCCAGTGCCAGTCCCTCGCCATTCTCATGTCCTCCTCCCTTCCTGTCGATGACAGCACGGCAGGTCTGTTTGATTGATTAACCGATCCATGTTTCAAATGCATGCACAATGAATGTTTGAAGAAATGCCGGAGTCTTTTTTTGTTCTGTTCCTCAATCCATACAGCGATCATGCCGGCGGGGAGGCGGAGCATGCTGAAGCTGGCGCAGAGGATGACGGAGAATTTCTGCGCGGGGGTGTGCGCATCGTCGGCGCGCGAGTGGAGCAAGCTGGGCGGCGGGGTGAATATCGGCGAGGACGTGCGGGTGATGACGAGGCAGAGTGTAGCGGACCCCGGGGAACCTCCGGGGGTGGTTCTGAGCGCCGCCACCGCGGTGTGGCTGCCGGTCTCGCCGCAGAGGCTATTCGACTTCCTCCGCGACGAGCAGCAGCGGAGCCAGTGGGACATCCTCTCCAACGGCGGGCCCATGCAGGAGATGGCTCACATAGCCAAGGGGCAGAACGCCGGCAACGCCGTCTCACTTCTCCGTGCCAGCGTCAGTATCTTAGCTCCCATTTCAATTATGTTCGCTTTATTTTGTGCATCAAGGTTGGTGGCATAACCAAGAAATTCAATTTCTTAGAATAAAAAAAAAATCATTGACAAAGATAAAAGACGTGTGTTGTAGTGATCTGCAGCAAGCACCACACTTGATTCTTAATGTTCGAAGCATCTTAGACATGTTGATTTATTTTATAATATAGTATTATAGTTAATTGAAAATTATAATCTCCTGGCATGCATCAGATCTTCATTTCGGATCTTGATCATTAAAGAAATTGTCTTGGAGATGTGTTTGATCGGTAACCATTCTAAATTTTGTGTCAGTAATCCATGTTTCTAACTACGACTCTCTGATTTATTATGCAGGCGGCGAACGCAAACCAGAGCAGCATGCTGATCCTGCAGGAGACCTGCACCGACGCGTCCAGCTCGCTGGTGGTGTATGCGCCGGTGGACATTCCGGCGATGCACCTAGTCATGAACGGAGGCGACTCAGCCTACGTCGCCCTCCTCCCTTCCGGCTTCGCCATCCTCCCTGATGGCGGCAGCGGCGGCTTGAAGCCACCGGGCGGCTCCCTGCTGACAGTGGCGTTCCAGATCCTGGTGAACAGCCAGCCGACGGCCAAGCTGACGGTGGAGTCAGTGGAAACGGTCAACAACCTCATTTCCTGTACCGTCCAGAAGATCAAGGCGGCGGTCAATTGCGAGGCCTAGTCGACACTGCGCATGGGCACGGCCATGGGTTGAGTCAAGAACGAACCGCGAGCCGAATAAAGAAGCCTTTGCTCGGTGGTGAGGGACTCCCTGTTCCTTGGCACGGAGCAATGGTGGTGGTTCGGGCATTGACTCTGTCTCTTGACGCCCTTGCAATGTCGAATGGCCTTCGTGCATGCCTGGCTTTGGCTTAAATTCTGTCCCTCTCTCTATAAGCAGCGTTGAGAAAAAGACTTGCTATTTTGCTACCTGTGTTTCCCTGTAATATCTGGACTTGTTTTAGTTGCATTAAAGGGTTTGGTAGATTTATTGTGAGGGGTTGCCTATTGAAAGAAAAGATTGTTCTTAATCTCATTTGATTTACTTTAACCCTCCTCCCAACGAGTTCTTCCATATTAATTTGTGTTTTATTATTTTGCAATTTACAAAGTTATCCATTCCAACTTTTGTTATTTATCGTTATTCTTCATCCAAGTGAGATCAAGGGTTGGGCTGCAAATTCTTCTAGTGGATTAAGATGCAAGTTAGGTTTGCCCCTAGAAGGTCGGGTCGATAGTTCTCGGGTTAATAATTGTCGGGTTCGCGCAAAGTAGGAAATCTGACAACTTAATGAGTTAGTAGTTGTCGGGTCGATAGTTCTCGAGTTTGAGCAAAGTTGGAAATCCGAAAATACCTGGTGAAGAGAAGTCTATCTTAGGCGGAGGTTTTTAGTGGTAGCGAACATGTTAGGAAAACTGAAAACATTGAAAAGGACTTAGTGTAGGATCGAACTTGACCCTAAAAAGTGAATAGCATTACGAATTTTATGAGCAGATAATAATTGAAATAATTAAATCCATAAAGTATCTCATCGGAAATAAAAATTATTTATACTGACCCAATCAAAAATAGCAAAACAATGTAAGTATGTAAAGACCTTAACTAACCATTGAGTATACAAGTAGTTGATCAATCAAATTCTAAGTACAAACTCATGCAATAATTATAAAAATATAATTTTTAATTTTAATTTTTCCTTTCCAAAAAGCCTTTGGAGATAGAAAAAATAAAATCTAAAAACTAAGCAAAAATACAATAAATATAATAACACAATAATAAATGAAAAATGTTATTCTAAGTGTTGCATATCAGAAATAAAGCACGAGTTACAGCGTATCGTCGTCACAACACAAAAGACACAAGACCACTAGAGCACGAGCAAAGATGAATATATTGATAGTGAATTGAGTGATTTCAAAATTCCATCTCGAAGCTCTTTTTATAGCACTTGTTTGGTTGCTTGGAGCCTCCCCGATTGCCTGGATGGGTACTCACGTGGTTGTAACTTTTATCTGTTAGATAACATTCAACGAAGCTCTCCGATTTGTCGGATCAAATGACGCTAGAGGCAGGTGAATAGCATTATGTATTTAAAAATGAGCAGATATTAATTAAAACAGTTGAATCAATCAAAGATAGCATAACAGAAATAAAATTATTAAATCAAGTAAGACAAAGATAATAAAAGTATGCAATAGATTTAGCCAACAGTTTAAGTATGCAAGTTGATCAATCAAACAAGAAGTATAGACACACAATAGTTATAAAATGTGTTTCTTATTTCTAATTTCCCCTAGGTGATAAAACCTTACTGAAAAAGAATCTAAAAAGTTTAAGTACAATAAAATAATAAGGCAACACTAAAATAAATAAAAATATTACTCTAGGTGTTATTGATCAGAAATGAAGCGTGCATCGTTGCGTGTCACTTCACAGAAGGTGAAGGAGCACTTACAGCACGAGAATAAGAATAAATTTTGTGTGAATGAGTTAATTTTCAAGCTCTATCTCAAAACTCCTTATATACGACTCCTCCGGTCACTTGGAGCTTTCCCGATCGCCTGTAGATGAGCTGCAAGTTTTATCAGTAAGATAATGTTAACGAAGCTCTCCAATCGCCTGAATATCCTTCGGTCACCTAGAGAAGGGTCAAATCTCATCTTGACCCGACTCACTCAGTTTGTTGATAATGCCATCTCTTGGTTGCCTGGAAGTTGTTCCGATCGACCGTATGCTCCGGCGCCCTGACCCAACTACATCACTTGGACTCTCTGAAATCCCTTCGTCGTGAGTATTACCAACCAATCATCCCCGGATTCCATCCAGTTGCTTAGAATTGTCGAACATGCTTCCCTGTAGTTGTTCAGCCTCCAGCTACGTCACCTGGGTCTAGATGTTCAGCTTCCAGCTGACTCATCTAGACTGAGGTGCCAAGAAGCTCTCAACTATTTCCACTTGGACTTGTTTGCCAAGCCTTCAACTCCAAGACGATGTTAGATTTGTATACTAAAAGACTTGCTCTTTTTCTAAGATTATCTATATTTTGAAAAGAGAATCACAAAAACACTAGATGTGTGCTTACATTAGTATATGCATAAAAGTCCAATACTGTGCACTGTAGATAACATGGTGTGTGGTGACACACGGAAGATCGTGTTATCAGTCCCTTGCATAGTATAAGTAAAAGGCCCACAACCGAGATGAATTTGGACAAACTATCGGGATGGTTGTAGTGTAATTAGGTGTGGTTTATCTTGACCATAGAATTACACTAGTGTGCTTTGTGTGCATTGAGTAGGACCAAAATTAGAGATCATCCAATTTGCACTAACTTAATAATTGGATCGGATCTCAGATTTATTATGGAGTTTAATCCCTGAATCCCGATATAATAATGGGCAAGTATTATTAATATTTATTTCTTTGATTTACCAATGGGCGAGATTTATTCTGTTAAATCGATAGGCCTGGTAAGTTGGGAAATAATATTAATTATATGATGTGACGTTGATTATTGATGGAATCTGTGTCCTGGTGAGTCAGGATGATGATGTCCCCTTGATGAGCTCATAAGGTTCATCATGTTAAACCCTGCAAGTGGATTTGATCCGACATGATGATAAGGTTGAGTGGTACTAGTCAAGGAGCCAGAAGTTGATTAATTAAAATTGTCAGTAATTTTAATTAATCAACGGACATTCGATATGTTAAACACGGGGGGATGGATGACTCATAATAGGTGGAGCCCATATAAAAATATGGGGGTTGGTGAGGAAGTTCAATGAAGATCCTTTAGTGGAATGGATCTTCATTAATGGATTGATTTTAGATCTATTAGTGGGCTAAGATCCAACTCGTCCTCTTGGTCCCTACCTTAGCCCTATAAATACCCCATGGGATCATGAAACCAAGGATTATTCCAAGAGATTACATCCAAGGCCTCTCTCCTCTCATCTCTCTCTCTTCTCTCCCCTAGGGCTTCCGGCCAGCGCACACAAGAGAGGAGTTCTCCTCCTCTTTTCTTCTTCTCTTCTCCATCTACACTCGGCTGGGACTCACAGGGACAAGGAAGGGGTTTCCTCTTCCTTCTGTGGTGGTCGGCGGCGAGGGAGAAGTGGTCAGCGGCCGGTGGGAGGCGGCGCAAGAGTGAGTTGCGGCGGTGCCACAAACTTGGAGGAGGAGCTGTTCCGGCCAGCTTTGGGTGAGGATGAAGGACTCTCTTCTCCTTCTTCATCTTCTTCATCTTCCTCTCGAGGTTGGCTGTTGGTTCGGCGAAGCCTGGGAGCTCTTGGTGGCCGGCGGCGCATGGTAAGAGGAAGGAAGGGCCAAACCCTAGGGTTAGGGTTTCGGCTAGTGGAAGAAGAAGTTCTTTTGGTGCCTTGGTGATCTTGGTTTTCGGTAGCTCGTCGCCCACACGACGTCTGGGAGGGGAGGGACATAAGGTAGAAGGCTACGAGGTAAAGAGAGATATATTTTTCTCTCGACTCTATTTTCTTGTCTCATCATTTTATGTGGTTGATTAATTATTATCGTGTTAATTATTTATTAATTAATTGTAATAATTAATCGTATTATGGACCCCAATAATAAACAGAAAAATCGGCGATCTACTCGTCGTCTTTTCCGCGGTCGTTTGGTTAGAAGAATTACAAGGCTCGATCTTTGTGATTGACCAAGTTGTAATTCGTACCGAATGATACGATGACGAGATGGTCGTTGAGAGACGGGTCTCCATTTGGATTAAATTTTTAATCCGTAGACATGGAGAGGTTTCTCAAGGATGACCAAGTATTCGCTTAGGAAACCCGTCAAGCCATACCGATCAATTGGTATCAGAGCTGAGGTTTCCGGTTTTGCGTGTTTAGGATTGGTTAATTTTTGCATTTATTCATACATTTTATTTTGTTGGATGATATGTGGATGTGCGTAGGAAAACTTTGTATTGCAGACACTACATTCCAACTTATCATGGCCAAATATATATTTGATATGTGTGATTGGTTGTGCAATGGTTTGTAATTAATTAAATCTTCGGGGTTAACGAGGCTAGGTAGTATTTAATTTTTGTAATTAAATACAACACGTGTTTAGCCGAGCTTTTTGTTTACTTTTCAATCTAGATTTCATGTACACTCTTTCGTGGAGTATAGGATCGATGATGTAAATAATTAGCTAGTCATCTCGGCTCGTAGATCCCTCAAGGTGGCTTGCGCATGGTGAAGGGAGGAGCGGACGAGGTGACGACACGACTGGAGGCACATTGGAGACCAAGGCCATGAAAAGTTGGAAAATCTAGGAATTTTCTTTTCATTATCTTGGTTATGTGCTTGTTGTGTGTATGCTTGTTAAAATTCTCGAAATCAATAACTAAGTGGGAGAGGGACCCTAAGGGTCCCGTTGCCTCCATTACAATTCGATAAGTGATGCGGATAAACCTGCGCGTCGGCTCTAAGTGTCTTCCTCCCCATCGGATGAGCTTGTTTTGTGGATCACTGGGTCGGAAAAGACTATAGAAAATTATTGAAGAGCGTGTGTACTTCCCCTTCGGCTGGGAAAGGGTGAGAGTTAGGAAAAGGTTTAGACTAAAACAAAAAGAGCTTGGGTTGCCTCTCAATTAGAACTAGAGGAGTGAGACACAAGAGCAGTTCTCTGAAATAGAAATGTATCAAAGTGAAGTATAAAGAGATGATATCGTGAAATATATGCATACAAAATAGGGTAAAGTGTGTGTTCAAACGTATCAAAAATCTTATATAAAATACACACATCAACTCACTCCGAGCTTGACCTGAAAATAACTATGTTCGAACCATTGAGATATGATCTCGCAATTAACAAGTCGGCTTTAACTTGAAGCATTAGCTTGTTGGACTCACTCCAAGGTTGATGTGGATAGAAGTGAAGTTGGGTGATATAGATACGATGTATACTCACTCCGTCGGTGAATGACTCCCCGAAAAACCTCCGACTAGTTTGTGTCTCTCCTTGTGGGTGGAGAAACCTCGCCACAACTAGAACATGCATACCTGAGCACATAGAGTTCTAATTAGCCTTTAACCAAGATCAATTTCGTCAACCTTGCTCAAGCAAACCGCTCTCTTAAATAAAATTCGTTGTTGATCCTGTCGTTACTGGTCGACTGGTGCTAATATCAGTCAACTGTCAACTGTCGAATTTGAACATTACAACTCAACATTCAAATTCAACTGACACCAATTGGCTGTACAGAAGATCAGTCGACTGATCCTTCTAAGACCTCAACCAGTTGATTGATCTCATACCAATCGACTGGTAAAATCCTAATCCTAAGGTTTTCCTTCCCGAGTATAGTTCACTCGCACTCGAACCCTTACGACTCACTTGACTCTTCATTGCATCCTTGACTCTTGCCTTCAAGCCCTCTTCGCTTTGGCTCTCATCCCTCAAATACATACAAGCCCGCGGCTTATCCTCATGCCATCTTTTGCGTATGCCGTGAAGTGCACTTCCCTTGGCTCATCGTTGCTACTTTGTCCACGGTCCCTCGGATGCTCCATCCTTCACCGGACTCGAAACCGTCAAGCTAAGTCTATGTGTATCCTGCAGAACCTGCACACTCAAATACACATATCAAATACAAGGGTAAACATAACTTAAACCCTTTGCCGAAATATCAAAATACATATCTAGTGGTCTCACTCCTCCTAATCTCTGAATCATGCGAGAAGAATATCTTTCTATAGTCTTTGTGGAATTTTCTAGATGTTTTTGAATTTCGATTGGGAAATTCAGTTTGGAGTGTATCAGTCGATTGCCACTGGGGCAGTTGACTGATCTTTCTGTGGGTTTGTGAATTGCATGGACCGGTCGACTGATGCAGGGGCAGTGGACTGGTAATGCTGGGTTTTGATTTCTGGGGGTTTTTCAGAAATGGAAAAGTGTTCTCATTGACCCTAGGGTTAGTATTGCTTGCGACAACCTTTTTGATAGTGTCAATGGGGGAGAACTTGTGATTTTACGTTAAGTTTAACTAAATTTGGTGGTGTGAAAAATTAAAAATTATGTGGAGGGCATAGGTTAAGGGGGAGGACATGTTTATGTCTCTTAATGTGATATGTCTTTAATTTTCAATTGTTATTGTTGTTGTTGCACCTAACTTAAACATATTGTCACACATCAAAAAGGGAGAGATTGTTGGGGCAATCAGCTCAAGTATGATCGGGAGGATCATGAGTTTGATGTGTTAAATCCCGGATTTTTAAAGGGTTGAAAAGGTAAGTTTTTGAAAAGTTAAGGGCCTAGTTGTAATTTTTCTAAATTTGTTGGGCTTATTTGCAAAATGCCAAAACAGTTATAATAATCCTAAATCCCTTCCCGTGCCCTAACTCACCCGAACCCTTCCCTCTCCTCGCGCCGACTTCCCCTGCGCGAAACCGCAACCGTTCCTGAGCAAGTCGTTGCCGCAGTCGTTCCCGAGCAAGTCGACGCCAACCTCTTTTCTCTGCGGAGGCTTCCATCTCTGCGCTGACTTCTTCCCCCTCGCTGTGATTCCTACTCCTCGTCGCAAGGAAGTCGACGACCAACTCTTCTCCTAGTTTTTCTTCTTCTTCGTCTGGAGGAGTCGAGCGTCTGGTCATCCCAGACGGTGTCGGCAGTCGCCTTCCATCGCGCCGACGCCGCGCCTCATGCCGTCGTTTTTCCGGCGAACCAGCCGCGCTGACCATCATCAAGGTAAGGATTTTTCTTGGCTACTGACTTAATTTGGATTGAGATCGTGAGATGGTTGATTGTTGATTAGTTAAATTCATGAGTTAGTTTGTTTATCCATGATGGGATTGGATAATCGAAGCATTGACATAGGTTAATTGAGTCAGATTAAGTCATAAGGGATTAAGGGATTAATTAATGAAAGGAGTGTTGAATCGTTTAGATGAAATTTTAATATTCTGTTTAATACATTCGGCAGCTTATTATTCAGCAAGTTATCAGCATCTACAACTTCATCATTTAGATCATGGTTGTACAGTTTGTTTGACTTCTTGATTAGCCGGATTATTAAAATGCATAGTTGATTATATATCAATTAGGAGTTAATCAAATTGGTTTAATTAAGTTAATAATTGGGATAAGAAATCAATTGGGATTCTTGAAGGTAAATATGTGTTGTTGATTTGCTAGGATCACATGATGGGTTAAATCGGGGACTAATCGATGTATATTAATTAAGACTTGTCGTAATTGTATATGGTATATTGTGGGGTAGTTTAATCAATTGTAAAAGATAGATACATTTTGTTTATATATAGTTTAACTAATTTATTTAATTTTTATAATTAGTTAAACTTATGTATTAACACAGGACCTTGAATTTGGACTCGTTCGGTTGATCGTGGAAGGTTCTCGTTTACGAAGTTCTTCAATAAAAGGCAGGTATTTCTCCTTTGTACTCGAGTAGTTCTTTTACCTTAAAGCATGGCTAGTTTATGTCTTATAGGTTGCTTGACCTTGTTCTTTGTCGTTATTTAAAAATCACCGTTGAGACTTATTCTTCGTTGATCTTCGAGTATTCTCAAATTTGTATCTGTACAGTCCACTATTGGTTTTCTGTTCTGTAAAGTGCCAGTTGTACACGAGCACTTAGAAGTTCATAAAACACAATTAGGTTTATTTTGCATTAGAAAATACCCTACCTAGTAGTGTAGGTGCATAGTCGTTGATTTTTGATTCCCGGTTGATTGTATTGATGCATCGTGTATTTGTTGGACTTTGTTGCATCGTTGTTTCTCCGGTTGTTTGTGCATCGTATATCATGCACCATACTTGCACGTTGCATACTAACGACTGTTGGCTTACATTTGGTTAAGCCGTCGTTAGTCATATTGTTGCTCGATTCACTCAACCACATGTTGTCATGGTAGTGGTTAGAGTGCGAGTGTTTGTCCTGTCATGTCAGACAGTGACACCCTCACCGTTATTTTAGAGGGATGAGTCGTTGGTGGCTCACCCTCACCGTTGTTTGTTTTGAGGGATATATTGTAGCTGTGGTAGCTCGCCCGATGTACTGGGGTTTGGAGTGTAGGCTCCCCGCATCCTGTCCACTCAACCACGCCTTATGTGGTATTACTGTTGTTGTTGGTTGTTGTTGTTGTTGGAGTGGTACAGTTGTCACAGCTCTACCCACTCGGTCACACAGATGGGATGTGTTGACGGCTTGACTGGCGTCAGGGGTGACACATGTCATTGCATCATGTGCATACGTATTTCTTTTATGCATTTGCTTGTGTTTGATGCACTTATATGAGCTATGATTGTTGCACATGTTTGACATGCATGTATATCTTGATATTATTGTTATTGAGTTGTTTTATACGTGTTTAGTCGTTATTCGGACTTTATACCATGTCGATTGATATATGTTATGCATGATTAGGTGAATTCTATAATTCTTATGGACTGTACACTTTTGAGTTCTCTACTCTGTTTATCCTTATTATGCCATGCTTATTTGTCTACTCATATACCCGCAGAGTCCGCCCGGACTCACCACCCCTGCTTTCCTTTTTGTTGTTTCAGGTAGCAGGTAGATGTTTTGCTTGGAGCCAGGAGATGATCCAGTTGCCATCCCTCAGTCCCAGTGTCGGTTTGTTTTGGTTTGTTTTAGTGTCTATTTTATTTCCGCAGTTAGTTTCCTTGTCGAGTATCGGTTTGAATTTTGTCGTTATTACTAGTATGCAGACATTCTTTTATGTTTAAGATGGCTAAGCCATCCATTTACTTTGTTTCAATATAAACTGCGTGGTTGTGTTTATTTCCTATTGTTGTGATGCCAGCCGCATGTGGCTGAGCTATTTTGGTGGAGATATGATGTATATTTGCCCAATATTGTCCGCCGTACAGGGGAGATGCTGCCCGATTTTTGAGGAAGCATGTGCCTCTGGGGGCGTGACATGATGTGTGTGTCACTATGATTAAGTTAGAGTTTAATGTTGATATAATATGTGTATGTGAGTGTGCAGGTTTGCAGGATACACATAGACTTGGTTGAACGTCTTCGGGTACGGTGAAGGGTGGCATGGAGGCAAGCCGGGGGCTTGTGTGCGCATCCGAGGGACCATGGACAAAGCAGGGACGATGAGCCGAGGGAAGCGGACTTCGAGGCGTACGTGAAGGATGCCATGGAGGCAAGCCGAGGGCTTGTGTGCGCATCTGAGGGACGAGGGCCAAAGTCGAAGAGGGCTTGAAGGCAACAGGTCGAGGCTACTAGAGCAGGAACAATGAGCTGAGGGAAGCGGACTTCGAGGCATACGTGAAGGATGACATGGAGGCAAGCTGAGGGCTTGTGTGCGCATCTGAGGGACGGGAGCCAGAGTCGAAGAGGGCTTGAAGGCAATAGATCGATGTTGTTGGATAAAGAGTCAACCAAGTTGTGAGGTTTCGAGTGCTGAGGGAATTGTACTCGGGGGCTAAGTCGTGAGGGTTCGAGTACTGAGAGAAATGTACTCGGGATAGCTAAGTTAAAGTTGTCACGAAATGTGTGGATCCATCAAAATTTAGAATTTATATAAAAAGCTGGAAACCTTTTTTGCAATCAAAATATGAAAACGTAGTAAAGGGGCCACAGGTCGTATTTTTCCTCGGGACTAGTTGATGTTGTGTGATTCGAGCTCGTGTTTATGTGTCGTTTGTGAATTTCGGGTTTCAAATGTAATTTGGGTTTGGGTTGCAATTCCGAATTGAAAACACAATGCAAAGAAGGACCACTCAATTAAGGAGCTGACAAGTCAATTGCAACCAATAAACTCAACTCAACAAATATTGAATGTAATCTACCAATGTTAAGTAACCGAATTTGGAATCGAATCTGAATTAAATCGCAAGGTTTACTACAGATTTTATGGACTTCAGAAATTACAACATCCAATCCGATCCATTCACTTGGCACAATTGAAGCACTTTGATATGCAAGGTACACATCTTATGTGCAAATATTAACTACAACTCAAAAATGGTCCAAGTTCGAATGCAACTGATTTCAATCACAGCAATGCACTAAACGGTAAGTTGAATCTTGATGTAAGGGAGTGCTGCACTTGTCTTGATACATCCTGCAGCAAATTTCAGCAACTTGGCACGCAAGTGAAACTGAATTTGCCGAAATTATTACTAAACTGCAGCACTAGAAACTGATATAAAGCAAATGACATGGAGCAAGCAAATCAAATGCAGAATTCATCAACTAATGGATTCGGGAATGAATGAATGTGAAGCAGAAATAATTTGAAACTGAAGAGATTAAAACTAAATGGCAGAATGGGCAATCAGGAATGCAGAAATGAGGACTAAACACTGATCTATTAGCAACACACGCAAGGCAGAAATAATGTTCAGGAATGCAGTGATGGAGTTCAGAAATGGACAAGCAGGAATGCAGAAATACAGAAACGTGGACTGCAGGAACGCAATGTGCAGGAATTCGGAACTGAACACAAAACATGCAAGCAAATGAATTCAAAGGCTGAAATCTAAAGGCAGCACTTCACTGATACATCCTCAGCAATGATAGCTACTATGTGCAGAATTATTTACTTGCAGAAATGATGTTAAATTGCAGGAATGAGCTGAATTTGGCAGAATTGATCAAAATGCAGAAATGCAACAGTTAACTTGGACACAAAACAAGCAAATGACTAAAATGGATTGCTATTTTGATGATCAGCAAGGCTTAAGTGGAATTCCCATTTAATGGACTCGAAACTCAAAAGCAAATGAACCAAAATTTCTGAAATGATCTGGGTTTGCAGAAATAAAATTCAGGTTACGGAAGCTGATGTGTAGAATTAAACTGGGTTGCAGATTCAAAACTGAAATTAAGTGCAAGTGATCACTAAGCAAACAACTTATCTAATAACACTGCAGAAATTGAAAGCTACTTACGGCAGAAACACAAATCAGAAACCTGAATTCAACTGAATCAACATTCATAAACTAGTTAATTGCAGAGCTTGAAACTGGCATGCAACATCTTAAAACTAATGTGCAGAAATACATTGATATGCATGAATTAATTGCTAAACAACTGAACTTAAATGAAGTGTTAAGTAAACAAGCAATCTAGCTACTACAAGTGCAGAAATTAACACTAATTAAAGCAGAAAGCAATTCGGAAAGTTAACTACAGCTGATACAAAAGACAGTAACAGAATTAACATTCAGAAATAGAAATTACAGCTAGCAATGGAAATACAATAAGAAAACTAAACTCAATCACTCTCTTAGGTCAAGTACTCCTTGTTCGTCACGCAAGGGTGAGCCTCGGACCCGTAAGCTCAGCAAATCATTGGGAAAACTCCATCTGCGATTGAAAATAGCTCAGCTTGCTTCATTCTGAATTTTTCCATTCGAAATCTTCATTTCAGATGCGTCTGCGTGCGAAGGTGAGTGGATGATGATCCAAGCTACCCAGGGAACCCCTCTGGATAGCTCAGGTGGAAGGTATTGGAGCACAGCCGATCCGAAGGTAACAAATGGACAGAGCTGCGGAAACCTCTCAACAGCGCTGTCTTGGGGCAATTCCGAACTAGAAACTCTCACTGATGGCCTTCCCAATGACCTAGAACATGATCTAAGCAAGGAAATCGAGTGGTCGCGCCTCGGATTGAAGAAAAAAACGAAGCAAAATGAAGAACTCGATGAAGAAGGTAGCTGCAACGAAGACGCGACCAGGAGAAGCTGCTGGGAAAAGTTGATTAAATACATAAGAATGGACGGTCCAGATTTCTCCACATCAATCCAACGGCTGATCTTACTCTGATTTGAGCCAAACTTTGATGATGATGATCTGGGGTCAGGATCTGCCTCGTGGTAGCTCGGATCCTCCAGATGTGCAACGGATGGTCCAGATCAACTTAGTCTTTGAATGGACGATCTAGAGCCCTCCGAGCTTGATCCAACAGTTAATTTAGCTCTGATTGGGATGAAACCTCCAGATCTTGATCAGAGTGCTTGATCAACCCTAACCCTAGCTCGGATTGCTTCAGATGATCCTGGATGGCTCAGATCTAGCCGCTCTTGAATCGGACGGCCCGGATTTAATCCTAATCTTGATAACTCGATCCGGGTCACTTTCGACTCGAGTTTGACCCAGTATGCCCTAGGTCCATGAACCTTTCATGCTTACAAAAATAGATCAGAAATTTAGTGGCCAAATAATCCAATTTAATGCAAATTTACAATTAAGTCCAAAATAAAGGTAAGTTCTAAAACCTAGGGCAATTTCACAATTAAGCAATAAAAACATAGGTCAAACATGGATTTTAGCAATTAAAATAATCAACAAAATGGTATCTATCAATGACATGGAGGCAAGCTGAGGGCTTGTGTGCGTATCTGAGGGACGGGAGCCAGAGTCGAAGAGGGCTTGAAGGCAACAGATCGAGGTTGCTGGATGAAGAGTCAACCAAGTTGTGAGGTTTCGAGTGCTGAGGGAATTGTACTCAGGGGATAAGTCGTGAGGGTTCGAGTACTGAGAGAAATGTACTCGGGAAGGGTAACCCTAGACTTAAGAAGTTGACCAGTCAACTGGTGAGGGACCAGTCGACTGATAGGGCCACAGAAAGATCAGTCGACTGGTCCAGGACCAGTCGACTAATGGTGACCAAAATTTGAATTGCCATTCGAATTCGACCAGTCGATTGGTACTAGACTAGTTGACTGGTAACAGTCATATCAGCCTCGAGCTCTATTTAAGGGAGCTCGTTTATGGCTGTTTCTTCTTGGCGAAACTAGCTTGGTTAGAGCTTGTTAGTAGCCTACTATTGCTCAGGGATTGTCCAAGGTTTGTGGCGAGGTTTCTCCACCCACAAGGAGCGACAAGAGCTAGCCGGAGGTGCTCCAGGGAATCATCCACCTAAGGATCGGGATCGTTCACCTTATGGACAGCCGTGGAGTAGGAGTTTCATCTCCGAACCACATAAACAGTTTGTGTTAGCATTGTTTTATTTTATATTTAGTATTTCCGCTTGCGCATGCTAACGTTGTAGGAAGAAAGATCGAAAAATTGATATTCACCCCCCTCTAGCAAACGGTAAGATCCTAACAAGGATAACCTACCTACATGAATCATCATTGAGGGCAAGGACTAAAACATAACCCTAGTGTTGATAACAGAAAAGTGAAACCGAAATCCTAGGATCGTTTTCTCTACTTGATACTTAAACTTTGCCTTCTGCCTTTTTCCCTCTGATCTGTCTCCGTGATGACACTCTCCCCCTTTTCCTTTGATTTCGTCCTGTTTTTAAAGGAATTCTAGTTCCCAAGCTCACAACCTCTGATCTGATTCAGACGATCGAGCTTGATTAGTAGGTTGGCACTTACTCGCTAGTCCATGTAGATCGATGTTTTATTACTTGACGGCACAACCGTATACTTGCAATTTGGCAACGACAATAAAAACTTGATGTGGGGAAGTCGTAAGTGAACGATTCTATTGCCAAGTAATAAAAATATCGATCCATAGGGGCTGTTGATTAAATACTAGCCAAGTTCACAAAGCAAGTTGTCTAGATGATCGAGGTTGAGTGTTGTCACAAGAACAAGGGGTTGACAGAGAGAGAGAGAGAGAGAGAGAGACGGGTGGAGAGAGAGTTTGAGGAGAAGGCTTGAGAGAGGGGCCTCAAGCAGAAAGAGTCAAGAGAAGGCAAGTGGTCAGAGGGTGAAGTTGAAATTGGGGGGGGGGGGGGGAATGATTCTAGGGCTTTATAATACTAGTTGATATCTCCAAATATTGTTCACTTTCCTACCTTTATGTTTACATACTTGTAGGGATTCTAACCAAGTTACCGTATGACCTCGTGAAGGTAGTATTGGAGTGTTAGTCCAATTTTAATGCTATTAAGTAAAGAGATAATACTAGAAAGTCTGCTTAAAACGCTACCCCTGTCACATGAGGACCAACGGTCATACAATCTAGATTACTCAATCAACTTCCTAACACTAAGTCAGAGAAAACCCATTAATCAATAGTTAGTTAATCCTTTATAGAGAATTTGGGGGTGTTTGGTTTGCTCCATTTTCTATTTTCATTTTCCAGAAAATCATATTTTTTTTCATTTTCTGGAAAATGACTTTATTTCATTCTCTAGTTTTCTAGAAAACACTATACTTTTTTCTGGAAAACAAGACTGGAAAATGTAAACCAAACACGTTTTTCAGAAAATCATATTTTTTACAAAAAAAATAAAATGGAAAACAAACGTATCAAACGAAGCCTTAGCTTCTCTTCAAGATAATGACTTTAAAAAGTTAGCCAAAAAGATTACCCACTGTCACATGAGGACCAATGATCATACAATCTAGAGCATTTCCCTTTTATAGTGACCAATTCTCCACATCCAATTGCACACACCACACACATACAATTAAATAAGAACAAGATATAAACATATCATAGAATAGGAAAATGAAAAAAATACATAGTTCATACATCAATTTCACATCATAGTTACTTCCTCAATTCTAGAATACAAAGCATCTACTCCATAAAGAAGGAGAAATAGCAATCCACAACTCAATATACGAATTGAGAGAGAAGAGAATGCTTATCAAGGCTTTGTCAATCTTCTCGGTTGTAATCCACAACTCAATACACGAATCATTGAGATGGATGAAGATGTAGGATCATGTTGGCCCAGCTAGAGGGGGGTGAATAGCCCTGAGAAGTGAAAGGTCGATCTTTTCCTATTCTTTAACACAGATGATTGATTAGTAAGCAGTTAAAATAATACAAAGCATAAAAATAATAAAAGGCGAGGCTTCGAGTTTACTTGGTTTGCAACCTGAGTGGTTACTAATCCAAGATGATGAAAGCTCACTAGAATTTCTCTATCATCATTGGCGGAGAAATCTCTTACACTTATTGAAAGCACAGAACACTTTAAGCACAGAATTATAGACCTGATTACAATTGATTGAATAAATAATTCTGAGCTAAGGGGTTCAATTCATAGAGCCTGAAAAAGTCATCGAGATGCTGATGTGGCACCTCTCGGGTGCCTAAGTGCAACACGGGGGCCTATATGCTCGGGCTTGTATTTTCGGGTGTCTGAGTTCACTCGGGCGCCTAGTTCTGGTTAACTGTTAGTTGACCAGTCTTCTGGTACTTTTGGGTGATTTTTGATCTTTCAAAGTTTAGCTCATTCGAGATCGGTGATTTTTGATTTTTGGAATTTTAGTTGACTTAAAAAATTTGGATAAATTTTTTTTAGAGAAGTCAAAATCGGGCGGTTAACCTCAGAAATTGGTTTTTCAAAATCATATTTCAAGTATTTTTAAAATTAAAATTTTATCTTTTGATCAAAAATTCGTAAACATTCATTTATTAGTCGAAAAAATTCCAAAACTTTTCTATGGATAGATATTAATGGTGTCTATCACAAAAAATTTGAAAATAAATTTACTTTACAATGAAATTTTTTAAAATGAATTCAAGACAACAAAAAAACAAATAAATTAATTTCTAGCATGCATACAAAAATATTTTAACAATTCAAGATAGATTTAGGAATCCAAAATAAGTTTTTACATACAACATTTATCAAATATTTGAGTGGAATGTAATTTCTATGCACTTATATGATTTGGTCCCTATGATTCCTAATACTAGTTTAGGCCTGCATGAAAATTTTTATAATTTAAAATTTAAAATTATTTAAGCATGTAGATTTTTTTCTAACATTTCTATTTTCTCTTTCAATTATCTATTTTACATTTGTAATTGATCATACAATTCTAATGGACATGCATTAGCTAAGTTCAATTTAAACTTAGTGATTTTCTTTTTCAAATTTATATATGTAGTTCGTAATTTACATAGCTTGAAATTTATCATAAAGTTCATAATTTATCATAAAGTTGATCAGAAGGAAGGTTACGTACCTCACGTACTATGTCGGATTCGTAATCTGGCACTCTCCCTTCATCGATGCTCTCGATCTCATCTCGGATGAGCTTTCGTTGTCCTCCGCTTGGTGTCTTGCTATTATTGCAAGATCGACATATTCTTCAAGTTCGGATTCCGAGGAAGATGATTCGCTCCAAGTTGCCTTTAGGTTCCTCTGCTTACTTTGACTTGATTTTTTCCTTGTCTTTATTTTTCAATTTAGGATCGTTGTCCTTGATGTGTCCTTCTTCTTGACAATTGTAGCATTGAACGTTCCTTTTTCTTTGAAGCAACTTTTTTGCCTGTGACTTATTAAAATTGTTAGTTTTAAACAACTTTGAAATTTTCTTACCATGTATGCATTTTCGTCCTCGTCGAGTTATGTGTTCGAATATGATTTGTTTATTTTGGCTTGTAGTGCATGCTAAGTATTAAGGTTGCAAATATAGTTCCACATTGAAAATACATAGGAAAGATCATGGGATTATAAGAAAAAGATATCTCCATTTGTATGAATCCTCTTGGGTAGATCCCAAGAGTAAAATCATGAGAGCTTAAGCCCAAAGTGGACAATATCCCATTGTGGTGATGTCTAAATTCTTTCAGTCCTAACAATTGGTATTAGAGCCCGGACTCTCAAAAGGTCTAACCACCAACTGTGCACAAGAGTTATGGTCTAATTGAACTATGTGGGTTAAGCCTTGAACAATGAAAGTATGAGCTCTTATGTCTTGATCAAGAGAACAAACACCAGGCAGAGAAATCTTAGTTGTGGCTAGGCAATGATGTTCTGGTGCACTGAGGATCGGACATCAAACAAAAAAACTTTTCGCTTGAGAGGGTCTGTGTTCCTTTATTGAGGGGGAGGATTGTTGGAATTGTAAGGTTGCAAACATAGTCTCACATTAAAAATACATGAGAAAGATTATGGGATTATACATGAAAGATATTTTCATTGGTATGAGGTCTTTTGGATAGAGCCCAAGAGCAAAGCCATCGGGGCTTAAGCCTAAGATGGACACTATCATACAATTGTGGAGATATCTAAATCCCTTAGGTCCTAACATTAAGTTCTAATCAGTTCCCCTTTTTGAGGGAGAGGATTGTTGGAATTGTAAGGTTGCAAACATAGTCTCACATTAAAAATACATGGAAAAGATTATGGGATTATACATGAAAGATATTTTCATTGGTATGAAGTCTTTTGGATAGAGCCCAAGAGCAAAGCCATCGGGGCTTAAGCCTAAGATGGACACTATCATACAATTGTGGAGATATCTAAATCCCTTAGGTCCTAACATTAAGTTCTAATCAGTTCCCCTTTTTGATTCTGCACATCTCGATTCGTGAAGTTCAAATGTAGAAAATAATTGTTCTAGCATACTTACCTTGAGGTCTTTCGAAATGTAGTATGAGTCTATAATCGGAGAACATTCCTGCGTCCTTGGAATTGAGTTCAAGGCATATCTAACTGCATCTCGATTTGAAACTGATTCTCCAAGGTTAGTGAGTCTAGTTATTGGTTCCTTGATTCTCACGGGAAATTGTGCGATCATTTCTCCAGTGTCCATCCAGAGGTTTGTCAGTTGATTCCAGAGCAGATCTAGCCTTGCCATCTTGGCTTCTGAACTTCCTTCATGAAGCTCTAGGAACTTTTCCCAATGCTTCATTGCTGATGCATACGTGCTGATCCAGTTGACTTCCTGAGCTAGTAACACGGTTAGCAGATGAAACTTTGCTTTTCCATTAGCTACGAAGTCGGATTGCTCCTTCTTTGACCAGAGGTGTTCTTCCTTGTCTTTGGGTGCTACAAAATCATTTTTCAAGATAGGTAATAATTCTAAATCTATTTTAAAAAATACCTCCAACCAACGTTTTCACATTGTGAACTCCCCCTCAAACTTTGACAGGTAGATACTTGGTCCGACCATCTCTTTGTTGCATTAGTTGGCGGTTAGTCCTTCTAATTCAACTTGGCTCTAATACCAATTGTAAGATAGTGTCTGGCTGGTTAGGCTGAATAGCCCTGAAGAGTGAAAAGTCGATCTTTTTCTATTCTTTAACAATGACGATTAATTAGTAAGTAGTTAAAATAACACAAAGCATTAAAATAATTAAAGGCGAGGCTCCGAGTTTACTTGGTTTGCAACTTGGGTGGTTGCTAATCCAAGGTGATGAAAGTTTACTAGAATTTCTCCGTCTTTGTAGGCGGAGAAGCCTTTTACACTCATTGAAAGCACAAAACACTTAAGCACAAAATTACAGAACTTATTACAATTAATTGAATAAATAATTTTGGGCTAAGTAAGGGGCTCTATTTATACAGCTTGGAAGAGTTATTGAGATGGTGACGTGGCACCTCTCGGGTGCCTAAGTGCAACATGGGCACTTGCATGCTCAGGTGCTTGGTTTTTGTCAACCTTTGGTTAACCAATTTTCTAATACTTCTGGGTAATTTCTGATCTTCTAAAGTTGAGCTCACTTAAACCCAACATTCAACATTTTCCTTGAGCAGTCTTCCTCCCTGGCTTTTCGTCCCTCAGACGTCATGCATGCTCTTCTCGTCCACCAGTGTACTCTTCCGCAGTCTTCTCTCCCTCAGGTTCACCGAGCCTGTTGACTCCCTTCCCATTTTATCCTTCTCGTCTCTACGTCTTCCACTCGACTTCTTATGCTCCTAAGTTCCTACACACTTAGACACAAGGATCAAATTAGCAGAACCTAACTTGACTCCGTTGACCAAATCAAAACTATCCTGGGGCACTTACAAAAGATGATTGCTCTATGGTTTCCCCTAAAGGGGAAAACCTTCTCCCAAGGAAGGGGATGGAGTCCCCTTGTCCAAGATGATCCAAGCTAGGGTTTTCTCAACCCTTTTATACTTCTCCAAACCTGTCCAGATCTATGGATTTATTGGGTTGCATGAAAACTAGGTTTTCACCCCTTAGATGACCTTTTTTTGGGTTGGACCCTGAAGCAAAGTTGTAGAGTTTGAAATTATCTAAATTTTGATATTTTATATGACCGTAACTCCAACCAAGTCAAAAGTTATGAGCATTTTACTTATGGTCCATAAGTCTGAGAGAACTGGACACGGGTCATGCTTACCACTACCAAAGTCGATGTTCGGCTCAGCATTTTTGACACGGTCCTTGCTCAACAGTACAGACACCCGTGGAGGGATCCATGGGGAGTCTTTTTGGTGTCGTTTTGCACCCAATTTCTTCCATACGAAGCGTGAATCGTGGCCCTTGATTAAAACTTAATTTTGATAGTCTTTTGAATCCCTTTTTCTTTCCGAATGCTTTGTATGTTGGCTTGATGATGAGGCTCGATGATGAGGCATGACTAAACTGTGTTGAGCCTTTTTCTGCTCCATTGTTTATCTTTCTTGGTCGTAGGAGCTCGCCTGTGTCATACAACACAACCAGAGCATGATCCTTGCTCCAACTTCACATCTAAGGGGTTTATTACTCTATTTTTGCTTCAAAAACACATCCTATCAATCAAAGCAATAAAAGAGAGTTCTCCGAACCAAAAGTAACAAAATAAATCACAATGATATGAAAACATGAAATGTATGCATATTGAATGGGACAAGATGCATGAAATATAGATTTCTGTGTGTAATTAGCGTATCATAATCCCTAGCGAATCAGTCTAATCCTATCATGTAGTTTTATTAATGAGCAAGATAACAAAAATTATTTGAGTGTGGCCTAGATATAAGTTCTTCATGCTCAGTGTAATGAGTGACTCAACTTTTTTTAGTTTCAACTCCCAATCCTAGTCAAGTCATCATCTAAATATGTTCCTAATGCTTCCGGCAATAAACACTTACCAACGACACACAAGGTTCGTCCCTCTCAAAATCTACACAAGGTCTCAACGAAAGACTCGGTATCAAGAGAAACATAACTGTTATTTGCCCAGTAATCGAACTTGGACTCAAAGGGGTAACTTTTTAGTTTTAACTTACAACAATTGTTTTCTATCCCTTATTCTCTATTTTTTTCTATGCTCTTGTAAAATGCAAATCTAGAATTAGCATGCTAGTATCTTTCCATAAGGAACAAACAAGCGATATAGTGCATTATGACATGTAAACATTTATTAGCTAAAGCAAACTAACAAAGAAACATCCCCCAGACTTTAACTCTTCATTGTCTTCAATAATTACAAATTATATATTGGAGGGAAGTTTAGAGAGGTTACCAAGTGATATGTGCCAATTATATAAGTCATTCTAATGCCGACCTTCGCAGTCTTTGAAAGGTCTCTTCAACAACATTTTCAAGTGTGAAATGGGGTTAACACATTCTAAAATTTCAACCTTATGTAGATCTTCGAAAGAGCATTGATTTGAGTATGTTGGGCTCGGTGACTGGAGCACAACCCATGCCATTGGGGACAAGCCACTATGGGGAGACGACCGAACATGGCACGGCTCATGCCGATAGGCATGAGCACCCGTGGTAGGCATGTTGTCTTTTATATATTTTTGCACGACATCCTTTCATCGTGTTTTCTTCTTTCCACGCCTACAGAACTTCCTGTAGCCAGTTTGTGGATCCCTCTAACCTTCAAACAAAATAAAAGATCAAAATTACAAAGCTAAAGAAAAACATAAACGAATAGATGATAGAAACATAGGTTGTCTCCCAAGAAGCGCTTGATTATGGTCATAAGCTCGACTCCTTATTAGGTTCATCTAAATCCCGATCTTGTTGGAGTAAGATACTTCCAGACTTTCTTGCGAATCACCCAAGTTGTAGAGAGAGCTATTATCATGAAATCAATATCATGAAGCATCACCCTCCCCTTCTTCGTCTCTTTGAAAATACTTCCTTTCGGAATGGGCAGTTAGCTAGCGCATAGGGTGTTGCTACCATGAAATTTGAGGGTCAATTTCTGGCTAGTTGCTAAGTTCTTGCCCTCCCCCATGCACTATTCACTGCTCGGGCTAGTAGCCACATGTGATTTATCTACCTTCATAATAACTTAGGGACGGGCTACGAGAGGAGCCTCAGATGATTGTTATCACCTTTTACCACCATGAGCATGGTTTACACTATCGTACCCTATTTCATTATTATATCAGTACTTTTACTCTTTTGGTTCAGAGATTTACTCTTTTGTATTTTCATTGACAAGACACATTTTGGAGCAAAAATAGAGCATATTGGAGTAACTTTAGAGGAAATTCAACTTTGGAGGAGATTCAGCAAAGCATGGTCATGTCCCCTATGCTCGATTGTGCCTTATTCAACATACATGGTCGTGACTCACAAGCATAACCATGTCTTCTAGAAGTCCCGGAGACAAGAATGGCCGTGCCTCATAGGTATGGTCGTGTGTTCTAGGAATCCAAGGCTAAAGCACAGCAATTTCCACGTCATGACTGTACCCATGAGGCATGATTGTGCCTCTCTTACGGAAGACATCATGCCATAGTCGTGCCACCTTACTCCAGGTTCCCATGGATGGGTCATCCCTTAGAGGTATGATCGTGCCTCCTCTTCCATGGCTTGGTCGTGGCCTTGAGGCACGGTCGTGCCTCCTCTTCAGAACATTTGCCACGCCACGACCATACCCCATAGGCATGATTATGTGTCATCCTGTCATGTCCGTGTGAAGCCATAGATCCCCTTTTCTAGGGGAGAGAGGGGTTTTCCTTGAAGGGTACCCCCAAGTGTTGGAACCCGAATGGCTAGAGAGGGGGGTGAATATAGCCAATCACTTAGACCTTTGGCACAAATCGAATTTCTGCACTCAAACTTATCAGTAGCACAGCGAAAGAAATAATCACAGAGTAAGCAGAAAACAGAAAACGAAAGCAAAGTAGACACACTAGCAAGATTGTTAATAAGGAAGGTTTACAAGGTTTGGGGATAACTTGTCCCTACTCCTTGGCGTGCCCTTAAGGTGGGCGATCCCTTGATCGTCGGCAGATCAAGCCCCGGTTATCACCGGATATAAAGCAACCTCCTTCTCGGTAGAGAAACCTCTCCATAGCGTTTCAATCACAGATTTAAGTTTAAGCACAGAGAAACAACAAGAAGGATCTTACTCAAGCACTTAGCAAAGACAAGAACACAGCAAGCTTTCCTGAGCTCCACCCAGCGGCGATCTCACGCAAGAAACCCTTCCTCGTGTCTTCCCGCTGTCGGACTCCAAGCCTCTTGTTCTCTCCTTCAGGTACTCAAGTAATGGATGATTGCTTCAAGATTGCAGTAGCTTGCTCAAGGTGATGAAACTTCAGAACGCGCAAGCTAGATGTGGAGAACACAAGGTGCAGCAAGAACTCTGTTCGCAAAGACTAAAACACAACCTCTGCTTCTACGAACCCTTCTTCCGCCCTTTTGTTTCTCCACTCAGCACCAGGTGACAGCATCTCCTGCAGCCTCCAGCTGCTTCCCTGCCAACGCCAGCTACCACTGAGCCCTTCCTGGACTTCCTGAGCTCCCCTCAGCCAAGCTCCAGTCAGCAGCTCCAGTCTGTAGCTCCGGCCGTTGCAACCTGAGATGGAAAACGGACAAACCTGCTCCAAGGAAAGCCTCCATTGACTTCTCCTTGAGTGGTTGAATCCTCCTCTGTCACCTGCAGCTTAATCAGAGTGTTAGAGCAGCATATCACACAGTAAATCAAGTATCAGATGTAAGCAGCAGAGAATCGGATACTGTCAGGCGCGATCAGAGCGTCTGACAGTGCAATTTGAATTAAGGTGATCGGTCACCGGACCGATCGGAGAACCTCCTGATCGGTCACCAGACCGATCAGGCTGGGTCCAGACTGATCAAGCTCCGTCCTGATCGGTCCCCAACGCTTGATAAGAAATCACAATTTCTTTCGGACTCACCTGGATTGATCACCAGACCGATCCCAGGTTGTGGATCGATCACCCGACCGATCCACCTCTTTATCGGGCGATTTCTGAGCTTCGCAATCCAACCCTCCTGATCGGTCACTGGACCGATCAGAGAGCCTCCTGATCGATCACCAGACCGATCAGGTCATGACCAGACCGATCAGGCTCCGTCCTGATCGATTATAGAGAGGAACTTGTGACACTGGATCGTTCTCCAGAACGATCTGCACAGTGCTCCTGATCGGTCACCAGACCGATCAGGAGCAGTTCAGCAAGGGAACTCAACCTCACTGTTTGCTCCCTGATTGGTCACCAGACCAATCAGGAGCCAAGCAGTGGGTGAAACGAATACTCCCTGATCGGTCACCAGACCGATCAGTCATCGCTGGATCGATCACCAGACCGATCCACGAAGGAGCACCGTGCCAACTCCCTGGTCGGTCACCAGACCGATCCAGGGGCTCCAACCTAGCCCTCCAAGCTAGGGTTTCATCCACCTTAGCCCTCCAAGCTAAGAATTTTTCACCTAACCCTCCAAGTTGAGAATTTGCACCTAACCCTCCAAGTTAGGACTTTTCACTTAGCCCTCTAAGCTAGGACTTTTCACCCAACTCTTCCGGATTAGGACTTTCCAAACCTAGCCCTCCAAGCTAGGACCTGACCCTCCAAGCCAGGACTTTTTCACCTAATTCTCCAAGATTGGAATTTGCACATAACCCTCCAAGTTAGGACTATTCACCTAGCCCTCCAAGCTAGGACTTTTCACCCACCTCTTCTGAATTAGGACTTTTCACACACCTAGCCCTCTAAGCTAGGATTTCCAACACCTAACCCTCCAGGTTAGGATTTTCCAACACCTAGCCCTCCAACCTAGGATTTTCCATACCATGCCTGATCCCCGATCATGACTTAATCATAATCAATAATCATCCACCTAAACTAAAATCGGTATCAACACCAAAACAACAATCAGGGCCAGACTGCATCAACACCAAGGTCCATTTCCAAGGAGTTTTCACTAATCTATCCACCATCTGAGGCGGATTTCATCAATCCGTCCATTATCCAAGTGAGGATTTCATCCCAAGACATCGACTATATCTCACTAAGCATTTTTCCTTGCTATTCTTCATTTGGATGGTAAGAATGCTTCTCTCTTTGTCTTTGGGTTGTAATTACCTTACTATGGAGTAAATTCTCTGGATTCTAAGATGTAGAGAGTAGTCTTGATGTTATGTTAATGTATTACTATGGATTTGCCCATTTTACTATTCTATGAAATGCTTGTACCTTGTTCTTGTTTGATTAACTGTGTATGGTGAATGATTACATGTATGTGATGCTTGATTGAATGGATGTGTATGATTGGTCACCATAAAGGGGAGATGCATTAGATTATATGACCAGGGGCCCTTAGTGACAGACACTATCCCTTTAACTGTACTGTAAGAGTATCGCCTTGAAATGGGGGTCAATTCTCTACAAGGTATTAGCTAATTAGAGTTTAATGTTAGAAAGTGACTTATGTAATCTAGACCGTATGACCGAGGGCACTGATGTGACAGGGGGTATCCTTTTAACCAAACTTTCTATGTTATCTCTTTACTTAATAGCATTGAAATTCAATGGGGGTAAATACTCCGGTGTAACCTTCACCAATATTTGGTTAAAATCCCTATAAAAAAAAATGATGACCCAGGCAGCAGACAAATTGAACCTGGAGTGACCGGCCCGGCCCCATGAAAGTTTCCCACCGGTCACCAGGGTAAATCGGGAAGCGCTCGCAGTGAGCAGTCTAGAAGCCCAGAGTCCCAAGGTTCGCACCCCATTTGGAGGAAAAATTCTTGCAAAATGCGCCATAGCTGGGATTGAACTGCAGATGCCTAGGTTAACGACTAGTTACCCTACCGCTGCATCATAGCCCCGGGGGCCAAAAATTTAATGGGTAAATTTTTTATAGTGACTAGCCCCACCGCTGAAACGATCCCATTGATAAGAGCATAATTATTGAAATAATATCGAGCATATTATTGAAATAATATCTCAGTCAATAAATATTAGTCGCTGACAGGACTCGAAACCGGAACCTCAGGCAACAATGTCTCCATGCTTACCACTTGGGTTAAGACACTTTGACTAAATTTAATGGGAAAACTTTTTATAGTGACTAGCCCCGCCGCCGAAATGATCCCCTTTATCAGAAACCCCCTTCTGAGATTTCTGGAGGCATAGTACCACTGATTGATAAGAGCATAATTATTAAAATAATATCGAGCATATTATTGGCAATAATATCTCAGTCAATAAATATTAGTCGCTAAGAGGACTCAAACTTGGAACCTCAGGCAACAATGTCTCCATGCTTACCACTTGGGCTAAGACACTTTGACGTTAAAGACAATACATATGGAGGTAGGGAGATGAATAATTCATAGAACATCAATTACCATCATGATAAAATCGAAATCCTAGAATTACTTCCCCAAACTAAGTCTTTTCTCTTCAATCATCTTGCTCTCATTGGACCTCTCTCCCTCTCTCTCTCTCTCTCTCACACACACACACACTCACTCACTCACTTGCATTCTCATATTCTTCGATTATCTAAATAACTTATTTTGTGAAGTTGACTAGTATTTAATCTTAGAATTCCCTATGGATCGAATATTTTTATTACTTGACAACAGGGACGAATCCAAGAATTAGAAGTGCCTTGGGTTGATCCTGAATTGCCTGAGTTTGTCGAGGATGGTGTAGAAGAGGTCCGAGTTCACTTCACGTGTGCACATTTCTATCTCATCTTTTCCTATATTTCACCCAATTTTAATTTTTATCGAATGGATCTTTTTTATTATTTATGAAATTGTTAAGTTAATTTATCGATAATGATATCTAATTTAAAAACATTGGAAATTTGAAGGCCTTAGTGGAAGGCTTGGTCATTGATGCTGACATTAGAGGGTGTGTCGCCGACGGTGATATAAAGGTAGTCAGTCTATGAGTGTGGAATGAGGTTATACTTGAGCGCCTCATTCAAAACCTCAATCCACAGTTGCTCACCTCAGATGTCAATGTAAGGCTATGCCAACATGGAGGACACGTTGATCCGGTCGTGACAACCGCGGTTGAGGGACCATGGTGATGACTATGCCTCTGAGGGCAAGGGCATTGCCATGGAGGGAGTGGTTGTGGCAACGGAGAGAGTGGTTGTGGTCAGAAGCGGCTACAGGAATAGGGAAGAGGACGAGTAAGCGAGACGAAGGAGGGAGACAATATCATAGGGGGAGGGCAGCAACGTGAGGAGCAGGGCGAGAAAGGGGGCCAAAGTCATAGGAGAATTGGAGCATGATCTCCGAAGATGAGGAGAGTAGAAGCAAAAGTCGCCGTACATGATGGAATTGGTTCCGTCCCTAAATTTAACTTTTCAAGAAGAAATTTTTATTGAATATTTAAAAATAATCTTCTCTTGAATTTTTAAATCAGTCTATATATTATTGTATAATAAATAAAGAAAGAAAATGATAAGTAATTCATTTTTTTATTGAAATAAATCGTGAAAAAAATTATTGCGATTTTTTTCTTTCAATTTTTGTCCTCTAACAAACTGAGGTTAAGAAATACAAGAAATTAAATTAATTGTTGGACGAAAACTGCAAGTTACATTTGCTAAACATATCTTGGAAAGTTCGTTAACCGTGTCTATCTCTTATTGAGTAATGTTAAATTTTCCATTTTGTGACTCAATTTCGCCATCAAGGGAGGACTGGGCTATAGCCCACGACAGTCTCTTGGTGGCACGTCTTACTTCGTCTTATTTGACGATATAATCGTACATTTGTAGTTACGATAACAGTTAATAAATTTAAAATATTTATTAATTATATTTATTAGTAATTGATATTTTTTAAAAAATTATTTTTAAAAATAAAAAATATTCTTAATATTGCTATTATTTTTCTCTAATTTTTATTTTTATTTCTTTCTTTCTTCTCCTTCATTATCATTTTTATATCATTATTATTGTGTCTTTTCTCCTCTATAAATTATTATACATACTCATTTTTTTAAATAATTCACCATCAATATTTACTAGCTAGATATTTTTGGCTAAATAAATTTGATTAATAATTGATCAAAATTAAGATTGATAAAAAGTCAGTTCCGTACACAAAACTCCCGTCAATGCGGAATCTAGAAAATAATCTATTGTACGTAGTGATTATAACTGCTACTCAATTTAAGATTGATATAAAAAGTCAGTTCGGCGTATGAAGCTCCTATCAATCCAGAATCCTTGAGAAGGATCTATTTTACGTAGTGATTATATCTGTTACTCAAATTTATTATCTCTAAGTTATACAATAATAATTTTACCGTTACATACAAACTTTTTTTCATTGAAATTGAAATGGAGATTGATTAATAATTTTTTTAAATAGAAAATAAAATATATATTAATAATATTATAATAATTTATTATGCTTCCATACTTTCCTTCACCAAAATTTAACTTTATTTATTCAATTTAAAATATTTATTAGATAAATAAATTATTAACATTTAATAAAGTATATTAAACTGATCAAGACTTTCCTTCATCCAAATTTAACTTTATTTATTAAATTAAAAAAATTTATTAGATAAATATATTATTTTTAAATAAATTGCACTAGGTTTAAGAATTTTTATTTTTAAAATTTTATTAATGAAAAAGTGAACTTTAGCAAAAATAAAATTACAACTACATGGCCCTATTACTTACGAGCGAAAACAATCTTTTTTAATGTTCAATTTTTTTTAATTTTATTAATAAAATTAAATGTCTTTAATAATATTTTATATAAAAATCTATTTTTTTAAAAAATAATAATTATTTTTAAAAAATATTAAGCCCTAATTTGTTTTATCAATAAGACCTCAATAATTATTGAGATGTTTGCAGATTTCTAGTTTTGCATTATATATTGGCATGGACTTAGCAAATCAATGCTAACTTTGATCATAAATTACAAAACAGACTGAAATAATAATAATCATAATCAGAAAAACTATTTAGTTTTATAAATTGTTAAAATTTTCTAAAAAACACAACCGAGAGATGCAGGATTGATGCAGGAGGAACTGAGTGTTAATAGATTATAATTTTTTATTCGGGTATTAAAACTAAACGTTTTAGGTATCAAATTAGAACTCGTTCGATCTATATTTGTTATCAAGTTAAACTTGTAATCGGTCAGTTTCATCTTAAAAAAATATTATTTAACACCATTTCAAAGGTTCTAAATATTTTTTTTAATTTTTTTATAATTTTTGATTTTAAGATTCAAGGGCATTTTTGTCTTTTAAAAGTTAAAGTTTTGAGCATTAAATCTTTTATTATTGAATAAAATTATTTTTGGATAAAATTTAGCGACGACGACGATTTCTCTTTGTTTGTTCATCTCTCTCTCGTATATTATTTTCTCTCATATTTTTGGATAAACTTTGATCTCCTTACCAGGTCAATATTTTACTTTAAACCCTAGACGGCAAATAAGAATATACGGCAATTTATCAAAGGGCGTACGTAACAATACGTAATTACCAAAGGGCGTCCCATGGTTTCTATTTTACCAAAGGGCGCAGCCCTTTAAGTGAACTTCCTATTATACCCTTGGCGCCACAATACACCTTTTCCATTACCATTTTCGAGACATCCGAACCACTTTTGCAGTAAAATAAGAATATGTGGTTCGGATGGCAAGGTCATTCTATCTCTCACCGCGAAAATTTAAATGGTATTGTTGAAGGAGGACATTGTGCGTGCCCTAGTTGTGCTTTAGTCGTTTGCTACTCCCTCGATTCCCTCCGCCCAACCAAAACCTAGGCTCCTATACAGGAAAGTGATAGTGTGTGATCCTGAGGCTGCTTGAAGTGTTAACGTTGAAGTTGATACTGCTCGGCACTATCAAAGTAGGATTTAGGGTTTCTGCAGGTTTGATTTGCATAATAATGGCAGGTAAAAGGTCTGTGGGTGGTTCCTCATCGTATTCTTCATTGGCATTAATCACCGTATGTGATATTGTTTATACTTAATTTTGCTGAATAAACACTGCTTGTGATATTGTTTAAACTTATTTTTGTTGAATAAACACTGCTTGTGATATTGTTTATACTTATTTTTGCTGAATAAATTTGTAATGTATAAAAACTGTAGGGTTCAGATGAGTTTGGGAAAAAATTACATTGGTGCAGTGTTTTAGGCCATTTTAAACATTTTGTTGAAGCATTTGAAATTTTAAAAGATCAACACATTGCGAAGATCAAAGAGTCGCCCTTCAGTATTTTCTTGGACATTCAAGAATTGCAGCATATCCGGGGAATTTTGGTTAATATATTTGAAAGTTGGGATTCAACCTCGCAAGTTTTTAAATTCTCAGGTAATAGTTTTAATTATGAATTATAAAGAGTATCTATAGTAAGATAAAACTTGGATATAGTTGACCTTAAATGATTGATATTTGATCAATTTAAATGAGCGAATTTAAGGTGAAATTCACTTCAAGTCGGTAGGCCTGAAATGAAATAATTTCAGGCCTACCGAGGGCCTGAAGTGAATTTACTTCAGGCCCTAGGTAGGCCTGAAATGAATTCATTTCAGGCCCAACGTGGGCCTGAAATGAATTTGGGCCTGAAATGAATTCATTTCAGGCCCAACGTGGGCCTGAAATGAATTTAGGCCTGAAATGAATTCATTTCAGGCCCAACGTGGGCCTAAAGTAAATTCATTTCAGGCCCAACGAGAAATAAATTGAATCCTATATTGTTGATGATAACTAAATATTTTAATTGTTTCAGGTGTACCGGTTGCGTTCACCAGACGAGATGTTGTTTTGTTACTGGGTATAATGGACCGTGGAGTTTCGATCCCTATTAATTCAACTGAAGCATCGGGTGACCTCTATCGTACTTACTTCTCAAAAGAAAAACAACCTACTAGAACAAGAATTGAGGACTTACTTAAACATTATTCTAAAAGTGTTGAATCAGAGGATGATGTGTTATTAGTTTGTAAATTTTATATTTTGTATATATTTGTTTGTGTTTTATTTTCGTCTAGTACATATAAGGTCCCTCTAGGGCTTGTAGATATAGTAGATGATTATGACAATCTTGGTAGATTCAACTGGGTGGAAGCTATCCATAAATTTTTGTCTCCCCAATTACCTAAGATTGGGGAATTATTTTCATCAAGTCAAGGAAACCAGAGGACCACAAACCTCCCTTATGTAAAGGGATTTGCTGGGCTTTTGGCAGTGAGTAGAATTTACCTAAATTATATTTTATAATATTTTGCTGTTATTAATGTAATTGGCTGGAAAACTTTGTGTAGGCATGGTTTTTGGAGCATGTACCCATTCAAAAACCATACAATGTTGAAGGATCCCGAATAAATAAGTGGAGGAATATTCCTTCGCATATTAGTAGGGTGAGGGACCTTGTCAACCAAATCAGCTCCGAAGAGGTAATTATTGTAAACTGTGATCTATGTTAGTTTATCTATGTTAGTTTGATATAGAGGCAGTAAAATTTGTGTACTTGGTAATTAACAGGTGATTGTTGAAATAATTCCTAACCTACATGAAAACACATTGTTTGAGAACCTTGAGATTGGGGATGACATTCCACAGCCAATAGCGACATCACAAGGACATGACACAGAAGATGTAAGGCCATGTGGTGAATGCATTCTTAAAGACACCCTAATCAAGGAGCTAACAGAGGAGAATATATGTTTGAATGAAAGGGTTAAGGAATTACTTTCAATTATTGAAAAAAAGGGCATGGAGGCTCAAGAAAGCTATCCTGTAGTCAGTCCTCTTTCTGATCCAGTATCTTGTAGAACAAGGAGAGGACGTGACCGAACTCGGTATGATTACAGGGATACTCCAATTGAGAGTCGAGTATGGCACCAACTATTACATAAGGGGAAGCGGAGAAAGTAACAAATATCAAATGTCATGGACAAGGAAAAAAGGAAACTTAGTGAGGAGGATATGGATGAAGCAAGAGAAACCATTACTGTAATGGAAGTCATGTCTGAAGAAGATATAGAGGAGGAGAAAAGAAGGACCTTCGAACTATACAAAATGAGGCTTCAAGGCATTGATGTATGTGACTTATTTTCATATTAATTACGTCAAATTTATTGAATTTGGTCATTAATTAGTTTGGTGTAAATTGTATCGATGTAGTTTGTGAAGAAGCATTTTATGAAGTCGAAGAAGAAAAATCAAGATAAAGAAGTGGCCTACGTGATAAATAAATTGGAGAACCTAAAGTAAGTTATGAAACATAGTTTAGTTAATATATTTGGGGCTTTAATATATAATCTTATCAATTAACTTGGCAGGTTGGATAATGAATTTATCTGGGAGGATGCACCCTTTGCTTTGAAATTGCATTCATTCTTACAAATCCTCAATGGAGAGGTTTTTACAAAAGGCGAGGTCATTGATGCCTTCTGTAAAATGTTATTTAGGGGAGCATCCACATCTGGTAGGTCATACCACAAGTCAATATATTGTTCAACCTTCTTCACAGTAAGTGATGTAAATTAGTAAGAATTAATAGATTGTAGAAGACCTAGTATTATGATGTGGTTATTAATAATTTTGATTTTGCAACTATTTAGGCTTCAATAAGATCGTCAAGAAAGTTTTCCATGCAACAAGTGATGAAGACGGATATGATAGAACAAGGGTTTAGATATATTTTAATACCTTTGTGCAGTGATAATACACACTTTCACTTGTGGCGGTGGATACAGAAGCAATGACTTTCATTCATTTAAATTCTCTTGCTAGTGGCCGTAAATATAAGCATGATTTTGACTCAGCGGTGAGCTACCTACCTTTATTCATATATATGTTCATCATTTGATAAAAAATGTCATTGAAATTCATGATTATTTGACAGGTAAAAGAACTTAAACAATATACTCGCGAGGAACTTACGGCTATTCATCCATATCTACAAAGTCATCATCCCTTGGACAAATGGCCCTCCGTTAGACAAAAATGTCCCCAACAAGAACATAGGTCAGTAAGTGAGGAAGAGTTTGAAATTTTAAAATGATCAAAGTATTTTATTACCCCACTTATTGAAATCTGAAATACTGTTTGTTATTTTCAGCGTGGACTGTGCCTTATTTGTTATGCAATACGTCCGATGTCTCCTATACGATGAGAAGATGGATTTCAAACAAGGAGATATGACGAAAATGAGATTTGATCTGACAGTAAATATTATGGGAGACATGTATTGTAAAACATGAGAGTGTCAATCTCTTGAAGTAATGTTGTAAAAAAACATCCTTTGCTGGTGATTCGGCTCCATTTGTATAGAATTGTGTAATTTGTATGAATATAATTTATTGTCCAGAAAAACAAAACAATTGTGTGATGTTGATTCACATCGAGTTGCTGCAATGTAGTGTACCAACTGATACGGTAAGAAAACACTCATNAATGAAGTGCCTCTTTGATACCAAATCTTTCCAAAACACTAGTCACTCCCCCACACTTAAATCTTTGTCCATAAAGGGCAAAATAGCATTAAGAAACATTTCAAACAATAAATCCATAGAAAAGTGAGGGTAAGAGTAGGAAATAAGTAAAGAAAAATGAAATGAACATGATTTTTGCCAAAATTGATGTGGAAAGGTAAACAAAGTGATTAGCCTCTATAGATGTGATCCAATCATTGAAATATGATTTTGAAAGAACCCAAGCAAGTTCTAGAGCACAATAACATATGTGTGTCACAAAAGTAAGGCTAATTCTCACTAGGTAAAAATAATTCATCCCAAGTCCTCAATTAAGAATCTAAAGCAAAGTAGTACTCAAGCATCCAAGAATTCATCCATGAGCTCAAACCCTAAGTTTTAACAACCAAATTTAATTTATTTTCCAAGAGATTCTAAAATGACATGAAGATAACCTAAAGGGATACTTTTATTTCCACTCATGCAAGAAAAAGTGACAAAAGAAATAACAAGGTATTTACAATGACTCCTATTCATTCTACTCTACTCATGCATTTATTAGCAAGGACTCAATTTAAAAGAAAATTCTAAAAGTCATAAAAGTGAAGGAAAATGCAAGAAGGAACAAACTCCCCTTTATTCTAGTGGACAGAGTCTATCCAGAAGTAGCCTCCATCGTGGTAGTGGAGGAACATAGGTGGCTGAGAGAATTCGGACTCCCCCACACTTAAACTTTATAAAAAATTGCTCCGGTGGCCGTAGGCGATTCAGGTTCAAGATCCATGTAAGGAATGGAGTGCTATGAATTAGAGTAAAATCAACTCCTCCTTCTTGATGCCTTTTGAAAGTTCTTCTAGGAGGCTGGAGTCTGTTCAGATGGAGCACCCACTCCAGTAGTCTTCTAGACCCTGCAAAATAATGTAATACCTCTCTCAAGCGTGCAAGGTAAGAAAGAAATGATATAATATCAGTCTCTGCATGAAATGTATCCAAAACTGCATCAGATCCAATGAAATCAATTCTTGGTGCCTCAATAAATTTTTCACAATTATTTTCTACAAAATTTGCATCCAGGAACTCATCACAAACAAAGAAATCAATTTTTGTCACTTCAATAGAAATATCACAATTATTTTCTACCAAGGATGTATCAAGCAATGTATTACAACCAATGAAATCAATTCTAGGTGCCTCAATGAATTTTTCACAATTATTTTCAGCATAAGATATATCAAAAGTCTCATCACAACAATCAACATCAATTTTAGGCACCTCTAAAAATTTTTCACATTCAGCATTTTCATGATATGTATCACCACATGCTTTAAATTCAGCAACTTTAACACTAGGTACCTCTAGGGATTTTTCACAATCAAATTCTACAAGAGATGCATCCCTAAGTATATCACAAACAATAAAATCAGTTTGAGGTACCTCTATGCAATTTTCAGAAAAATTAGGAGGAGTATTTACCTGATCGTGCTAAAAAATACCTGGAGGTTCTACAGAAGTAGATGTATCGTGTTCTCCTCCTAGTCAAGTAATTGCTCCACTTCAGGTTCAGGTTCTGGTGGACACTCAACTAAAGCAGGTGATCCTTGGGTTCTTGCTTCCACAATGCAAGTCCCTACACTTTCTGGTTCATCCTCTGAATCTTCTAATGTACCAGTAAATTGTGGTGGTCCCTGGGGCTTAGTGCAATCCCCTACACCTATGGAATCATCTCCCATGCATGTTTCCTCAACCATACCTGCCACAACCAAATTAGAAAATTTAGGATCATCAACAACTATATCATCACAAAATAAAAGTATAGAATGATCCTGTAAAGTTTCAGAATTGACTTTAAAACTATCACAAGCTCTACTATCAATCCCCTCCAATGCCTCTAAACCAGTAGGAATGAGTGATTCTTGGGGCTCAGTGCAATCCCCTACACTCTCAATCCTATCCTCTGAATTTTCTGATGTATCAATCAATGTAGGTGGTTCCTGGGGCTCTGTGCAATCCCCTACACCTGTAGATTCATCTGATTGTCCTGATCTTTGGGCTTTTATCTGATTCCATTGATCAACCAATTTTGCAAGGCGTTGTTGTTGAAGTTGAAAAATTTGTTGTTGTTGTTGTTGTTGTTGTTGAAAATTTTGCTGTTGTTGTTCTTGAAAACTTTTCTGTTGTTGTAGAATTTGTTGCAACATCTCTATCATCCTTTGTTGTTGTTCCTCACTCCAATCAGGATTCTCAAAGCCTCCTTGATTAGTGTGGAACTCCTGTTGGTCTTGAAATGAAACATAAGGCTGCTGAAGACCAAGAGGAGGCTGTGCATTTTGAAATGAAGACTGTGGGGGCTGATCAAATGGTTGCATAGGCTGATTAAACTGCTGAAAATTTGGCTGGAATGATGGTGGAAATTGTTGAGAATTGTAGCCCTGGAAATCTTGGATCTGAGGTTGAAATTGTGGTGGTGAAAACTGAAATTGCGTGGGCTGGAAATTCTGGTTTTGTTGTTGGAAATTCTGATTAATGGGTTGTGAGGTGGAAAATGGTTGGTTTTGGTGGAGTGTTTGAAACGATGACACCTTGCTGCCTTGTTGATATGCTGGATCTGAGGTTGAAATTGATTATTTCCCTGCTGAAAACTTGCAAAAGGCTACTGGAAATTTTGGTTAAGATGCTGAAACTGTTGGAATTCCGGTTGAAATTGTTGTGGTGGTTGCTGGAATTGTTGTAGTTGCTGAAATTGGGGCTGAGAATTCTGGAATTATGGCTGCCCAATCTGAAAATCCTGACTTGGCTGAAAATCTTGCTGAAATTGTTGACATTGTGGCTGAAAAAATTGATTTGGTTGCTGATTGAAAGGTTGGTTCTGCTGAAATTGTGGACACGACTGCAGTTAATTAGATGAGAACATTTTGAACCTGCAGCCCTGTCACACAACAAACAAGAAAAATGGCAGCAACCGTATACAAAAGATAAAGCAAAATATAATAGAACCCAATGATATGTCCAAAAGCATACAAGCAAAAATCAAACAAATAAACTAGTTGCTTCCTCGGCAACGGCGCCAAAATTTTGACGGACCCAAAATAGACTGTCACGAATGTGGGTCTCAAATTTAGATATTTATAAAAAGCTGAAAACCCTTTTTGCAATCAAAGAATAAAAGCGTAGTAAAGGGGTCACAAGTCGTATTTTTCCTGGGGACTAGTTGAGAGTTTGTTTGATTCGAGCTCGTATTTATGTGTCGTTGATATTTTGGGTTTCAAATTAAAATCTGGGTTTTGGGTTGCAAATAAAAATGGGAATGTAATGAAAATAGAGGAACTTAGCTAATTAGCCAAACAAAATGATGGTAATAAACAACTCAACCAATGGAAAAACCAATTCAACCAAGGAAACTCAACCGAATTTCAAAGATGCAAATCTGAATTCAAATGCAAGACTACACTACAAGGTCTGTTCAAGTTCAAACCAATAAATGCCGAATGCCTTCTTGATACAAAGTGAACAAAAGGTTGAAACAACTTTGCACCAAGAGAAGAAGATTTATGTGCCAAAAAGGACTGTACTAAGTGCTAAAACTGTGATTTACCATTCCGAATTGAATCGAATCACTACAACTTGAAAGACAAAGCTGATAGTGAAGAGCTCATTATGCATTAAGGCTGGAAATCAGAGATGAATGCAGTAAAATTTAGAAATGAACTTAAATGCAGATTTCGAATGCAAACATTCAAAAATGAAGCATCAGACCATATGCAATCTCAAACAAACCAGCTGAAATGAGTTGCCCTAACCTACAGTTCAGTAAAAACTTAAAGAAGAATCACTAGTTAATTGGCACAATTTCGAAATTTATCAACTGAATTGCAGGGACAACATTGATTAGCAGAAATAGACAACTCACTTGCAGAAATGTGAATCAAGTTGCAACCAACTGATACATTACAAGCTAAGTAAAATGTAGCAATGAAACACAAATGTGAAGCAATGCTTAGGAATGCACTATCACACTGAGTGTTATTCTTCAATTCGGACACAATTTGAATTCAACATAAACTGCAGAATCAGAAACTAAAGGAATTTACAGAAAAAGGGTTGATACACAATGAACAAATGGAGCTAAATATTCAGAATTAAAGATGGATGAGAAACAAACTCGAACCTAATACATTAACACACTAAATGTGATCTCTAATTGCAGGAATTAAGCTGGACATAAATCGAATTGAATGAAACTGCAGAAATCAGAAATGAATTCGCAAAACAGGGGCTGATACGAAAGTTACAGCTGATACGCAAACATAAAACTGCAAAGCAAATGAAATTAAGCGAAGTGTTAACTAAATGAGCTAGCTAACTAATGGAAAAACATATTAGAACCACTAATTAAGCAGAATCAAGCCAAAAAGGTAAACTACGGCTGATAAGAAATTCAGTAACAGAAACAGATTTCAGAAATTAAATTATAGCTAAAAGAAAACTGAAAATTCCTAATTTAAACTAATCCTCAACCCTTCCCGAGCTCAAAATCTCCTTGGTCGTCAAGCAAGGGGTGGCCTCGAACCCCTAAGCTCAGCAAATCAGTGGGAATCAGCCTCAATCAATCAATTCGGCTCAAACTGCATCAGCTGGACGAATTTCGATCCGAGCTCTTCGATCTCAGTTTGTTGAGCTGCGATGATGATTTGGAGAAGACCTGAGCTCACCTGAGAACCCTACAAGTGGCTCAGATCATCAGAAATGGCTTGCGGATGAGATTCGAGTGCTTGGATCGCAGAGCTGCCGAAACCCTCAAACATCCCTGTTCCAGCGCAATTTGAGCTTCAATTCTCCAAAGAACCGATCCCCCAGTGATTCAGATCTTGATCCACGGTCTAGGTTGAAGTGGTCGCGCCTCGGATTGAAGAAAAATGAAGAAAAATGAAGAACTACGGTGAAAACGCGAAGAAGAAGCACTGTGCGGCGAAGACGCGACGAAGGCTGAAGGCTGGGAAATTTTCCTTAAGTAATTAGCATTGGACGGCTCAGATTGATTTCAAGAGATCCAACGGCTGATCTTGCTCTGATTTGATCCAAACTCTGATGATGATAATCTAGGGTCAGGATCTACCTCGTGGTAGCTCGGATCCTCCAGATGTGCAACGGATGGTCCAGATCAATCTGATCTTTGAATGGACGATCTAGAGCCCTCCGAGCTTGATCCAACGGTTGATTGAGCTCTGATTGGGATGAAACCTTCAGATCTTGATCAGAGTGCTTGATCAACCCTAACCCTAGCTCGGATTGCTTCAGATGGTCCCGGATGGCTCAGAACTAGCCGCTTTTGAATCGGACGACCCAGATTAATCCTAAGCTTGATAACTCGATCCGGGTCACATCCGACTCAAGTTTGACCCAGTATGTCCTAGGTCCATGAACCTTTCATGCCTACAAAAATATATCAAAAAATTAGTGGCCAAATAATCCAAATATGTGCAAATTTGCAATTAAGTCCAAAATAAGAGGAAATCCTAAAACCTAGGGTAAATTCACAATTAAGCAAGCAAAACATGGGTCAAACATGGATTTTAGCAATTAAAATAATCAACAAAATGGTACTTATCAAGTACCTAGGCGGTCAACGATCGCCTAACCTGTATTCGATCTATCCCGAGCTCCCTGACCATCTGTTGGCTCCATTTGCGGACGTTACTCCTGATGGCATCTATCAGCATTTCTTTGGTCATCCCCGCCCAGCCGGTCTTGATGAGTTGGGTCCTGATTTTCCTACTTTTGCAGCACTCCGTCTCTCTCCTACCGATTACATCTTGTTCAAGATTATCACAAACTATATCCTGCCTATCACTTCCAAGCCCTTAACTGAGATCTGACCCTATCATTGCCTGATGCTCTACGGCATGCACCGCCACATGGACTTCGATATCATGGAGAGCATCTTTCAGTCCATTTTATCCTATCGAGAGCCGAGCCGCCGCATAGTCTATATGCCATTTGGTCATGTCATCACTGACTGACTTATGTCAGTAGGTGTTGATGTCACCAAGGGCAGGACAGTGCCCATGGTCCGACAGGATTGCAGACTTGGCCGGCGGGCATTTGCCAAGTCCGGCATCATTATACGGGATCGTGATGGGGTTTTGGTTTGGAAGGACGGGAGGGGACTTGGCGAGCTTCCTAGATGACCACATTTTCAGGCACCAGCCGATGCTGCTGCACCTCAGGAGGCTCCCGCTGCTGATGACTACGACTATGAGCCCGAGCTAGATCTACGATGGCAGATTTCTGAGCTGGATCAGACGATCCAGCATGATCTTCACATACGAGAGCTCTATCGAGAGGAGATCCGTTCGGGGTTCCGATCTTTCGATCGCAGACTGACCACGATGGAGTCTGATGTCTCCAGGATCCGTACACTGTAGCAGACGTGGTACGATGAGTGGCGCCGTCACACATTTCCTGGGGATGCGCCTTCCGGTAGTGCTGCACCTGGATCCTTTGCTCATGATGATGACCCGATAGGCGACCCTATGCATACTGACTCTCCTGCTGACGATTGACTGTTCTCTATTCTTGTTTGGCGGTTTCAGACTATTTGACTATTTGACGGATCTGTCCGTCCCAACTATTGCCTGTTATGGCGTGATATTGACTTTGATGCATTGACTTGCATCGCACTATTTGCCTGGATGTTTTATGTTTTACCACTATGGCTGTTTTTGATGTATATCTTGCCATCTTTTGCTTATTAGTGGTTTATATGGTGATATCTGCGTGTATGCCTTATGCACCCGGATCTTTTGCTCATGATGATGACCCGATAGGCGACCCTATGCATACTGACTCTCCTACTGACGATTGACTGTTCTCTGTTCTTGTTTGGTGGTTTCAGACTATTTGACGGATCTGTCCATCCCGACTATTGCCTGTTATGGCGTGATATTGACTTTGATGCATTGACTTGCATCACACTCTTTGCCTGGATGTTTTATGTTTTACCACTATGGCTGTTTTTGATGTATATCTTGCCATCTTTTGCTTATTAGTGGTTTATATGGTGATATCTGCGTGTATGCCTTATTATGCATGCTTATGATTTTGCTTATGATGCCCTGTCCATATGATACATATGCTAGTTGTGTCATGCCTTATCTTTGTCATATGTATTCATATGATTATCAAAATAAATCATTCATACTTGTGTTGGTTTGGGATACCCCTAGGGTTGAGGGGGAGTATGGTTAAACTTAACAGCCCCTCTAGACCCTTTTCGATGTTCGACAAAGGGGTAGAGTGTGGTTGGTTAAGTTTAGGAGGATCATGTTGTAGGGGGAGGATCTTGATTCCCCTATGATTCTGAAATTGAGAAATTGATTGAGAATCCCTAAACTTAAAATCGGGTTGACAAACAACAAAAAGGGAGAGATTGTTGATGCAGTCTGACCTTGATTGTTGTTTTGGTGTTGACATCGATTTTAGTTTAGGTTTATGATTATGATTATGATTAAGTCCTGATCGAGGATTAGGCATGGTATTGAAAATCCTAGCTTGGAGAGCTAGGTGTTGGAAAATCCTAACCTAGAGGGTTAGGTGTGGAAAATCCTAGCTTGGAGGGCTAGGTATCTGGAAAAGTCCTAATTCGGAAGGGTTGGGTGAAAAGTCCTAGCTTGGAGGGCTAGGTGAAAAGTCCTAACTTCGAGGGTTAGGTGAAAATTCCCAACTTGGAGGGTTAGGTGAAAAAGTCCTGGCTTGGAGGGTCAGGTCCTAGCTTGGAGGGATAGGTCTGGAAAAGTCCTAATTCGGAAGGGTTGGGTGAAAAGTCCTAGCTTGGAGGGCAAGGTGAAAAGTCCTAACTTGGAGGGTTAGGTGAAAATTCCCAACTTGGAGGGTTAGGTGAAAAAGTCCTAGCTTGGAGGGCTAGGTTGGATGAAATCCTAGCTTAGAGGGCTAGGTTTGAGTCCCTGGATCGGTCTGGTAACCGATCAGGGAGCAGGTCATTGCCTCGTTGCTTGGCTCCTGATCGGTCCGTTGACCGATCAGGGAGCAGGCAGTTTCCTCATTGCCTTGCTCCTGATCAGTCTGGTGACCGATCAGGGAGCACTCAGTGAGTTGAGTTCCACCCCTGATCAGTTCCGAAACGGTCCGGTGACCGATCAAAGACCTAGGTTTTGATTTCCGCGGTTACTGTTCACTCAGAAGTGGACCGATCAGGCTTGAGCCTGATCGGTCAGGGAGTTACCTGATCGGTTTGGTGAGCGATCAGGCTTCACTCTGATCGGTCTGGTGACCGATCATGCCTATGTCGTTGCAAAAGATGGGAGTCCCAGTAAAGCGGTGGATCGGTCTGGTGACTGACCCACAGGCCCTGGATCGGTCCGGTGAGCGATAACTTTAATTCAAAATGCACTATCAGAGGCTCTGATCACGTCTGAACGTATCCGATTCTCTGCGCTTAACCTCTGATACTCGATTTTCTGCTTGATATGCTGTGCTAATACTATGATTGAGCTGTAGGTGACAGGGAAGGATTCAAACACTCAAGGAGAGTCAATGGAGGCCTTTTCTTGGAGCAGGTTTGCCCCTTTGCCATCTCAGGTTGCAACGGCTGGAGCTGCAGACTGGAGCTGCTGACTGGAGCTTGGCTGAGGGAAGCTCAGGGAGTCCAGGGAGAGCTCAGTGGTAGCTGGCATTGGCAGGTGAGCAGCTGGAGGCTGCAGTGAGATGGTGTCACCTGGGTTCAGTGGAGAAACAAAAGGAGCGTAGCGGAGAAGAGCAGTAAAGAGTTCGGTGAAGCAACTTCTGGCTTGATTTCTTGCTGCACGATTGTATTCTCCACACTCTACTTGTGCGTTCTAAAGTTCCATCATCTTGAGCAAGCAACTGCAATCTGTGAAGTAACCATCCCTTACTTGAGCGCTTGGAGGAAGAAATAAGAGGCTTGGGAGTCCAACAGCAAGAAGACACGAAGAAGGGTGTTCTTGCGTGAGATCGTCGCTGGGTGGAGCACGAGGAAGCGCTGCTTGTGTTCTTGCCTGTGCTAAGTGCTAAGTAAGATCTTTCTTGTATTTCATTGTGCTTAAAACTTCATCTTTGTTGAAACGCTGTGGAGAGGTTACTCCACCGAGAAGGAGGTTGCATTTTATCCGGTGTTCACCGGGGCTTGATCTGCCGACGATCAAGGGATCACCCACCTTAAGGGCACGCCAAGGAGTAGGGGCAAGTTATCCCCAAACCTTGTAAACCCTCCTTGTTAGCGATCTTGCTAGTTGTTTTAGTTTGTTTTGTTTTTTGCATTTCTGCACTACTCTGTTTCTATTATTTCCGATGCTGTGCTACTAACCGTGAAGTGCAGAGAATGTTGGATCGAGAAAACCGATAGAGGGGGGGGTGAATATCGGAAATCATTTTTCGGAAAATTTAGAGCAAGTACGCAGCGGAAATTAAGAATAACAACACAGAGACACGGTCGATTTTACTTGGTTCGGAGCCTGGGTCGACTTCTACTCCAAGGCCCACGGTCGTTGACCGTTTACTTTGGGCAATTCTATATTAGGCGCAAATGGTTTACAAAAAGGGATTACAGAATTAAGTACAGTAAACTTAAATCGCTCTTTTACCGACGTCCGGGGTAGATCGACTTTTTCGAAGCAGCGGGGCGTCGTCGGCTCGAGTTGGAAGGATTCCGAGGCGAAGCGCGAGAGCAAAAGAGCATAGAAGCGTTGCTTGGAAGTTGTTGTTGAAACTTGGGGTCGAGGGCCCTTTATATAGGGCCTGGGGGCGCCCGGGACGTCCGGGGCGCCCCCCCCCCCCCCCCACGTGGTAGTTGATCCGGCTCAATCTCGGTCATCTTTTGATCCCTTTGACTTCGGGATCAGCTTTGACTGGGGCGCCCGGAGCGCTCGGGGCGCCCGGATTGACCGGGTCAAACTTCTATCTTCTTGGCTTCGAGGGGAGTTGCTTCGGTGGCTGTCCCTGGGGGCGCCCGCAGCGCAGGGGGCGCCCGGGAGCAGCGGGGGCACCCGCAGGAAGTACTGTCGAAGCGTGCTTTTTTTACTTGTGTGTTTTGTGTTCACCTTGGGGGCGCCCGGGACACTCCGGGCGCCCTGGTCAGCTATTGTCTCATTCCTTTGAGGCTCTCTGAGCTGCAGACACTCGTTCCTTCGGTCCTGCATCCAGGGTTAGTCCAAAAACACAACAAAACATTAAGTGGTTAGTTTATACAACCTTAGCTGTCTTGGTTCTGACTTTGGATCTCCAAAATGGAGCCCTAGGTCGAACCGACGCCTACTGTTCCCTCGACGGGGAACGCGTCCTCACCTACTCCTCTCGGGAGAATATACCTGATGCCAACTGCTCCTTTGGTTGGACTTTTGCCTGGCGATCCTTTGCCAGGTCTTGGATACCGAGCTATCCTTCGCCCAGTGCCTAGCATCCCTTCGCTAGGGCTTCAGTTCCAAGCTGTCCTTCGCCTGGCGCCTAGCAGTCCTTCGCTAGGTCTTTTTATCTTGGCATTCCTTGGCCAAGTGCCTAGCAGTCCTTCGCTAGGGCTTTTTATCCTGGCAGCCCTTCGCCAGGTGCCTAGCAGCCCTTCGCTAGGACTTTTCCTGCACACTCAAGTAACATTGTTAGATAACAATTAAGACTTAACTTTTGAACCCTGTTGCCATTATCAAAACATAGGTTTGACTTTAGTGCTCACTTGCACCAACAATCTCCCCCTTTTTGATTTATGGCAACCCTAGTTCAAAAAGTTAAGTTTAATCAAAAGCATAAAAATTTGTTCCCTCCCCCTGGAGAGAATCTCCCCCTAGATTTTTCAAAACTATGTGGGGTTCTATGTTTTTATTAAAACTTTACTTAGAAGCACTTTGAAAACGTAAGTTTAGGTGCTTCAGAAATCTTTTGATAACTTAAGTTTTAAAAGTACATAGACGAAAATTTTTGAAAGCATGAGTTCCGAGTACTTACCAAAAATTTGAAGTCTTAAGTTTAACGTACTCTTAAGTTTGAAAATTTTTAAGTTAAGTACTTAGTAGGATTTCAAAAACTTAAGCACTTAGTAAACTTTTGAAATAATTTAAGTACTTAGTAAACTTTAAAATAATTTAAGTACTTTATAAAGGTTTTGAAGGGCTTAAGCTTAAAGTACTTATAAAAGTTTGTACTTTGAATAACTTAGTACTTAATAAGCTTAAGTACACAATAGGTTTTTCTTAAAACAAAAAAAACTTAAGTATTTCTAGAAAGGTTTTGAAAAGCTTTTTGAAAAGACTTAAGTAGCTAACTTTTTGAGGAAAATATTTGAGAGTAAAAATTTTTTTCAAAATTTGAACTTTTGAGAAAATTTGAATTCTCTCTTTTCCTATCTCTCCCCCTTTGCCATATATCAAAAACAGATAGAAATTGTAGAAATTAAATTGCATAAAAGAAATGACTTTAAAAGGAAAGACTTTCTTAAAGAAACCATATTTATATGATTTTGCTGTACTGAACCAAGACTTAGACCAAATCAGTTAATTTTTCCTTGTAGGGACCTGTCTAACCCATTTAGCTACTTACTAACTGTTATAAGCAGTAGTTTTCACTAGGGTTAGTCAAGTTAAGTGTTTTTGTTCAAGTTAGATTTTCTAAGCTTGACACTTAACTGGATTGCTGTAAAAGTTGTATTTAGTGCCCCAATTGCTACAGATGCACTAACTTAAAGCATCTTGAATTAAGGCAAAGACCTAAGCATCTCAACCCTTTCTAGGTTATCAATCAACAAGTATCCTAAAGTGTTTGTGAGATGCTGGCTTCTAAGTCTATAGGTGCATGCAGTTCTAGGGTTAGGGCCTAAGCTAAGTCCATTTGCGAAAAAGCCCTAGTTTTGAAAGGGGGTAGTTTTGAAATAAAACTAAGTCGAGAGAAAAAAAATTAAACTGATTTTGAAATTAAGTAAAACAGTTTTTCAAAATTCTATTTTTAGAAACTGATTTTTAAATCAAGTAAAGCAGAAAGAAAATCAACAGTAGAGTTAATCTATTCTATAGAGCACAATTCTAACTGAACTAGTAATCATAAGCTAGTCAACATAGAATAACGCAGGTACTCAAGGTTCAACATAGTCATACAGTTAAACACAAGTCAACCCTACTGAGTAGGGGTAGTCAAATAGGTACTGGTACAATACTAATCAAGTCTAGGACAAGGGACCGGGATGATCAGATGGGCCAGGCTGCCATGAATCGAATCGTGCCATCATTTCAATGAATCGTGCGTCAGCCACTTCTCGATCGGCTCGACGAGCGTCCATCTGCTCTATGTGGTAGGCTTCGACCTCCTCTCGGAGACTCTGAACCTTTGTCTCTAAATGTGTCACTCTCTGGTAGAGTGTCGGTGGAGCGGGCTCGTCAATGTGTGCTCGGGCTGCTGCAGCGATGTCTCCAACGTCGACTTCAACCTCCTCGTCTGAGTCGATTGGAGCCCCGACCTACTGTCGTCTCCAACTAAGAACCCCGGTGGCCGACACCTCTAGACCCGCTAACGAGAAGTTCCTAAATCCTATTTCGTCAAAGTCAGTCATAGCGGTTATTTCACCCACGGTAATGTCGCGACCGTGGTGATGAAGGAGGGAAGTGATGATGTGGCAGAATGGTGTGCGTACTCGTCCCTGGGTCGTGACACTGGACGCATGCAGAATGGTATGAAACATATGGAGTCCGATGTCTATATCAAGGTGATGGACTAGGGCATATAGAAGGAAAGCATGAAAGGGTCGCATAGTCCCGAGATCTCTGGTGGAGAGTGGTAAGATACAGCGGACCAGGACTCTATACACGGCATAGTCCTGTGCCTGAAGTTCAACGGCTTGGAAATGTCTATTTGCGGGGAGGTCTGCCCTATAGAAATAGGAGTGGATGGTATCTAGGATAATGTCTGAGTAGGGAGGATCAAATGGGGGGTTCCTAGGAGGATAGCAGCAAAATGTGGACTGAGAGGGTCGCAGTCCTAGGAATCGGTTCAACAAAGTAGGGGTGATAGTCAGAGGGATTCCTTGGATAGTAGTGTGAAACATTAGATTATCTTGTCGAATTATGTTGTTGTAAAACTCTGCACATAAGGATTCATTAATGGTATGAGTGAAGAAGACAAGATTATCTAATTGATAGAAGTTGATAATGTTCATGGCTACGGGGCATGATTGGGTAAAGAAGTGCCTATTGAGATAACTTGTTTTAATAGGCTTGTAAATGGTTTGTGCAAACTTATTACATAGCTCTAGGGTAGGGAACCTAGTGTTGGATCGAGAAATGCGAGAGAGAGGGGGGGGTGAATGTCGCAAATCGTTCGGATTTAAAAAAGAGTAAGTGCGCAACGGAAATAAGACACAAAAAGCAACACAACGCTAACAAGGTCGTTTTACTTGGTTCGAAGCCTGGGTCGACTCCTACTCCAAGGCCCACAGTCGTTGACCATTTACTTTGGGCAATTCTATAATGCGTAGAATAAGTACAGAAGAGAAATACAAATTGTAATAAGAAATATAACACTTCTGTATTTACCAACTCCCGGGGTAGGCTCGAGTTTCGGTGCAGCGGGAGGTCGACGGCGCTTCGGACATGAGTTGAGAAGTTCCTGGAGCAGAGCGCGGTCGTCGGAGCGTTTGGATGCGTTGAATGAAAGTTGTAGAGCGTGGAAGCGTTGCAGTAAAATGATGCTTTGAAGAAGGGGGTCGAGGACCCTTTATATAGGGCCTAGGGGCGCCCTGGTCGACGGGGGCGCCCCCCACGTGGCAGCTGATCCGGCTGAAGCTCGGTCGCCGTCTGATCCCCTTATCCTCGGGATCCGGTTTGACCGGGGCGCCCGGAGGACTCGGGGCGCCCGATTTGACCGGTCAAAGGCCTCATCTCTTCGGCTTCGCAGGGATGCGCTTCGGCAGCTGGCAGTGGGGGCGCCCGAGACACGCGGGGCGCCCGCGACAAGCGGGTTGAAAACGCGTTGAAGACTTCGGCATACTTGGGTTGACCATGGGGGCGCCCTGGTCGTCCGGGGCGCCCTGCTCAGCTTCTGCCTCACTCCTTTGAGGCTCTCTGAGCTGCAGATACTCAGTCCTTCGATCCTGCATCCAGGGTTAGTCCAAATAACAATAATATTATTATTTTATACAGCCTTAGCTGTCTTGGTTCTGACTTTGGTCTCCAAAATGGAGCCCTAGGTCGAACCGACGCCTACTGTTCCCTGAAGGGGAACGCGTCCTCACCTACTCCTCTCGGGAGAGTTTACCTGGTGCCAACCGGATCCTCCAGTTGGACTTTTGCCCGGCAGTCCTTCGCCAGGTCTTGAGTTACCAAGCTGCCCTTCGCTTGGTGCCTAGCTGCCCTTCGCTAGGTCTTTTCTTCTGGCAGTCCTTTGCCAGCCTAGCAGTCCTTCGCTAGGTCTTTTCTTCTGGCAGTCCTTCGCCAGTGCCTAGCAGTCCTTTGCTAGGGCTTCTGCTGTCTGGCAGTCCTTCGCCAGTGCCTAGCCTTCCTTCGCTAGGGCTTTTCTTGTACACTCAAGAAGCTTGTTAGACAACAACTAACCCTTAACTTTTGAACCCTTTTGCCAATATCAAAACACATATTTGACTTGGGTGCATTCTGCACCAACAATCTCCCCCTTTTTGATATATGGCAACCTAGTTCAAAAAATGTTAAGGAAAAAATGCTGAAATTGAAATCCTAAGTTAGATTCCCTCCCCCTGGAAGAAATCTCCCCCTAGGTTTTTCAAAAAATAGGTGGTGTGAGTTAAGTACTTAGAAGATTTCAAGTTTTGAAAAATTTCAGACTTTAGAAAATTTTCAGTTTGGAAAAAATTTCAGACTTAGAAAATTTTCAGTTTGGAAAAAATTTCAGACTTAGAAAATTTTCAGTTTTGAAAAAATTTCAGACTTAGAAAATTTTTAATTTGGGAAAAATTTCAGACTTAGAAAATTTTCAGTTTTGAAAAAATTTCAAACTTAGAAAATTTTCAGTTTTGAAAAAATTTCAGACTTAGAAAATTTTCAGTTTGGAAAATTTCAGACTTAGAAAATTTTCAGTTTTGAAAAAATTTCAGACTTAGAAAATTTTCAGTTTGGAAAATTTCAGGCACTACGTTAAGCTTAAACATAATTTCAAAACACATAGTTTGAAAAAATTTCAGGCACTATGTTAAGCTTGAACATAATTTCAAAACACATAGTTCAGAGTTAGAAATTTTTAAACACCTTTAAGCTAACAATAATTTTAAAAAAAAAACATTATGTTTCAAAATAATTCAGAGTTTAGAAATAAAACTAACTTTGATCCACCAATTTTATTATTATTTTTTTTTGTTCAACTTTTTGAAGAAGACAATGGGGAAAAATTTTTAAAAGAATTTTTGTTCCCTGTTTCCTTTCCAACTCTCCCCCTTTGACATATATCAAAAATGCAGAAAAAAATAAAGCATTTGCTGTACTGAATCAAACTGGAACCTAAGTCTGGTTAAATCTTTAGGGACGTGTCTAACCCAATTAGCTACTTACCAACTGTTATAAACAGTAGTTTTCGCTAGGGTTAGTCAAGTTAAGTGCATTGTTCAAGTTAGATTGTCTAAACTTGATACTTAACTTGATTGCTGTTCAGTTTGTATTTAGTGCCCCAACTACTGTAGATGCACTGACTTAAAGCATCTTGAGTTAAGGCAAAGACCTAAGCATCTCAACCCTTTCTAGGTTGTCAATCAAAGTACCCTAAGGTGCTTGTGAGATGCTGGCTTCTAGATCTATAGGTGCATGCAATTCTAGGGTTAGAGCCTAGGCTAGGTCCATTTCAAAAAAAACCTAGTTTTGAAGGGGGTAGTTTTTGAAATAAAACTAAGTCAAGGAAAAAAAATTTTTAAAACCAAAGTAAAACATTTTTAACAAAGAAAACATTTTAAAATGAATTAAAGCATTTTCAATTAAGGCAGAAGCAAAAAAGGTGATTCTACTCTACTAAGCATAATCCTAACTTAATCAAGTCGGAAATAAACAAGTCAAACTAAGATAAGCATAAGTCAAACAGAAGTCTAGTACAAGTCAACAGAAGTCAACCCTACTCAGTAGGGATAGTTAAATAGGTACACGTCCAAGTCATCTAGGAAAAGGGACCAGGCTGATCAGGGGAGCCTGGATGCCAGGATCTAAACATGGTCATCATCTCCTGATACTGGGCGTTTCTTTCCTCCCTCTCTGCTGCAAACGCGCTCATATACTCAGTATAGTAGCCCTGATGAGTTTCCAGCTGCTCAAGGTGGTAAGCCTCCGATTCTTCCCGGAGGGACTGAACCTGTGTCTCGAGGAGGGATACTTGCTCGTAGAGTGTCGGAGGATCGGGCTGAGCTAACTCTGCTGCTAAGTCGGCAACGTCGACCTCAACCTCCTCGTCGGCAATGTCCTGTGCGGCTGGTCGGCGTCTCCAAGTCAGAACCCCGGTGCCCGAGACATCTACACCGGCAAAGGAAAAGTTCCTATATCCTATCTCGTTGAAGTCGGTCATCGTGGTAATCTCGCCTTCAGTGATGTTTCGGCCGTGATGGTGGAGGATCGAGGTGATGACGTGGCAGAAGGGGGTGCGGACCCGTCCCTGAGTGGACACACTAGAGGCATGTAGGATACAGTGGAAGAGGTGAAGGCCTATATCTATGTCCAGATGGTGGATAAGGGCATATAGGAGAAAGGTGTGAAAGGGTTTCATGGTGGCTATGTCCCTAGTGGACAGAGGAAGGATGCAACGGACAATCACTCTATAGAGAGCGTAGTCCTGAATCGACAGTCGGGTGGAGTTGAACTGCCCTCCTGCAGGGTCCATGCCCTCCCTAAAGAAATAGTTGTATAAGGTGTTCAGGTCAAATCGAAAGGTAGGTTCCTTGGAGGGTAGCAACAAAAGATGGACTGAGATTGTCGGAGTCCAAGAAATCGGTTCAGTAGGGCACATAAGGTGTTGTTGATTGGATGTGTGCAGAATACGAGGTTATCCAGTTGATAGTAGTTAATTGCGGACATTGCAACTGGACAGGATTGGGTAAAGAATTGACGGTTAAGGTAACTCGTCTTAATCGGAACGTAGGTGGTTCAAATTGAGCTTAATTTTCTGTCTCACTGAATCTAGGGTTTTCAAACACGTTAACCTTAAGGTTTTTGTGAGACAGGTTTGAGGGTAAAAATTAATTTTGAAAAGGATTTTCAATTTATTTTCGAAAAAATTCTTTATTTTTGAAAACAAATTTAAAAAAAAATAGAAATTTTGAAAACAGATTAAGTGTTTTTCAAAAAGAGAATAAGTAAAAAAAATAGAAATTTTGAAAACAGATTAGAAACTATAATTATTTGAAATTTGAGTTAGATTCGAATTTGACAAAAGATAATTTGAATTTGAATTTCAGAAATTGGCTTCCAAGTCTTGGCGAGGCACTAGGCCTTCTTTGGCCGTAGCCTTATGGGATCATCCACCCTTTCCTTGACAAAGCCTTTTAATGAAATTTCATTTTTCAAATTAAATTAGGTCATTTTCTAGTCTAACTAGCTTGGGTCTTGGATCGGTAGCTTCGGCTGGTTTCACCAGTCTAAAGAGACCAAGTAGACTTGATCTTATTAGAGTTGGTTTTCCCAACGTACTATCATCTCACCTCCTCCCAATACTATGTTTTCAAATTTCAAGTAATTTAGTCCTTAATTCTAAGTATTCCTACATCTAAGCATGGCAAATTGCAGAAAATTAAATAAACATGCAACCAAGCAATTAAAAGAATTATCTAATTATACAAATTGTTTTGATTTTGGCTCCCCCTGGACTAAAGCCTCTGTATGGGTTAGGCAAGATGTGAATCTTGTCCTTGGGGATCCAAAATTGATTTGAACCAGTTGGTTTAGTCAGGCACAGTTTTGGCACCCATGCCTGAACCTTAGGTCTTGACCGGTTCAGTACAGCAAAGTAAGATTTTTGCCGAGATTTGATTCTATAGCCAAGTCCGGATCGGTTTAGAACAGACTTCTGTTTTCCAAGAATCATATCAAGATTCTTGGAACCAGAAGTGAATCGTTCTAAAGCTGTTCTTAAGTCCTTAACTTGAGTTTTTAGGGAGGAGTTCTCTGATTCAAGTTTTTCAACTTGATCAGGGGTTCCTTCCTGAATTTTCTCAGTTAAGGATTTAGACTTAGCTCCCTCTTTCAGGAGTTTTACTTCCTGTCGGAGGGACTCGATTCGGAGTTTGGCTTTCGCCAAATCTCGGGATAGATAAGAAATAAGAGAATTTAATTACAATTTTGAAAAACCCGTTACCCTTATTTCGCCGTCGTCGGAGAAGGTCAGCTTGCCGTCGTCCTGGTCCGAGTCTGAGTCAGTCTCGATTTGATCCGAAGCGGTCAGGGCTAGAAGATTGGACTGCGGTGCTTCTTCTTCTTCTTCTGAGGAAGACTCATGCCAGGTTGCTTGGAGTGCCTTCTTCTTTCTGGTCTTTTTGGACTCCTTTAGGCTTGGACATTCAGTCTTGTAGTGGCCCTTCTTCTTGCATTCATAGCAGGTTACGTTGGGCTTGTGTTTGTCAGTTGCTGGTTCAGCTGGTTCATCCTTTCTTCGGCTTGTTCTCCGTGTGTTGGCTTGATTCTTCAACTTTTTGTAGTAGCTTCGAGCTAGCCGGACCAGTTCAGATTGATCTCCTTCTTGATCTTCTGTTTCTGAGTCTGAGGTAGACTCGGGTTCAACTTGAGTTTTCTTCTTAGTCGTCCTTCCTGTTTTCCCTGCAAAGAAAGCTATACTTTTCTCGGCCAAATTGCAGTTAGTCTGTTCATGAAGTTCAAGTTCAGAAAATAACTCATCTAACTTAATTTTTGAAATATCCCTAGAGACCTTGTATGCATCTACCATAGATGCCCATAAGGTGGTCCTAGGGAACGCGTTTAGAGCATACCTTATAAGATCACGGTTTTGAACCTTGTGACCTATTGCGTGAAGACCGTTCATCAATTCCTGGATTCTGGAATGGAGCTGAGCTACTGTCTCGTTATCTGCCATTCTGATGGTGAAGAGCTTGTTCAGTAGCAGATCGCATTTGCTGATCCTCGTATCTGAAGTTCCTTCGTGGAGCTCGATCAGTTTAGACCATAGCTCCTTGGCACTGTTGAAGGGGCCTACGCGGTTCAGCTCCTCTTTCGTTAGTCCGCATTGGAGGGTCTGAGTTGCTTTGGCGTCAGCTTCGATTTTGCGTTTAAGGGCAGTGTCCCACTCTGAGTAGTTTTGCGGTACGCCTTCAGCATTTGTGGGAATCATCAGTCCAGACTGGATGATTATCCACATATCCACCTGAGTTTTCAGGTGGACCTCCATTCGACTTTTCCAGTAAGGAAAGTCTTCTCCACTGAAAAGTGGAGGTCTGGCGGTGCTAAAGCCCTCTTGGATGGCCATTTGTTCTGAAATAGCAAACAAAAGAAAAACAACAAAAAATATTCCAAGACTTGGTCGTGGATTAGTAGTGCGGGAAGAATAAATAAAAACAAATTTCAAGGGGTGTTGCACCAACCTTGAAAGAAAAGTTCGAACGAAAAATATTTAACAAAAATTTGAGAGAGAAAACGAAAGAAATCCGAAAAATTTTCAAACTGGTGGTTGCACCAAGTTTGAATTCCCCGCATTGATACCACTTGTTGGATCGAGAAATGCGAGAGAGGGGGGGTGAATGTCGCAAATCGTTCGGATTTAAAAAAGAGTAAGTGTGCAGCGGAAATAAGACACAAAAAGCAACACAACGCTAACAAGGTCGTTTTACTTGGTTCGGAGCCTGGGTCGACTCCTACTCCAAGGCCCACGGTCGTTGACCGTTTACTTTGGGCAATTCTATAATGCGTAGAATAAGTACAGAAGAGAAATACAAATTGTAATAAGAAATATAACACTTCTGTATTTACCAACTCCCGGGGTAGGCTCGAGTTTCGGTGCAGCGGGAGGTCGACGGCGCTTCGGACTTGAGTTGAGAAGTTCCTGGAGCAGAGCGCGGTCGTCGGAGCGTTTGGATACGTTGAATGAAAGTTGTAGAGCGTGGAAGCGTTGCAGTAAAATGATGCTTTGAAGAAGGGGGTCGAGGACCCTTTATATAGGGCCTAGGGGCGCCCTGGTCGACGGGGGCGCCCCCCACGTGGCAGCTGATCCGGCTGAAGCTCGGTCGCCGTCTGATCCCCTTATCCTCGGGATCCGATTTGACCGGGGCGCCCGGAGGACTCGCGGCGCCCGATTTGACCGGTCAAAGGCCTCATCTCTTCGGCTTCGCAGGGATGCGCTTCGGCAGCTGGCAGTGGGGGCGCCCGAGACACGCGGGGCGCCCGCGACAAGCGGGTTGAAAACGGGTTGAAGACTTCGGCAGACTTGGGTTGACCATGGGGGCGCCCTGCTCAGCTTCTGCCTCACTCCTTTGAGGCTCTCTGAGCTGCAGATACTCAGTCCTTCGATCCTGCATCCAGGGTTAGTCCAAATAACAATAATATTATTATTTTATACAGCCTTAGCTGTCTTGGTTCTGACTTTGGTCTCCAAAATGGAGCCCTAGGTCGAACCGACGCCTACTGTTCCCTCAAGGGGAACGCGTCCTCACCTACTCCTCTCGGGAGAGTTTACCTGGTGCCAACCGGATCCTCCAGTTGGACTTTTGCCCGGCAGTCCTTCGCCAGGTCTTGAGTTACCAAGCTGCTCTTCGCTTGGTGCCTAGCTGCCCTTCGCTAGGTCTTTTCTTCTGGCAGTCCTTCGCCAGCCTAGCAGTCCTTCGCTAGGTCTTTTCTTCTGGCAGTCCTTCGCCAGTGCCTAGCAGTCCTTTGCTAGGGCTTCTGCTGTCTGGCAGTCCTTCGCCAGTGCCTAGCCTTCCTTCGCTAGGGCTTTTCCTGTACACTCAAGAAGCTTGTTAGACAACAACTAACCCTTAACTTTTGAACCCTTTTGCCAATATCAAAACACAGGTTTGACTTGAGTGCATTCTGCACCAACACCTAGGATCGGGACTAGGTTCGGCACCGGGGTTGGCCGGGTTTGGTCGGCGTCTTCTGAGTTAAGGAAATTAAAGGAAGCATAAAGATATTGCAAAAAAATAAATTTAAATGCAATAAAAATAAATAATAATTATACCGGGCAGCTCGGGGAGGCATGCTTGAGGATGAGGACTTGCAAGATCTTCTTGGAGGGAAAGAAGTGAAGAAGGGAATTGATTTTGGTGTGGGAAGAGAAGGGGAATTCGGTTGCCTTATATAGGCACAACAACGGGGGCGCCCGGGAGCTTCCGGACGCCCTGGTCAGTGGATATTGCCAAGGGCAGTACCTTTGACTGGTTGGGGGTGCCCGGGACATCCCGGGCGCCCTCAACAGGGTGCTTTTGCAGCTTTTGCTGCATTAGAAGTGATGGGGGCGCCCGTGTGGTTCCGGGCGCCCTGGTCAAAAGCAGAGGCAGCTTTTATGTCTCGAGGGAAGAAAAAGCTACGGGAGGGGGCGCCCGTGTGGTCCCGGGCGCCCGGAATAGTATAGGTAAGGACAAATCTTATGTCTTGTCATCATTTAACCATGGTTTTAATCGGTTTGATCATGGTTTAATCGGTTTGACTATGGTTTGACTGTTTTGACCATGGTTTGACTATTTTGACCATGGATTGACTATGTTGACCATGGTTTGACTATGGGTTGACTATTTTGACCATGGTTTGACTATTTTGATCATGGTTTGACTATTTTGATCATGGTTTGACTATGTTTTGACTGTTTTGACCATGGTTTGACTATGTTGACCATGGTTTGACTAAGTTGACTACTATTTAGGTATTAAAGTAATTATAATTGAGTTTATTTTTACTGTCTCACCCAATTTAGGGTTCTCAATCACGTTAGCCTTATAGATTTTGTGAGACAGGTTTTGATGAAAGAATCTTTGAAACCCATGATTTATTTTTGAAAATCTTAATTAATTTTGAAAACATTTCAATTTATTTTGAAGGGAAATGTTTGAATCTATACTTAACTGAAAATTATGTTAGATTTGAATTTTACAAAAAGTAATTTGAATTTGAAACTCAAAAATTGGCTTCCAGGTCTTGGCGAGGCACTAGGCCTTCTTTGGCCGTAGCCTTATTGGATCATCAACCCTTTCCTTGGCAAAGCCGTTTAATGAAGTTTCATTTTCAAAGTTAATCTTTGAAAAAGTTCTGGTCTAACTAGTTTGGATTTTGGATCGGTAGCTTCGGCTAGTTTCACCAGTCTAAAGAGACCAAGTGAACTTGATCTTATTAGAATTGGTTTCCCTAACGTACTATCATCTCACCTCCACCCAATACTATGTTGTCAAGTTTCAGTTAAGTTTGTTTAGTCCTTAAACTAACCTAAGTCTAAGCATGGTAAGTTGCATAAATTTAAATAAACAAATAATCAGGCAAATTGCAAGAATTTTAACTCTATTTAACAATAAAAATAGTTTTTAATTTGGCTCCCCCTGGACTATAGCCACAATAATGATTAGGCAAGATGTGAATCTTGTCCTTGGGGATCCAATATTGATTTGGTCCAGTTGATTTGTTCAGGCACAGTTTAGGTACCCATGCCTGAACTTTTCCTCTGGACTGATTCAGTACAGCAAAATACGATCTTTGTCGGGATTTGGTTCTGTAGCCAAGTCCGGATCGATTTAGAACGGACTTCTGTTTTCCAAGAATCATGTCAAGATTTTTGGAACCAGAAGTAAATCGTTCTAAGGCCGCTCTAAGATCCTTAACCTGAGTTTTCAGGGAGGAGTTTTCTTTCTCAAGTCTTTCAACTTGAGTAGGAGTTCCTTCTTGAATGTTCTCGGTTAATGATTTAGAGTCAGCTCCCCCTTTCAGGAGTTTTACTTCCTGTCGGAGGGATTCGACTCGGAGTTTGGCTTTCGCCAAATCTCGAGAAAGATAAGAGATATGTTCATTTAATTGACATTTATTAAAACCCCTTACCTTGATTTCGCCATCTTCTGAAAAGGTTAGCTTGCCATCGTCCTTTTCTGATTCAGACTCGGTCTTGACTTCTTCTGAGGCGGTCAGGGCTAGAAGGTTGGACTGGGGTGCTTCTTCTTCTTCTTCTGAGGATGATTCGTCCCAGGTTGCTTGGAGTGTCTTTTTCCTTCTTGTCTTCTTGGACTCCTTTAGATTTGGACATTCTGTCTTGTAGTGGCCCTTCTTCTTGCACTCGTAGCAGGTTACGTTGGGCTTGTGTTTGTCACTTGTTGGTTCAGCTGGTTCGTCTTTTCTTCGGCTTGTCCTCCGTGTGTTGGCTTGGTTCTTCAATTTTTTATAATAACTTCGGGCTAGTCGGACCAGCTCAGATTGATCTCCTTCTTCATCTTCTGCATCTGAGTCTGAGGTAGACTCGGGTTCAGGTTGAGGTTTCTTCTTTGTCGATCTTCCAGTTTTTCCTGCAAAAAAGGCAATACCCTTCTCGGCCATATTGCAGTTAGTCTGTTCATGAAGTTCTAACTCAGAAAATAATTCGTCTAATTTAATTTTAGAGAGATCCCTTGAAACCTTGTATGCATCTACCATAGATGCCCACAAGGTATTTTTAGGGAATGCGTTTAGCGCATACCTTATTAGGTCATGGTTTTCGACCTTGTAACCTATAGTGTGAAGACCGTTCATCAATTCTTGTATGCGTGCGTGGAGTTGGGTTGCTGATTCGTTGTCGGCCATCTTGATGGTGTACAATTGTTCAGGAGCAGATCCCTCTTGCTGATCCTGGTATCTGATGTTCCTTCGAGCAGCTCGATCAATTTTGCTCATAGCTCCTTGGCACTGTTGAAGGGCCCCACTCGGTTCAGCTCCTCTTTTGTCAGGCCGCATTGTAGGATTTGTGTTGATTTTGCATCGGCATCTATTTTGCACTTGAGAGTGGTGTCCCATTCTATGTAGCTTTGAGGTAAGCCTTCAGCGTTTGTGGGAATCTCCAGTCCGGACTGGATGATAATCCACATGTCCACCTGAGTTTTCAGGTGGACCTCCATTCAACTTTTCCAGTAGGAAAAGTCTTCTCCACTGAAAAGTGGAGGTCTGGCGGTGCTAAATCCCTCTTGCATGGCCATTTGATCTGTAAATGAGAAACTAACAAAAAGAAACAAATTTCCCAAGACTAGGTCTTGGATTAGTAGTGTTGGATGAATAAAATGAAATAACGAGGGGTGTTGCACCAACCTCGATAAAAAAAATAGAATGAAATATTTAACGAAAATTCGTAAACAAAATAGAGAATAAAAATCCGAAAAAAATTTCAAACTGGTGGTTGCACCAGGTTTGAACTTCCCCGCTCTGATACCACTTGTTGGATCGAGAAAACCGATAGAGGGGGGGGGGGTGAATATCGGAAATCATTTTTCAGAAAATTTAGAGCAAGTACGCAGCGGAAATTAAGAATAACAACACAGAGACACGGTCGATTTTACTTGGTTCGGAGCCTGGGTCGACTCCTACTCCAAGGCCCACGGTCGTTGACCGTTTACTTTGGGCAATTCTATATTAGGCGCAAATGGTTTACAAAAAGGTATTACAAAATTAAGTACAGTAAACTTAAATCGCTCTTTTACCGACGTCCGGGGTAGATCGACTTTTTCGAAGCAGCGGGACGTCGTCGGTTCGAGTTGGAAGGATTCCGGGGCGAAGCGTGAGAGCAGAAGAGCGTAGAAGCGTTGCTTGGATGTTGTTGTTGAAGCTTGGGGTCGAGGGCCCTTTATATAGGGCCTGGGGGCGCCCGGGACGTCGGGGGTGCCCCCCCCACGTGGCAGTTGATCCGGCTCGATCTCGGTCAGCTTTTGATCCCTTTGACTTCGGGATCAACTTTGACCGGGGCGCCCGGAGCGCTCGGGGCGCCCGGATTGACCGGGTCAAACTTCTATCTTCTTGGCTTCGAGGGGAGCTGCTTCGGTGGCTGTCCCTGGGGGCGCACGCAGCGCAGGGGCGCCCGGGAGCAGCGGGGGCGCCCGCAGGATGTACTGTCGAAGTGTGCTTTTTACTTGTGTGTTTTGTGTTCACCTTGGGGGCGCCCGGGACACTCCGAGCGCCCTGGTCAGCTATTGCCTCATTCCTTTGAGGCTCTCTGAGCTGCAGACACTCGTTCCTTCGGTCCTGCATCCAGGGTTAGTCCAAAAACACAACAAAACATTAAGTGGTTAGTTTATACAGCCTTAGCTGTCTTGGTTCTGACTTTGGATCTCCAAAATGGAGCCCTAGGTCGAACCGACGCCTACTGTTCCCTCGACGGGGAACGCGTCCTCACCTACTCCTCTCGGGAGAATATACCTGATGCCAACCGCTCCTTTGGTTGGACTTTTGCCTGGCGATCCTTTGCCAGGTCTTGGATACCGAGCTATCCTTCGCCCAGTGCCTAGCATCCCTTCGCTAGGGCTTCAGTTCCAAGCTGTCCTTCGCCTGGCGCCTAGCAGTCCTTCGCTAGGTCTTTTTATCTTGGCATTCCTTCGCCAAGTGCCTAGCAGTCCTTCGCTAGGGCTTTTTATCCTGGCATCCCTTCGCCAGGTGCCTAGCAGCCCTTCGCTAGGACTTTTCCTGCACACTCAAGTAACATTGTTAGATAACAATTAAGACTTAACTTTTGAACCCTGTTGCCATTATCAAAACATAGGTTTGACTTTAGTGCTCACTTGCACCAACAGAGAACCCCTAATGCGAAAGAAGTTTGTGTCTGGCTATATTCACACCCCCTCTCTAGCCATCCGAGTTCCAACATCTTGCCCTTTTAACCAGTGGGGCATGGACATCGTAGGGCCATTCCCGACTGTCGTCGCTCAGAAGAAATATTTGCTGGTGGCCGTCGATTACTTTTCCAAGTGGATAGAGGCGGAGGCCCTGTCGCGCATCACCGAGCTGGCGGTAATGAAGTTCTTGTGGCGAGACATACTATGCCGGTATGGAATCCCACATAAGCTTGTCTCGGACAACGGGAGGCAGTTCCAAGGCAGGAAGATACAAGAATGGTGCACTAAATATGGCATCAAATAGGCTTTCACTTCCGTAGCTTACCCTCAGAGCAACGGCAAGGAAGAAGTGGCCAATCGGGAGATTCTCAGAGGGCTGAAGACCAAGCTCGACCACGTTGGCGGGACGTGGGTAGACGAGCTCCCAAGCATCCTACGGGCCTTGAGAACCACTATCAAAGAAACAACCGGTTGCAAGCCTTTCCAACTGGTTTATGGAACCGAAGCAGTGATCCCAGTTGAGGTCGGCTGTGAGTCAGATCAGAGGGCAGTATACGATGACGATAATCCGGAAAGACGGCGTTTAGAACTGGACCTAGTCAACGAAATTCGAGACCGAGCGGCGGTGCGGATGTTCGCGTATAGGCAGAAGATGAAGCAGAGGTACGATCGAAGGGTGCTGCCCCGAACCTTTCAGGTGGGCGACCTTGTTTGGAAAAGAATCAAGCTAGTAGGAGACGTAAGCAAACTGGAACTGCAATGGGGAGGACCCTTCAAAGTCGTCCAGAAGCTCTCTTCGGGAGCCTATTACTTAGAAAATGAAAAGGGAAAAAGGTTGGATTGATCTTGGAGTGCGATCCACCTTCAGCCCTATCGAGTTGCCGAGTGAAAGGTGATGATGTAAATGTAAAACACATCTGACCAGTGGAAGCGCAGGGTCCTTACCCCGCTCGCAGATGTCTCAGGCTCCCGAGCTATATTTCCCGCAGCTCGGCTACTCAGTAAGACGCTGTTGGGACCGGGTGCATGTTGACATGGATGCGGGTTCATAATTTTAGAATTAATTACGTGCAGCGGAAGGTTTAGCATAAATAATTTCTCAAATTATTTAACCACACATCTAAGCATGCAACCTTATGTTGTGTAGACATGATCATATATTTAAAATTTTGCAGAAACGTAAACTAATTTACTTGTTACCTCGCGTAACTCGAAGAAAGGGACGAGATCCAACCGTAAGCGTCCCTCGGAAGCTCCGCCTCTATTCGCGTCCACGCCGAGTTTTCTTCGGGATGATTTCGCAAAGCCACGAGTTTCGTGCCGACAAGAACTACAAGATTCTCCAAAGGCACGACAAGAATACCAAGAGAGAGATGGGAAGACTAACCACCAAACGAAGAACGGAATCAAGATTCCGGAAAGAAGGAAGGAGTTGCGCCCGCTTCTTCTTCTTCTTCGGCAGCTGCTTGGTGGTGGCTGAAGCTCACGCCAAAAGGGGTTCTCCTTTTAGGGCCGGCGGCACTAGAGGAGGGAGAGGGAGAGAAGGAGAGAGAGAGAGAGGGCTTATTTCTAGATCTCTTAGATTAAATTCCAAGCCTTGCCTTGGTTCCTTTATATAGTAGCCTCTCAACCGCCAAGTCTCCTTTTTATGGAATAAATTTTCATAAGAAATTTATCATATAAATTTTTCTATGATTTATTCCATCATGCCAAGTTTTTATCATAATTTAATTTATAATAAAAACAACCATGTCTCCCTTTTCTTATAGAACAAATTTTCACAAGAAATTTATTATATAAATTTTTCTTATCATGGAAAAATCAATTCATAATTGATTTTATAAAATAAAATAAACTATTCAAAGTTTATTTTAATTTCCATGAAAATAATAAACCAAACCTCGGTTTATAAAATTTATATTATCCATAATTTTATAAAACAAACCACACTTGGTTTATTTTATAACTTGAACCAAACAATTTGGTTCTCCCTTTTGATGTGGCCGGCCAAACAAAGAGGGTAGGGACACTCTTTGGCCGGCCAAACCCAAGCCAAGATCATATGAATTAAACTCATTTAATTCGTTCAGTAAGCCTTCAAAAGACTTAGCCATTTTATGCTTCCGATGTGTCTCTGAAAAATTCAGATTCGACTTATCTCTCTTGATCGGAAAATCCAATTTTCAACTCATTTTAAATCCCTCGAATTACTCGTAGTGCGTGTGATTAAATAGGCTTTCGATTTATGTTGGCCGTTTATAATTAACCAATTATAGAACGATCATGAGTGTCACCTAGTAGTACATCATGATCCCCAATTAATTGAAAGATCAACGGTTGATCTCAGAAATAATTCTGAAACCCTTCAGCAGCTATAATGAATCGTGCCCCATTCCCTTCACCATCTTATACCCACTTGGTTCAGGACATGGTCTATGTGTGTCAGTCCCCACTAGGCTGACTACGTCACCCTAGCCCAAGTAACGTTTCCTCGTCCTATGGATTCTAATTACTCTAATGTATTTAAGAGATTCATACTCTGAACATGTCATGCTCTGGCCAGAGGCTTCGAGTAACAATCCGACGATAGGCCTCGGGTATACATCTCCTCGCAAGTAGTGGTGAATCCTTTGTAGGTTGTTCAAACATCTTCGGGCACTTCGGTTTATACCCAACATCTTGGGTCCACACCTCCTTGGAGATGCTTGCTTAAGATGTCAAAGTATAAGTCTCCATGACCAAGATGACTTGAACACCGCAAGTCAAAGGAACATCGCACTTAAGCTGCAGTAAGAACTTCACTGACATGTCTACATGTAGACTACCATATGAAGTTTTACAGCCAGTCACTCCAATGAACTAGTTCCCTTAACTAGCATTCATGTTTATCTCCGGACATCCCAATGTCACCAGCCAGTGAGAATCGGCTGATTAGAGAATAACCCATGCTAGTCTCAACAGAATTGACAGTGTCCGTATCTATCAATTCATCGACTAGGGACAATTTCAATACTTCACAATTGCACATGTAGAGATAATCACTAGTTGTGAATTCATCACAAATTCTCTCATGCTGTGAATTGTATTGCGGACATTCAGTAAATGAGTTTAAGATCTCAATCAAATACACAGACATGTATACTCAAATAGTGAATATTCATTTATTAAAATAAATGATTACAATCATAAGGCGATTGCCTTAGGACACTTCTCTCATATTACTAACAAACTCCCACTTGGCCTAATGCCAATCGCTACGGTACCCAATACCACAGGCTCTAACATGACCCTCAAACTTACTTTGAGGCAAGGCCTTAGTTAAAGGATCCACTAAATTCCTTTCAGTGGGAATTTTCTCAATTTGTATATCATTCCTACTTATAATCTCTCTGATCAGATGATAGCGGCGAAGCACATGTTTGGATCGCTGATGAGACCTTGGTTCCTTTGCTTGTGCTATAGCTCCATTGTTGTCGCAGTAAACCGGTATTGCTTCATCAATGGTTGGAACCACACCAAGTTCTGAGACAAACTTCTTGATCCAGATCGCTTCCTTTGCTGCTTCCGAAGCTGCAATATATTCCGCTTCCGTGGTAGAATCCGCTACGGTGTCTTGTTTGGAACTCTTCCAACTTATTGCGCCTCCATTCAAAGTAAATACGTATCCAAACTGAGATTTGGAGTCATCCTTATCTGTCTGGAAACTGACATATGTATACCCACGTATTACCATATCTCCTTCTCCATATATTAGGAGCACATCCTTAGTTCTTCTTAAGTACTTAAGGATTGTCTTGACAGCCGCCCAATGATCCATTCCTGGACAGACTGGTATCTTCTTGTGACGCTCAGAGCATACGATACATCGGGCCTAGTACATAACATAGCATACATGATAGATCCTATCGCGGATGCATAAGGAATCTTATTCATGCAAATCCTCTCGTCTTCTGTGCGCGGACGCATAGACTTCGAAAGGTTGATCCTATGCCGGATGGGAATGTAACCTTTCTTGGATTCCGACATGCTAAACCTTTCTAGCACTTGGTCTATATATGTAGACTGCGAAAGACCAAGCAA